>OZ023269.1:73267324-73654824 GCA_964006375.1 Tillus elongatus | reverse complement strand
CTCGAGTACACTTCTAACAATAGAACAGTAAACACTACTGACGGTATCCAATGAAAAAAGCCTACAGTTTCTCACAACAAAGCCCAAAAGTTTAGAGGCTTTCATGGTAATACTCTTTATGTGCTGTATAAAAGTCATCCACTGTAACACCAAGATCCTTGATCTGGTTAACATAAGACAAAAGCTCACCGTTTATCGAATATGAAGTCCCGAACTTCCTCCCTCCTCTGAAAAGGCTGATATGAGAGCATTTGCTGATGTTAACATTTAATTTGTTGTCAAAGAACCAAAAAGAGACGCTCTAAATCATCCTGCAACTCCTGCTCATCCTGAAAGCTAGTTATCACCTTAAACAGCTTCTTATAATCCGCAAACAGTAGACACTCACTACTAGCAAAGATATGGACCACATCGTTAATAAAAAGATTGAATAAAAGTGGTGAACAGTCACCTCCTTGCGGGACACCAGATGTCATGTGAACAATATCTGAATAAAATCCAGCAACTTTGACTCTCTGAGTTCTACCAGTCAGAAAACTCTCAAACCAGGCCACCAAAAAATCATTGAAGCCAAGCCTGTGTAATTTAGATAGCAGGAGTGAATGATCGACTGTATCAAAGGCCCTGCTGAAGTCAGTATATATGGCACCAACCTGCTTAACAGACTCCAAGACATCCAGTACCGTTGACTGAAGAATAATCAGGTTAGTAACTGTGGACCTGTTAGCACAAAAACCATGCTGCTGCGGCACTAAAAGACCCTTACATGACCACGACAGCTGGTCATAAACCAGGGCATCAAACACTTTTGGAATTGATGATTTGACACAGATGCTTCTGTAATTTTTTATCTCATCTCTGTCACCACTCTTTTACACAGGCACCGAGAAGCTCTTCTTCCAGACATCAGGAAAAATTGAAGACTGCAAACATGAATTGAAGAGAATATGTAGAGGCACGCTCAATGTACAGGCACAACGTTTTAGAACAATATCTGGTACACCCTCTGAACCGGCCACAACTCCATCACGAAGAGCAGAAATCCTTGCATAAATGTCAGAAATAGATATTTCGGAACAGCTCACACACATACTGGAGCGATTATTACTGCCAGAAGCCAGTGGCGAAGTCGTCGCAACTGCAACAGTGTTTGATCTATATACAGAGGAGAAGAAACTACCAAATAAATTCGCAATCTCCTGTGCAGTGTCACCAACCAAATCACCACAGTGCATTGTGGAAGGAATGCCAAAGGATGATCGTTTTTCATTTATAAATCTCCAAAATGACTTGGGATCATTCCTAAATTCAGAGTCTTTATCTCGGATGTACTGTGATAAACATACATTTGATAGAGCCTTGCACCAAGATCGAACTCCTGCAAACTCTAAAATAGCTAGTATCAGTTCTATCTTGCATTTTTTTGCATGAGCCTTTTTCTTTAGAATTGTTAGATGTCGCAATTCAGTTGTAAACATTTATGAAAGCTATATTTTTTGGATCTTTTCACTGGTACGAACTGACTAATGCCAAGTTTTACAACTTCATAGAATCTGCCAGTTGCAGCATTCACGTCCAATCCTGAGAATAAGAGTTCCCAGTTAACTGAGGCAAGATAGTAGTTCAGACCATCGTAATCGGCACCATGAAAGTCATAATAGTACTCCTCACTGTGAAGGGTGTCAAACGATATGTTCTGCAATTGTACGGAACATTCATAGCTCCTGTAATGGGTGCAGTCTCCAAAAATAGGATCAGCCGCCAGGCCCACCAATGAACTCGCTGAACTAGCAAACATCAAATCCAAGAAAACATCTCCACCATTTCGCAACTGGTTGATCTAGAACAGTTTAAGGCAACCAAATGACACTGCAACATAAACGGCTACAGATGAGACAGGACACTCAACCAGTATGCGATGCTCATATCATTAGATCAAAAAACTTCAGGTAAATTGTAATCTCCAAAAAGGTACACTTCATGTTGTGGATATCTCTGCATAACATATTCAGTAGTCTTACAGTGCATAATATATAGATCAGATGATAAAGCAAGCGGAATATACACACCCCCAATGATGAGTTTGGTAGAACCAAGGTGACACCTCACAAACAATTGCTCCACTTTCTGAGTATCTAACTTCACCGTGGAAGATTTAATGTAATCTCTAATAAGTACAAGGAGTCCCCCGCCCCTCACCTTGTGACTTGTATAACTGGATTTATCACATCTAAAAATGTTGTAAGGACCGCACTGCAGTTCGCTATCAGAAAATTTTTATTCCGAAGTTAATCCTCAAAATTTTAAACCCTTCAAACAAATATGTATAAACAATATTAAAATTCCTGTTAACATAGAAAATGGAACTGTTCTGATTCCCCAACTATCTGACAACAGTGTAACCGTAGACGAAGCTATAGCTACTTCTCATTCTGGCATTTGCACAATTCCCATTACAAAAAAATACAATGTCGAGGTCTATTTTAACGAACGAATCAAAGTCACTCCTGTACAATACTATTATGAACTAAATGAACCGATAACACATGACTAAACTAACATTTTAAAACAATTAAGAGTAGAACATCTTAATGCCGAGGAAAAATCAAAATTATTTTCTCTATGCCACAAATACAAGAACATATTCTATCATGAAAGCAGTGACCTTACATTCACCAATTGCGCTAAACATGATATACGAACGAAAGATGATGAACCAATACATGTAAAATCTTATCAGTACCCCTATAATCTCAAAATAGAGATTCAAAACCAAATAAAACTATTAGATAATAAAATTATCAGACTGTCTATATAACCATACGCATTCCTTGTATGGATCGTGCCTAAACGCATGGACCGATCAGAATACCTAAATTGCGTTTAGTTAGCGATTATCGGAAACTAAACAAAAAATCCATTAATGATTAAGATCCCTTACCTCGAATAGATGGGATATGCGATAGTTTAGGCAAATGCATGTACTTCACTACACTTGATTTGGCCCAAGGTTCTCACCAAATTGAAGTAGGTGAAAATAATATAGAGAAAACTGCTTTTAGTGTTAACAACGGGCACTACGAAATTGTGAGCATGCCCTTTGGATTGCGTAATTCTCCCAGTACCTTCCAGCGGGTAATGGATAATGTCCTTGGGGAATTCCTTTATAAGTCATGTTTCGTCTACCAGGATGACATTGTCGTGTTTCTAAATCATTACAAGAACATTTGGTACACTTAAAACCATTTTTTTTTCAAAATTACAAGTCAACCTCAAGGTACAACTAGATAAGTCTAAATCCGACCTAACCCGAATAAAATTAAATCCATACAAAATTACCTGATACGAAAATCCCAAAAAGAAATAAAATCATTTCTCGGTTTGATAGGCTATTACCGCCGCTTTATAAAAAAATTCGCAAATATCGTATTCCCTTAACCAAATGCCTTAAGAAAGATTAACAATACAGAATACATAAATGCCTTTAAACAAGCAAAATAGGACCGTAACCCGTATAAACCCCCGTTTCAAGGACCCCTAATTGCTTTTAGACCCTTCGAAGTTATACAGCTCGACATATTTGGTTTCGATAACTGCTAAGTTCTTAACAATTATCGATTTGTTTAGTAAATATGCTCAGGCATATTACATCATCGATACTACAGCCCTGACCATAGTCAACAAACTACGTCACTTATTTTCTCACCATAATTACCCTTCTAGAATAGTATCAGATTCTGGCTGCGAATTCGAAAATGCAGCACTCAAAGAGTTCTGTTCCATGTTTAATATCAATTTGCATATCACTACCCCTTAGAACCCTGATTTAAATTCGCATGTAGAACGTTTACATTAGACACTACTAGAAAAAATATGTGTCCTTAAAATTCAAAGTCCAAACGAAAGTCCCCAATCTCTCATGATCACAGCCTTATTGATATATATATATATATATATATATATATATATATATATATATATATATATATATATATATATATATATATATATATATATATATATATATATATATATATATATATATATATATATATATATATATAGATCAAAAATAAAATGATGCCACTTACCATTACCTCCTTGAGATCTTTAGTTTGCAGGTGGTGTAATGGCTCCAAAAAATTTTGTTTAATACTGTCGTCTAAAGAGTATTTAACGTCTGCCATTTGCTTAAGTGATTCACCCATTTCAACAAGAGCTTGTCCGAACATGCTGTCATCCTCCAACTTACGTCCATAGGTTAACATGCAATCTCCCAAAACCCCTTCGGGTTGAGGGTAGGTATTAGATTTAGCTTGGCCACTTAGTTTACTAATGCCTTTGACTGCAGCCATTTTCGCTCTCGCAGTGGGGTTAGGCTGCAGGAATTCTTTGGTTTTGAGTTGCAGTTCTTCTACTAACTCATAAGTAACATCCGTTTTCTACACAAAAAAAAAACGAAATCACTACTAAACTTATATTCATCTAATTATATTTACTAAACACTGATTTGAAACACATAAATAGGATGACAACCCATTCGTTTATTAATTTTAAAATTTGATGCTTAAAAGCTTATTTTCATAATGACTTATTTATCAGTGTGTACAGCACCTAATTAAGACAAGCAGGAAAATAAGGTGTAATATTTCGATTTTATAGAAAATCCCGTATTAAAATATGAGAGCTGGTTCACGTATAGATCATTTTTTTGAAATTTAACACCTATAGCTCTTGTCCTGGTATGAAAAAAAATAGCGAACATATAATAAAATAACGTTTACACTATAGCATATTGTACAGACGCAGATAAAACGCTTTATGTTTTAGTATAAGGGCAAGTGTGCGTGGCGTTTGCCCTAACGAGCAAAATACAAATAGAGCAGTTTACGCATGTTCAGATAAAAATAATAATTTTAAGTTTGTGGGTCACATTTTTGATCTGATGGGAAAAAAGGATTTAAATGACCATCAAGAAATCGAAGCCTTAACATCCATCAAACAAGTTCGTAGGTGTTGCCAATATGTTCAAACATGAACAATAGTTCATGTATTATTTATTTCCTAATTTTGATGTTGCAATCGAATATTTTATTTGTTTCAGGATGCATAAATGTCACCAAAGAAATTCCTGACCCCAGCTGTTGTAACCTAGTTAAAATTGTGATTATGAAGTGCAACGGCATGAACTTCCTCTGTATCAAGGTTTGGGAACCTACTTATTAAACCAAAGTAAACAGAAAATACACACTGACCGTTTATTTTTCAACGCCAATTCGCGAATGCAGTTAATCAGCGACTATAAAACTGTTTTCTCATAAATTAAAATAAAAATATTAATATTTAACATGTAAATGTAAATGTAAATGCACTGTTTCAGATTTAAGTACTCTTTTTATGATCACATGTATATATATATATATATATATATATATATATATATATATATATATATATATATATATATATATATATATATATATATATATATATATATATATATATATAGTGTGGCCCATTTTAAATGGAAACACCCCTCTAACTTTTGTATTTATTATTCGATTTTGATGAACAAAATACCAAAAGATATAAGATTAAAAAATCTATTAATGCTGTGAAAATTGTTCTCTGTGTCACCTGGCCAAAGCCTACTAATGCAGTTTTTCTGTGTCAAAAAGTGGAGAAAAGGTTTAGGGCTATTTTTAGGAAAAAATAAGTACGCCACTGCATTCGGCTTCCCTCAAAATAGACATATAGCAAATTTCATCAAAAAAGAAGATATTATTAACCAATTCAGAGAGGTTAATTTGTGTGACCCTTGTATATGGAAAAACCTCTGTAACTTTTGTATTTATAATGCGATTTTTTACGAGGACTCAAAAAATAGCTGTTTATTCAGGACTCACCGCATTTGCACTTAAACAATTTTTTAAAATAATTCTATCATTTCTTCTGTTGATTTTTTTACAGCAGAACAGTAGATTGGCAACATTATCACTGCTACCGGCAGAACTCTGCAAAGCGATTGACGGTAAAATACATATATACAATCACTACTATAAACGATAAACTTGCTACCAGAAGCTAACTCAAATAGGACCCCCTGTAAGGATAGTCTTCTCTTGACATTTCAGTTTATTGCTACCACTGCCAAAACTATTTAACTGACTGAGCTCCAAATACACATATAGCCATTGGTAAAAACAATTTAACTGGCTACCAGAGGTTGACATAAAAATACGCCATTTAGGGTAGTTTACTGTTGACATATTTTAGTTTATTACTTCTAGCGAAAAAACTATGCAACCAATTTAGGTTACAATTCATATACAATCACTATTAGGAACAATAAAACTTGCTACCCGAAGTTGACTTAAATACACCCCCACATAATTCAGTTAATTGCTGCAACCAAAAAGCTGTTTAACAGACCAGGCTTAGATACATATATACCCATTGCTGGGAACAATAAACCCGCTGGCAGAAGTTGACTTAAAAATACCCCCATAGGGGTAGTTTACTTTTGGCATATTATAGTTTATTGATACTACCGGATAAATTGTCTAACTGACTGAGCCGAAAATGGATATATAGCCAATACTAGAAATACTAAACTTGGTGCCAGGCATTGACGCAAGTATCATCTCAGTTTGAGGTAGTTCACTTTTAACATATCTCTGTTTATTGATACTACCGCCAGAACGATTCAACTGACTGAACTCAAAATGCACATAGAATCTTTTTTTTTATTGTGGGGCGTAGTCGGCACATCTGCTGACCAAGCTAGTGGCTCCCCTGAACTGTTCTATTACACACTGGTACTATCTTTGCGACATATCTTCACGACTGTACAGCTGTCTTTTCTTCTTCTCCTTTCACTTTTTCCCTACTTTGCCGTCCGCTTTAAGCGATTAGGGGTTCCGGCAATCTGGTTGGTTGTTTCCTTTGCTTCGCCAATTCTTGTGTCTCTCTTTTATGGTCATATCTTCTCGGGCGAATTCTATGCCCTTTTTCCATGAGCTCTTGTCTTTTAACATTATTGGTACCAGGTTGTCAATATGTCGATGTTATGTATCCCTACAGCGTTGAGGGTGGTACTTCTCATCTCGTTGAACTTTGGACCAATAAAAATGGAGTATTCTACTGTGTCCTCTTTCTGGCAGTAGATACATCTGCTCTAGTTCCCGTCTAACGTTCCCATGTGTTTGGCATAGGCTTTGTAGTATCCGTGGCCTGTAAGTAATTGTGTTTGTGGTCGCATTTCGTCCAGTCTGTGAGATTTGGACATATTTTTGACCATTGTCACTTCTTGTTGTTTTGGGACCACCTTTGCTGCCATTTCTCCATGGTTTCTGGCAGCCAGCTTAGCTTCTTCTATTCTCACTCCCCTCACCTCATGTAGGAAACACCTTTCTTCAACTAACAGGTCTACGGGTATGTCTTTCAACACCTGAATTGCCTGCATAGAGATGATACGGAACGCGCACGCCACCCTTAGTAACACTCTGCGGTGCATGCTCTCCATTATCATTTTATATTTTTGTTGTAGCCTTATTGTTTGATGCCATACCGGCGCTCCGTACAGTAGAATTGAGTGCACTACTCCGCTGAGCAGCAGCCGTTTTGCTGATATTGGGCCTTCCACATTGGGCATTATGCTCCTTAGTGCTGCTGTTCTTCTTTCAGCCTTTTCTTTTGCTGTTCGTACATGCTGGTCAAAATTGACTGACGCCGATTGTTATTCCTAGATACACCAACATCTTCGCTGGTTTTATCATGGTGTCCTTTAAGCGGAACGAAAAATAGCCCCTGATTTTTGGACCCTTTATGATGACCGCCTCTGTCTTTGCAGGGGCTAGCTCGACCCAGGAGGGATCCTTGCGGGACTCCCGTTTTGACAGCCATCGTCTATCCCTTCGCAATGCTGATCTTTCTGTATGAGAAGTAACTGTTTATGGTGTTTATCAGGTACTCAGAGATGTTTCTTCTTTTCAGTTCTTCTATGATTTTGCCCCAGCAAGCACTGTTGAAAGCATTTTTCACGTCGAGAGTGATCAATGCACACCATTTCTCGCCTGTGTTTTTTGCGACTTCTGTGACATATCTTACAGCATGCATTGAGGGCCTTCCCTTTCGAAAACCAAACTGACGCTCTGAAAATCCCTCTCCTACTACTATTTCCGTTTCAACCTGGCTTTGATCAAGTGTTCTAGTAGTTTTCCTAGCGTATCCAGCAGGCAGAGAGGTCTGAAGGATGACGCTAGCTCTAAGAGCTTACCATTTTTCCAAAGCAATACAGCCTCTGCTATTTTCCACTCTAGGGAAAACTCTTGTCTCCGAAGTAGTTCATTTATCACGTTTAGCAGCACCTGGAGCTATTTTGGTCAGTGCTTTTATGGCCTCTGCCAGTGTCCCGTCTGGGCTGGGAATCTTGCTGGATCTAATTTTTTTAGCTGCTGCCGTCAATTCCTCTTCCGTAAACTCCTCTATTCCCGCTATCCCATTCGTTTCGCAGTAGTCTGATCATCTGGGAAAAAGGTCTTCTATAATCCGTTTTCTGGCTGACTGCGTGAGGTTATATGGTGGGGTCCGGGGTCCAAACAGTTTCATCAGTATCCGGTAGGTTGCCCCCCAGATGTCTTCGTTCAGTTTCTCGTACAGAGCTGCCCAATGGCTCTTGGAATCCGTTATCATCCATGTGAGCTCTTTTCTCTTCTTTCTGTGCAACTCAATTGCTTCCGTAACTGCTAGCTGGGAGGGCAACCTCCCTCGGCAACCCGTCAGTTGTCTTGTGGCTCTCATACATTCGTTTTCTTTTTCTCCTATTTCTGTGCTCCACCAGTATGGTACTTCTGTTTGGTTCGCTTGTGCGACCACCCAGCTCCGATTCACCGCTGTTTTCAATTTGTTCATCAAGCCTGCCATGTCGTCTATCTGTTCCCTATGCACAAAGTACCTTACTAATAACATTCGGAGCCTGACTATATCTAGCAGCCTTTTTTTGCCTATTACCCTTGGTGTTGGGCCTTTGTTTCCGCTCGTGCACATCAAATTTTATGTGTGTGTGTGTGTGTGTGTGTGTGTGTGTGTGTGTGTGTGTGTGTGTGTGTGTGTGTGTGTGTGTGTGTTCTTGTAGGATATTAAGTGTGGCATTCTGTGTGTGAAATATGCTAAGCTGTGGCATCCGTTCTACTTGTGGCATCTTACACTGCGATGCCATGAATTTTCAAAGGCAAATGAATTCAGAGTGGCGCCAGTTCAAATTTACCGCTTCTGTATCAGACAAGGAAGCATATGATACATTTTCATTGTCCATTTCACATTAATAATCCCTACGTCACAGTGTGTTTTAGGATGCCACATGTTGGTTAGTAATACCATTTTTCTAACCATCAAGTGGTATCCTGTACTGAAGCGCCCTCTGCAGTTCACACACTTGTACTTGTACACTTAGTCAAATTCTCCATCCTCTTCTATTGAATATTTGCTTGCACTTCAAGCTTTAATATATTATGTTCTTACCATACAACTATAGATATTTAAATGATGGCCATTCCAAAGGTATTTTGTTAATACTAATATTATAGTGACCTCAAATTCACAATAACGATTTACAAAGCGTCCAAAAAAACTATTATATTTTTTATGTAATACTTGTTTATTTAGTTGGATTTTTTTCATAATTATCAAAACCTACACTAGCAAATAATATCTTATTGAATTATCAAAATAAGTAACTTTAATTGATAAATAATAGTCTGTTGAAACAACAGAATTAAATATTTTGACATGTTGTAACTTTAAATGTCACTTAATGCACCCCTAATAACAAAAAAATGATAATTTTAAAATATGCGATAATTTTGTCCATGGGTGTAAATATAAAGGGTTTTTAACTAAATTTAAGGGGTTCTGAGAAAAACATGTATGCAAAATCTAGAAGCTAGTATCATACATTTTTAAGCATTTTTAGCAATCATCCCTATTACGTATATTTAAGAGATTATTTATATCTATTAAAGATGGCATTTTTTTACAAACTCAAGAATGATCAGTTAATAATAGTGATATCCTATTAACACACTCTTTTACTTTTACTCCATTACCACTGACATCCTGTTTACACTGTGCAGACTGTTCATTAACTGTGGTGTCTGAAGCCACTTGTTTGGCAATAGAAGGTACTTACCTTTTGAGATGGAAACGTTTCATTATTAACTACAAAACTTGCGATATTTATTTCTTACATTTAAATGAAATTGAGTTTTCTTTCGAAATAAATTCGCTGGTTACTCTCAAGGGCAATCAAATCAAACTAAAAAAAGAATAATTCGCTATTATATATCGATGGTGAGACTTTGCAAAAGTTTTTGCAAATTAGCGCCCTAGAATCCAAAACCAAGGTCCGTTTGCATGTTTATATGGTTACATGTATATTATTCAACTGATAACTCCAAAACTAATTGACCGATTTTGTTGAAAACGCCAAGTACCTTCCTTTTTTAATAGCTTGGATAAGTTCTTTAGCCAGCCCGATCGGACCAGTTTTCTAAAAAAAAAAAGAATTATTTTTCCAGAAAAAACAGTGTAGCTCAAAAAAGAACACAGCTATTTAGCTGAGATTTGGTAGATATGTTGACCTTACTACATTCTAAAATTTTGGTAAATTTGATCCAAATCGGCCCATTATATACATATATATATATATATATATATATATATATATATATATATATATATATATATATATATATATATATATATATATATATATATATATATATATATAACCTGACACTGAATATGGGTTCTAGGGGTCATAGTTCGCGCTCATTTCAAGGTGTGTTTTCAAAATTAAAAAATCGTAATCTCCTCATTAGGGATTTTTTTAAGAACATTAACAAATAAAACAAAAAATAATTATGAGTTCCATTTTCTAATCAGAAACAGGCAGAATAAAAATCAATAATCTTATGAATGTAAACAAGTAGCATATCAAAGATTCACAGGTGGTTTAGGTATATAAAAACTGTATACGTACTACTATAACAGAACAGGTTTACTGTATTGGCGGTCTTCCTGGAACGGCAAGTCCTGACTGTGGCTACTTAAAAGTTTCGTTCCACGTCCAACATAAATAATAAAAAATGGGGGTTGCCTTCGACCTTGCCTATTGTTATCTGTTCGGCCCTTTTCACCTGATATGTGATGATTGTAGTCTAAGACATTTTTTAAATAACAGTCCTTTTGAATTATAACATTGTTAAGAAAAGATTGACAACAATATTTTACTTTTCAGAATAAGCATAATTATATAATGTTTAAATTAATCAATAAGAAAGGTAGATTCTTTTTTTCAAACATTGTGAAGAGGATGAATACGAAAAACATTTCGGGACGCAGTAAGTGCGTTATGGTAGCGAGTTGTCATTAAATGCTTCAAATTTGTATAACTCATTTTTCTATGAATTTAGAAAGTTTAATTGTGGTGTGTAGTAAGGTATTTACGAGGGCAGGATATCAACCAAATTTCATCAAAATAACTTTGTTATTTTTTGAGATACAAATTTAAAAAAACAACTAGTCCGACAGGGCTGGCTAATGAACTCATCCAAGCTATTAATAAAAGAAAGATTTTTGCCGAGGTTGATGGGTTTTGGTAGCGAATTTTTGTAAAATGCTAAAATCACAATAACTCAATTTTCTATAAACCTAGAAAGATAAATTTTGGTATGTAGTAAGCTCTTTGCCAAGGCAACATTTTCAACAAAATACCTTTGTAATTCGCCGAGATACTAATTGTTTTCAAAAGAAAACTTAACATTTTCCCAGAAAACCTTGTCCGAGTTTCTTGGCTAACGAACTCATCCAAGCCATTAATAAAATAAAGGTACCTGCAGAGTTTTATCAAAACCGATTAATAACTTTTTGAGTTATCGTGTCGATAAATAAATAAATAAATATATATATATATATATATATATATATATATATATATATATATATATATATATAAACATATACAAATTGAAACTGACTCCGGATATGGGTTTAGAGGTCCTAGTTCGCGCTCATTTGAAAATTTTGTTTTTATATGAGCGAATTTTTTCCCCTAACAATTCGCTAAGAACAAGTATCGTTGTAGAATTAACGAAGTTGGCGAAAAACTAGTACTACAACAGGTAGGCGTTTAAGGGATTTAATTTTCGTTCTTATGTACACTACACCTGCCATGTTAAGCGTAGCGTAGCGAATAAAGCGTTTACCATCAGATAATATAGTCGAGTTGTAATCCTATAGCAGTCACTTCACTTTTTTTTTAATTTCATCTTTTATTTCATTTTACCGTTGTCTGATCAGACTGTGTAATTCCGATGAAATTTTTTTGCAAATTTCTGGGGGATGAAAACTTTTAAGGCTCAATTCGATTTGAATAACTGATCCGGTTGTTTATTATTGTCCTAACGTGGTGAAACCGTTCCATATTTAATACAGCCGTAGAAAGCCGTAGTATATTTTTCTCAGCAACCAATTTTTCTTTTTACGGCATCGTCAGGCAAAATAATGTTTTTCTGTGAACCCACAGGAAGGTCTCTACGTCTTTATTTGGATCAGATTGTATAATTTGTAGTGAATTTTTGAACTTCACTAATGACGAGATCGCGACTTCTGAATTTTGAAAAAAATTCTTCATTTCTTCAAATAAGCGTGAACTAGGCCCCGTAGAACACATATCCGGGGTCACTTTTAATTTTGATTTTTTATATATATATATATATATATATATATATATATATATATATATATATATATATATATATATATATATATATATATATATATATATATATATATATATATATATATATATATATATATATATATTGTACAAAAGACGAGATCGCTCCATTAGTAATTTTTGCACGAAAATTCTCGAAAAGGAAGACCCTCCATGCGGTCCATTTGCCGACTTCAACTGGCGGCAACAGTTCAGTTGTTATGTCAAGAAATGTTGACAAATGTTGGCACAACAATTTAACTGTTGGTGCGCGATGCACTCAGCCATTATGTACGGCTACCAAGCATATCCGCCGATCCCACTCGCTTGATGATTAGTATAACAGGATTTAATTGCTTCCCACTTAAGCTCAAGAATTTAAAGGCTATCCTACGTGTGCGTGACATTTGTATCTACGTTTCCTATTTTTAGTTTGACATGCATTTCCAATTTCCTTTCAGGAACTGTGCTTAAAATAATATATCAGGTAGGTACTTGATCAATAAAATTGCATATTATTAATTAGTTTCCCAATGACACAGTTGCGGTACATTATTTTCATTTACTTGAGTGAATAGATCATAGCGTGTTTATTAAGGCAACCAAACTTCATAATTTTCTGTTAACTCCTTTCGACACAGTAAACCTTTAAATGCGGCGTGTACCCACCCAGTAAAGTACACGACTGCCGTGCGTTTTGTACATGCCTTGAAGGATAGCGGGTGCATGATAGATGATTCTGGTGTAGAATCGCCCGATCTATTCGAAAATGTAAAAAAAAGTATCACAATAAAGCATCAAATGCGCCGTAAACCCACCTACTAAAGTACACGGGTCCCGTCGTTTTTGTTAATGTGTTGAAGCATACGGGATGTATGATACATGATTCTGGCGTAGAAGCGCTCGATCTATTCGAAATTTCCAAAACAAAAAAAATTATCACTGGCATTAAAAAAATTAAAGGTACTGTCAACTTTTGGTACAACTAGTTGCGCTACATTTTTTATTGACTACGTGAATAGCGTGTTTATTAAGATAGTTTGCTTTCATAATTTTCTGTTACCTCGTTTCGACACAATAAAACAATAAATGCGCCGTATAGCCACCTACTAAAATACACGGGTCCGGTCGTTTTTTGTGAATGTGTTGAAGCATAGTGAATGTATGATAAATGATTCTGGTGTAGAATCGCCCGCTATATTCGGAAATGCCAAAAAAACTGTATCACTGCCATTAAAAAATAAAGTTACTGTCAACTTTCGGTACAACCGTTTGCGCTACATTTTTTATTGCCTTACGTGAATAGAGCCTGACGTGTTTATTAAGACAGCTTGCTTTCATAATTTTCTATTAGCTAGTTTCGACACAATAAAGCACTTAATGCGCCTTATATCCACCTGCTAAAGTACACGGGTCGCCGCGGTTTTTGTGAATGTGTTGAAGGATAGCGAGTGTATGATACATGATTCTGGTGTAGAATCGCCCGTTATATTCGAAAATGTCAAAAAAAATGTATCACTGCCATAAAAATTTAAAGTTACCGTCAACTTTCGGTACAACCGATTGCGCTACATTTGTTTCATTGACAACGTGAATAGATCCTGGCGTGTTTATTAAGATAGCTTGCCTTCATAATTTTCTGCTAACACGTTTCGACAGAATAAAACAATAAATGGGCTGTATAGCCACCTACTAAAGTACACAGGTCCCGTCGTTTTTTGTGAATGTGTTGAAGGATAGCGAGTGTATGATATATAATTCTGTTGTAGAATCGCCTTATCTATTAGAAAATGCCAAAAAATGTATCACTGCTATTATATTTCACAATTTTCTGTTAACTCGTTTCGAGGGCGATTTATAATAGTTTTAACATTTGTGATGCCTCGAGAGCGCATGGGTTTGTTTTGTCTTGGTTTCATTTCTCTGCTGCGTGCAGCGTTGCCAGTATATTACCATTGTACCTACTAAATCTAGTTTCTTACGCATTTGATATATCTAGTATGTTTTTATTTTTAAAGTTTTAAGTTGATTAAATAAAAATAATATCTTGGAATGACCCTTAAATTGAAGTTTTTCAGTTTTTAAGTTTTTTTACATGAATACCTAAAATGAAAATAATTTCAACCGCTTGCATGACAATTAAGCATTTAAAAAATTTCCCAAGCTACGTTGCTAGAGTTCCTATAATATAATACGGAATAACAGATGGTGGTTAACAACAAACTCATAAAAATTTAATCTAGTGCGTTTTCATCAAATCTAGTAGGTACAGTGTAAATTAATTTCTAGTACCTACACAAAATTATTTCAACTGGCATCACTGTTTGAATGGTCTGTCCGCTCCGCTTGCGTTAGTAGTTGTAGTTTCAGGCATAGATGACAATAATTTTGTATTCTCGCTTCCCGGGTTGCCGGAGTAACGAATTCCACTGCTCGACTCTTCGTGCGCCGTTCCAAGATGAAATGTGACATTTTAGGATTAGGATTCAATTAATTCAAAACGAAATTTTGTGTTAAGATTCAAGATAATTACTTTTGTGACACCTGGCTATCAGAAATAATTCTCCTTGTCACATTTTAAAATCATTTTGAGCAACGCCTACAAAATAGTTTATTATACCTACATTAAAGTGAAAAGTTTTGAAGTTATAGACAAGTGAAAATTGCGTTTTTCAAATTTCAAAGCAACTCACAGCGGGAACGGCTTAGGATAGAGAAAAAGTCTGGCAAAGTCTGGCAAAGCAAAAGCAAGTGCGTTGTGGTAGTGAATTTTCATAGAAATGATCTGGCATCAAATATTTTTATAACCTTTTTTTCTTGTAACATAGAAATCAAAATTTTGGTGTATAGTTTACTCTTTGTATCTTAAACCTACCTACCAAATGTAGTTACCATAGCTTTTAATTTTTTGAGATAAACATTCTTTTTTCGAAAGAAAACTCAAAATTTTCCCAAAAAACTTGGCCCGATTTTCCTGGTTAACGAACTTCTCCAAGCCACTTACAAAAGGAAGGTACCTGTCAAATTTAATCAAAATCGGCCCATTATTTTTTGAGCTATCGGTGTGCTACGTACATATATATATATATATATATATATATATATATATATATATATATATATATATATATATATATATATATATATATATATATATATATATATATATATATATATATATATATATATATATACATATACCGATAACTCAAAAAATAATAGGCGGAGTTTGATTAAATTTGGTGAATACACAGGTTTATATCATTATAGGTAAACCACCAGCCAAAACTTAGCTCTGTAGGTTACAAGACAAAAAAACTATAGGCATTAAAAAAAATTGGGGTTTTCCTCAAAACGTCAAAGTCGCGATTTAAAACGTCAAAATTGGCAACATTTAGGCAAAGAATTTGAGACTAATACGAGCTATGGAAAGAAAATGTCTCAAGAAGAATGTTTTACAAAGCCTGAAG
Organism: Tillus elongatus; assembly: GCA_964006375.1. Lineage (NCBI taxonomy): Eukaryota > Metazoa > Arthropoda > Insecta > Coleoptera > Cleridae > Tillus > Tillus elongatus. The sequence continues at coordinate 73,638,576 of OZ023269.1, read as the reverse complement.
TCTTAGCTTCAACCGTCATTATCCTTCATTTTACTAAAATGTTTCCAGAAAATTCATTTCAAATATACCCTTTCTCTCATGCTTTAGCAGTAGTCTTAGCTATAGAGTTAGACTTTCCAATACGGACTCGGGGGTCGACGGTTCGAGACTCACCGGCGGCGGATGATTTTTCAAAATCACTGTCGTCGTTGAGATCGAGCTCAATGTGGAGAGTAGGTTAGTTTAGATGAGCAAAAAAGGTCAGCAATGGCCTAATTGCCAGTAAGCATCTTACCTTTTTTTTTAGCTATAGAGTTTATCGTTTAATGGTATATAATTTTTGTCGAATTTTCGTAAAAAAATCAATAAAGTTGAATATATCCGTTATTATACAAGATACGAAAAAAATGTATACAGTAATTATAGGGTGTCTTGAGTTAGACCTTAAAAAATATTTCTACAATCACAGGCCGGCCCATAAGTCGTTGGTGATACGAATTTTCTTTTTTTTTTTTAATCGAAAATTTGCACATTGCATTTTTGCATTTTCCATCGAAATATAATGCATATTTGTAAAAAAATAAATTCGGGACGCAACAAGTGCGTTATGGTAGCGAATTTTGATTAAATGCTTCAAATTTGAATAACTCAATTAGCTATTAACCAATAAGGTTGACCAAGAAATCAGTTTTTTCGGGAACACTTTAAGTTTACTTTTGGAAAGTTTTGTACATTTTCAAACAATAAAGTTATTTTGATGAAACATGGCACATTGTTTCTACTATATAGGTTTTTATGCCTGCTTTCTTAAAAAAACACACGCATATTAGCTATTAAAAACATACTTATGAAAATTTACTACTATAACGCACTTGCTGCGTCCAGACTTTTTACGATTGTATAGAAACATTTGTAAAATTTTAATTCGCATTTTTTAGTGGGATGTCGCGAAGTCTCAAATTTTTCATCTCGTTGTATGAGAACTACCTCCACACCATAGGATACTGCTTGAAAAGTGAAGATAGAGACATGTAAGCCGTTTTCTCTATTTTGAGCCGTTTCCGCTGTGAATTGCTTTGAAATTTGAAAAACGCTATTGTCACTTGTTTATAACACCACAACTATTTGGTTTAAACTCTGAGTGTAAAAACCTGCCATATTTCTTCTTCTGGCACAATCTAAAAATATAATAACATAAAGAGAATTCCACTAAAAAAAACTTAACTTTGATATGACACTCTCATGTGGAATATTCTGTCCAGTCTAAAATAATTTTAAATTATATACCTTACAACCCTGTATAAAACCCAGTTTTTTTATTTTTTAAATCGTACACGGTTTATGCTTTACAGACTGAGGCGTTCTTGGCGCCCCACCCTGTAGAAATAAATGAATTTACAGTTATTTTGTAGGTGTTTTGGAAAACAATTATGTGCATGAAGTTAGCACCGTAGTTTTATATTTTGAAAAAATACAAAACTTAAAAAAAGGATGTGTTGAGATGTGCCCGCGACGTGGACATGCTGCACAAAAAATCTAATGGTGTGGTTTGTATAGGGTAACACTTTTTTACAAAGTTAGCACCGCCTCTTTTCTTTTCTTAAGAACGCAAGTTGTGCCGTAATGTGCCCCTGTTGTGCTGCCATTCCGGGTTTGTGATTTTTATGACCCAAAATAGGTTTTGTTTTTGAAGTTACACCGTCTTATTTTATTTTCTCAAAAACGCAAGTTTGCTTCTGTTTTAATCCTCTTAGCAATGCAAGCTGCTTTGAAAATGGAAAATTGGGTTTTTCATTTGTTTAGAACTTCTGAATTATTCATCATAAACTTCAAATGTAAAAACCATTCATTTTTAATTTTCTCAGGCATTATGATAATGCAATAATATACAGGCTGTCCTATTTAAAATAAAAAAGTTGTAATAACAAGAGAACTTTACGACACAACTTGGATTTTTAAGACAAGAAAAAAGGTGTTGCTAATTTAAGAAAAAAATCATATTTGAGTCCATAAGAATCGCAAATTCACAATTTTTTCTCTCTACGGCACATGGCAGCACATCACAGCACAACGCTTTTTTATTATTTATTTAGAGAGGAAAATAAGGCGGTGGAAAAACCATTAACAAAAGAATCAATTCTTTATATTTGAAATTGTAATGTAGTATATAATTTAGTAATCGTGTAATTAAAATATTTTATTTTTACAATTTATTCCATGTTGTATGCTTTCTTAGTTAAACCGTTAAGATAACTTTATCAAGTACTCCTTCTCCTCTGGCCTTATCATCTGCCAGCCAGTATATAAGACTGTGTAGTTCACGATACCAGGCAGAGTTGGACCAGTGTTGTTTCCTGGGCTTGCTCTGCTTGCCTGCCTTGAAGAAGTGGTTGTTGTGTCCCATTTTAACGCAGCTAGGTGTGTGAACCGTCGTCGGGGTTCTCTTTGGAGTGCGGAAGTTGTGTCCCGTGCCTCTCCTGGGAATTCCTGATACCCGTTGTACTACGCATTAGAGTGCCAGCGTGGTCTCTGCAGGGCACGGAAAATGAGTCCCGAGCACCTGCGGCGAGCAAGCCTGGTACGACCCCCCTCAGTGAAGCAGCCCGTGCTTTCTTAAGTCGTGTGGGAGTTGTATTCCATATGCCGAAGGAGCTTTGGTCTAAAGCCACTAATAAGGGACCGACTGTTTGATAGTCTGCATTTCATGCTTAGCACTTCTTTTTTTAATATTTACCGTAGGTTGACATTATGACTATGGAACTTTGTACCGAATAATTTACCTTGGTGTATAATTGTGTATAATTGTATATATTATCTGTTTCTGTATGTATGTATATATATATATATATATATATATATATATATATATATATATATATATATATATATATATATATATATATATATATATATATATATATATATATATATATATATATATATATATATATATATATATATATATATATTGTAAATAATACAACCTGGTAAAACACTTCAACTTCTTCTCACTTGGACCCTTGAACCTCTATAAAAATTTGGCGCCCGTTCCTACTATAAGATAAAACAAAATTACCGACCGCGGAACGTAAAAAAAGTCTTCACAAAATTACTGAGGAAACAACCCTGTACATCGGATATATTTATTTTTTATTATAATACAGGCCCTTGGCATTTTTATAAGTAGATAGAATACAAGTAGCCTTTTTTATTTTTTTCTTCTCGAATGTAACACAAGTATTTCAAAAATCATTAAATATCGAATAACTCGAAAATCGTAAATAATCAAGCCACTGCTTTTGGGATTTTTTTTATTGCAAATGACCTCCCCTATCACTGGGTTTCGTTTTATCCATGACTTGTGGAACAATCTGTATAAAAACAGATACCTGTTCATATCTTAACTTTTCATGTACATAGTATCATATTGTGTAGTTGAAATGCTTATATGGGGTGATGAAAATTATCAGATTTTTTATCAGTATGTGTAAAAATTTCCACTAAGGTTACCACATAATAATAATTAGGACAGGGGCATGTAAGCCGTTTTACTCTGTCTTGACCCGTTCTCGATGTAGGTAGGTACAGTGCTATAAAGTTGAAAAATTTTCAACAACGATTTTGGCCTGTTTATAATAAAAATCATAAACTACTTAATATGCATTCAATTATCAGATAATATAAAATTTAAAAAAATACAGTGGATGTTTTATTAAAAAAACGACGTTTATAGCAACTTCCGCTATTAATGGAAGCGTCGCAATTTTGGGCATATCTCAACAAAATAACTATAATATGTCCAAAGTCAATTGTGTGTGTGTGTGTGTGTGTGCGCGCGCGCGCGCAGGTGTGTGTGTGTGTGTGTGTGTGTGTGGTCACTCAGTGTCTCGCTGTCTTTGACTTTCCAGTTTTGGACTTGTTTCGCCAATCTTGGGGTGTAACATGTGATTTGAATCAATGACTGTGAGTTACCTCTTTTAAATGTGGGAGTATCGCCTCTATTATTAATAATAACAACTTTATTGATCCAAAGACTATTATACATAGTACAAGACATGTCAAATTATATATAAACAAATACTACAACAACAGTACAAAACACAAGCATACACAGTCAACAAGGCAAAAGGCCAACTCTCTTCTCTCTGATCTGGCATACAGCCCACCTTAATATTTCTTTGTTTCAGCAACTGTGTGGCTACACTTTTCTGGACTGTGACCTGTGTAGCCACTTGGCTTTCACGTACCCCTGGTCTTAAAGATGCTACCTACATAACGCCTTCCTTCACTGCTGCGGCTTCTCTGATGGCCTCAACTATGTCTTCTTTCGTTGTCTTCATCGATGTTGGTTGCATGCACTTGTGGATTTTCTTAAACCCACCTTGATCCTGTCCCGTAATTTTCATCTCATTGTTTGCGTTAGTTGTCTTACGGTTATCCCCATCTCTTTTATGCCTACCTTGCTTTTAATGTTTTTTAGCAGGTCTGCATAGCTGACTCCTTCTGCACTCACTATGAGTTCTTCTCTGGGAACTCTTTTGGTTCCACTGCTTTGTTCATTTTTCTTGGTATTTGGAATCATGACAGTGATATCCAGTTGTGCGTATCCAAACTCGCACTTGAACACTTTTCTGAACAGATCAGTATCTATTTCTGTCGGCGCCACCACTGCAATACTGTTACTTTTGTAACATGTGACACGTTTTACAACCTTTTCCCACGCTATAAAGTTCATTAATGTATCTTTATAATATTCAACTAGTCAAGGGACTCTGCCCACATAAGATGACGTCATAACCATCGACATGATTTACCAGGGTCGTAATCAATGAACATGCCGTCTTGTTAATTAGTGAGAGTTACCGCTCTGCACAGATTTGACACTTGGTAGGTGAGATTTATTTGTCAGATAAGAAAACCTTTATAAGATCCTGCAACGACTTAAAACGTTCTCTTCGTAACAAGACTTTAAGAAAAGAATAATATGTCGATAACATCGAGATAAGCAAGAAGAAGGCAGTACGCCATTGAGGTAAGATGAAAATAAACCGCTCGCTTGTTTTATGATTCATTTACTTGCATAAACTGCTCTGTTTAATACATAGTTGCTGTCTTATTTTCATGGTGGCTTATAGCAATGTTCTCGTATAATTCAATATTAATAACCAATTACCTTTTGTTTTTACAATTAACATGCAGATAAGTTTTGTATTTAACGTGAACATGCTACAAGCTGCCACATGTGAATGACCTCGAACTCAACAGATATTTATACGAATTAATTACTGCAGTCATTCTGTTCTTTGGTTCGTCCATTGTTTGATTTTTGTTCGCATCTCTCCCGTATGACGTTTACACCATGAAGTAGAGAATTGAACGTTCTGATTGGCTGTGACGTTAGAGGAGTGGGGGTAAGCTAAGCCCCTCCCCCCTGTCTGATTGGCTGTGACGTCAGAGGCTAAGCCCCTCTCCCCTGTCTGACTGGCTGTGACGTCAGAGGCTAAGCCCCTCCCCCTGTTTGATTGGCTGTGACGTCAGAGGAGTGGGGGCAAGCTACCCCCCCTTTTCGGTGTGCGCATGAGTGCGCTGTTAGTGGGTGACAGATGGCATTTAACCTGTCAGCTGTCACTATCTGTCATTTGTCAGTGGGTGACAGATGACGTCTAACCTGTCAGCTGACGTCACATGTTCCAAGATGACCGCTAGCGCATTCCCACTTGCCACCCATGTGGGAATTTGTGGTTATGACTATACACACGTGTTGTTGGTTGAACAGGTGCCGGCTACCCACGTGCTGAGAATGTTAGGCTATGTCTGTTAGAAGCTCACCACGTGTTAATTTGAGGTTAAGTCTGACATAAGCATTCTGCTTCCCGCTATCCGACTCTTTATTTGTTTGTTGAAGTTAAGTCTTGCATGTTAGGTTCAGTTGTTTGTTATGTCGTCTACCCGCTAGCAGAATGTTGTTATGGCATATAAGCTTACCACGTGTTATACGTGGCGAATGTTAGGTTATGTTTGTTTGTTAGGTGCTCACCACATGGTAATTTGTGGTTATGTTTGACATATGTTGAATGTTTGTTGAGGTTAAGTCTTGTATGTTAGGTTCTGCTGGTGTGTTATCGTGTTTGTTAGTTGTTGTATGGTTGCTATGTTACTCAGTTTTGGCGGGTCATTTGAGTTTTATTGACAATTTGTGTCTGTGTGTGTAAAGTTCAATTGAACATGGGTACATTCCAAATTAATGGAAGTCGCTGGATGCTAAGGAATGTTCTCAGATTCAACTGTTGAACTTTACACACACATACATACATATCATAGGCAAACGTTACACACACAAAGAGAGAGAGGGAGAGAGAGAGAGAGAGAGATAGACAGACAGACAACTTTATTGACGTTAATAATTAATCTCGTTTAAAGAAAAGCGTATGCTGTTAGATTTGAACCATGGATCCCACCATCTCTGAGCCAACGTTTTAACCGATACCCCACCGAGAACGATATATAAGCTTTGCTTAAGGCTATATATACGTGTTAACATGTATTACTTAATTATTATTATTCAGAAAGATTTCTGCGGTCTTTAATGTGAGACATACTTGGTTCTCGGGTTGAACCGCGTCCAGAATTTATGAAAACTCGACGTTTCGGCTCCTGTTTTGGAGCCATTTTCAAGAGGCAAAGGAAATATGTAAGGACACTCTAAGGCTTCAATCTGCCTACTCCTTAGAGTGGTGGACAAAGGTGGGTAAAGGAAATATGTACTCTAAGGCCTCAATCTGCCTACTCATATATATATATATATATATATATATATATATATATATATATATATATATATATATATATATATATATATATATATATATATATATATATATATATATATATATATATATATATATATATATATATATATATATATATATATATATAAAATAACTAAAGTGTTTCTCATACACATAATAATGCTGTTAAATAACCATAATAGTTTTATTTAACGTGAGCCATAAACACTTAATAATTAACATGTTCAAATAAAAACTTATACGTTTGTTATTAGACAAACTAACTCATTCGATAGTTTTATAAGATGAATGACTAATTGCTATTTCGCAAATGTTCTGTAGAAGAAAAGGTATAACATTATTTAAACGAAATTAGCTACCTGAATGGCTATTAGCAATTACTATACATGTGTCATATGACAAATAAAGTTAGAGGTGAATTTCGTTTAACATAAAATAACACAGATTACCGGCAATAGAGGTTGCTCTAGCTCGTTAGCATATTAATAGCAAACAAATACGAGAGACAACATATACGAGGGGTATCCAATAATAAGATGAACAAACTCGATTTAAAACAAAAAAATTAAAATATATATGTACGAGGGTACTCAATGCTATTGCTGCCCCCAACAGATCTACCAGGGGAACAGAGCGAATGCACCCTTTTACTGTCCAGGTCACCAGACAAAGAACATCCTGTTATGCCCGCTCTTTTGTCCCGAGGACTTCCAGGTTGTGGAATTCCTTGCCGGCACATGTTTTTCCTTCTCCTCTGAACCTCCAACCTTCAAGTCCAGAATTAACAAGTTGCCTCTTTCCTCCTTGTCGACACCCACGGTACGATAGTATTTAGGCTGTAAGCCCACGTGGTGTGTTGTTGAAATAAAAAAACACACACACGCTCGTTTGTTAGGCTATGTTTGTTCCACTAGCTGAATATACGAGGGTTGATTAAAATGCAACAAAGAAAAAGAAAACAATTGATTTACATACAATAAAGAATTTATTAGGCTTAATTCACCCCCAGGCTGTACATATTGATACATAAGTGACATAGTAAATTATATTATTACATAATGGCTCTAACTATGCCAGTTAGAGGTTTATATTCCAATACACTGCCAAGAATGACTAAACAGTAAGCGCGGGTGTTATTGGGAAAATTATCTCTGCTGATAAACTTCACCTTAATGTCCACCGTTGACGATTTGATTGACTCGTTCTGATGCTGACAGTTGATGAGAAATAGAGCTCGATCTTTAAACTCATCATAATTTAAGAGAGGCTCCGACATGTTTTTATAACAAAACCTTTTTTTTAAATCAGTGTACATCTGATAGGCTTCAGCATATTTGGATTTCTCGAAATCCATATTCATAGATTCATAAGGGTAGCATCCTGAATTTAGAAACACTCGGAGATCCACCATACCGATGTTATAGAAAAAGTCTGCCCTCTTGCTTCCATTGTGTTTTCGATCTGTTTGAAATGCTATAATCACATATCAAGGTCTTTCCAAGTTGGTTGCAGATTTAACAGCCCACACATCTCTGTTGATATCTTTGAGTGATGGTAGCTCATATATGTCCCATTTGCGATATGCGAGAAATATAGATGTGTCTTTTGCTATTTTATCAATCAGTTTCAATTTCATTTCATCATTGGGAAATACATGTTTCGCCTTTAAAAACATATTGGTTACGGTAATTTTTGATCGTGCCGTACCTGTGCTGTAATAGCCGTTGGAATCATTTCGAGTTCTTGTAAATCGGAAAGTATGTTTGCCACAGAAAACTCCTTTGAAATGATGGAAGAAACTGAATTGAAACCACATAGGTATGAGCATGTGAAACTTTTTATCGTTTAAGGTGATGTGCTCTGACAACACATTCAGTCCAGCATTGCTAAGAGATTTGTCTTCATTCTTATGGAAGGAAAGCAGACTTTTGATGGTTGTTGTGGTGTATGGGTCTCACACTCGTTCCACTTGTTATTTAACTCATAGGTCATCGATTCAAAGAGAGCTGCTCCTTCATTATTTGACATATTACACCCACCATTGGCATATTGTACTGCTAAAGGTTCCAGAGCACCTTCGATTATTAGAGCTGACTCGACGAGACATACAAACGCATCTTGTTGATTGATGGCTATTTCAACTTCATCGCTGTTACCAAACAATTTAGTTAGTAAATAGTAAGAGTGCAGTTCTTCTCGATCGATGGCATCATCAAACACAGGGTCTTTGAATATTTCTAGTTTTGATGACATGATAGCCCAGGCTTTTCAGGATCTCAATATTATCGGAACGAAGGGTGTCTGACTGAACTGAATATTTTTTGGTAGATGCACTTGCTTTTATATCTTTAAAGACCAACATGCTAAGCAACCTTTATAAGTTTCAAGCAAACAGACACCTCTTCACCTTGAAAGTTTACAGCAACAGAATTTTGATGCATGATGTCGATGCTTATATTTGAAATCTCTTGTTTGTTTACCGGTAGGTAAATTAAATTCCTAGGTTCTATGTCGATTGCGTAGCCCGGATCAACCATCGGTGCAAACTCATATAGCGTATGTGAGGGTTGTTCGTTATAATAGGAACCAGACACAATATTAGTTTCTATGCGAATCTGTCTAACATCCACTATTTCAACAGGTAAATCAGATTCATAAAAGATACCTGGTTGAAGAACTTGTTTTGAAAAGCCCAACATTCGCCCAATCCAACCATCAAATTCAAAACTGACATTTGTATAACACTTTATTTCACATCTGATGGTATTCGGATTAGGTCTCAAAATCAGAGCCTGTTCCTTTTGTTCGTGTGTTGCTGTAGCACCAACAAGTTCATTTTGAAGTAACTCTTCCAAGTGTGTTATTTCATATGCACCAGTGGGTATCGTGATAGTCCGCCAACCAGCTCCTTCTTTTACATGAAATTTGTTTTTACCTTCATATATGTTACGTATGTTGTTGTATGTGTGAAAGCCTATCAAAGCAACAGCATAACTACCATCCAAAGCAATTGGTGGATGGTAGTCTGATGACAGATGGGAGCTGTGATCTTCCAACACGAAGGTGTGCGTCATGACTGAAACACAGGGGACTAGCGTTTGAATCTTTTATTGCAAAAATTTTAAACACAAGTGACCACAATTAAAAGTATTACATGTTTGATACACATCATGATTATACAATATAGAATAGTCTTTAAGGTAACGTTGCAGCTCCACAGGAGGCTTCAAATTTCCATACAAGTCAAAGTACACGACGATGTCCACATGTTTCCTCACAGCAACCCAATGACTGCCCGGCTCCTTGTTTGTTTGCAAATTCATGATGAACGATTCCTTTTTACGTAGCCCATTGCGAGGTAGCGCATCTCGCATGTATACACCTCTAAAATATGGGATTTTCATTTTACCAGCAAACTTGACAAGATCTACATTTTTCAGAGGTCTTGCTGGTAAACATCTTAGTTTTTTGGCTTTTGCAGATTCAACCCATAACCGGTGCGTTGTTTCTTAAGATACAGGCCTTTGCCCAATCTCTTGCATTTTGGCTTAAATTTCAAACCACTGCCTCTCTTGTTACCCATCACGATGGCTTCCATTGTTTTGTTGTGACGTTCTTCTTCCTCTAGTTTGCATTTGGCTGCTTTAGCATAGTTAACTGCCGTAGCAATACTGGCAGCACCACCACCTAGAGCGCCTAGTGCTGACAGACCACCAAATATCAGAGTTAACAGTGGAAGGAAGCCTCTGCTTTTAGGTATTGGAATAACTCGAAGTTTCTACACATTCTTACCCCAACCATGTTTCTAACAATTGCACGAGCTATATCAAACACAGCGTTCTCTATCGGGATAAGGTTTCTATCTTTTATAACTTCCCCAATCAGACTTATTATGTTTTTAAAGGGTACTTTCTTCTTTGGCTTCGAGTTGATTACATCAAGACCCAGATCAAGTTTTCGTTTAACTTTCATGGTGTTTGTAACGCTCAAACTTTTCAGCAAAACTTGCGTCCTTCTTTGTTAATAGCTGTCACGACCCTCACCCTGTGACACCAACATTCATACTGACTGTGCGCCTCACTTGCATCTATATATTTATATACACACACCAAAAAATATAGTTTAGTTCAAGTCAAGATGCGTACCATCAAACACGCTTCTGCCTTACCCATTACAAATATAGTCGATGTTGTTACGGATAAAGCAGAACAACAACAACTGAGGCATGGTCCTCTCTTTTCAAACACCATGCAATGTATCATATGTGGTCCTAGTGGATGTGGTAAAACAAATGTCATGCTGAGTTTATTGTTTGAAGCAAACGGTTTAAAGTTTGCGAGCGTGTATGTGTATTCAAAGTCTCTGTATCAACCGAAATACAAGATGTTACAACGGGTGTTGGATGCTGCAAAAGGTGTTGGTTACTATCCGTATAGTGAAAACGATGAAATATTAGATCCAGCAGAAGCCTTGGACAACTCTGTGTTTATATGTGATGATGTAGCTTGTGACAAACAACATAAAATAAGAGCATACTTTAGTATGGGAAGACATAAGAATATTTATTCATTATATCTCAGTCAAACATATACTCAAATACCCAAACATCTGGTATGTGATAACGCTAACGTTTTGATTCTCTTCAAGCAAGATGAAACCAATTTAAAACATGTGTATGACGATCATATGACCACTGATATAGACTTTAAACCATTTAAAAATATATGCTGTTAATGCTGGAAAGAAAATAAGTATGGTGTTGGTGATTGTAAAAAAAAGATGTACACAAAGGCAGATATAGAAAAGGATTCGATAGCTATATATTAATATAATTGGTTACAACCAATGACAGACAGGACAGACAGCTGTCTACCAGCTGTCATACAGCTGTCTAACAGGACAGACAGCTATCTAACAGCTGCCATACAGCTGTCATACAGTTGTCGTAGATAACTAACAATAGATAAGAAGAAGACATACACCAACTCGGAGTCAGTACACCTTAAACCACCAAGCAGTTTGTATCGCTCTAACAAGTGATTAGACCAACAGGTAACAACAACTAACTGTAGCATGATGGAGGTGATGGGTAAACAAGAGAACAACTTGCTGAAAAACATTTAATGCTTAAGCTTGACAGAGCTGAGAATGATGATGCTCTGCAACGTTTATATAACCCAATTGTTGAGCCACTAAGTGAAATATCGAAAAACACATCAACACTTAAACTGCAGCCGCCAGTGGCTGAACAAATCAAAGAAGAACTTGATATACCAGAAACGAAACCCAAAGTCGAGTTCCTTGAAGACCATGAAGTTTTTGAAGCCGCACTAGAGGTGGAGACGAGTACAGATGAGGATATCTCAACATTTGAAAAGCTTGAGGCAGATCTACAAGCTATCACAACCACACCAGTATATCAGGAATTTTTGGAGCAATATCCTGAACGAGTTCGATATTATGTAAACAAGTATTTTACTGAACCACAGAGACTTGCAACCACTGATCAATCGTATGGTGCTTGCTACAATAAAGATATTGGTAACTGGAGTCTTGGCAACAAACACTTGGACTTTACAGATGAAGACATTCAGCTGGGTCAAAGGAGATATCGACAAACACAAGGTCTGCTAGAATCGATATTTATGAAAAGACCAAAGGCATACACATATGACGATCTTCAACACTATAGAGATATTCTAGAAGCAACTAGTGTTCATAAAATAAGATACGATCCCAATGCACAAACCAAAGGTTGTACATCGGAAAAGTATCTGACTATAATAAAACCAATTATAAATCCACGAGGTCGAAAATCCTCAACTTCTCAGGGTTTTGGTTGCGACAGCCACACACATCTTAACAAAAAACAAAAGACTGGACCTAAAGCTTAGAGTGATAAGAGCAGCGGTAGCAGCAGCATCAGCACTAACAACTATATGATACAAAATAACAAACAAATAGCATATGTGTATTGGGATGACATAACTGAGTTGGTTGATAGACTTAGACTTTTAGTGGCTTCTCAAGCTGCTACTGGTAATAATGCTCATAACAACGAAATTCAATAAATATTGGAAGAACTAAAGGAGGCTGGTGTTATCGCCTAGTAAACCTACATAAGGTCATATATGCCTATCTATTGCTTAGTATAAAACTGTCTATTGATAGGTTCGGACGTTCCCAAGTCCAATAAACATGTACAGTTTAAAATTATTGAAAGACAAACTTTCCCAAGAACTGCAAGCAGTGGTTTCGATGTGCAATGCCGTAGATTGTGAAACGTTGCCGACCCTATCGATTCAACAGATGGAGTTACTAAAAAACATTTGTTGATGTGTGTGTGTGGACGACTGTCAGAAACATAAAGCTGAGTATCTGAAGAATAAAAATGAAGTGACACAAAGATTGGTGGCCATAGTGCTTGAAGCTGTGCACAAGACAGAGATGGACGCTTTAAAAAACGAATTTTAAAATAAATTGAAAAATTTAACCAAGAACATAACTGCTCAAGTTTTAAAAGATATCGATCTGTCAAAGAACCACAAGCTGAAGAAGAAGCTGGGTGAAATAGACAAAAATCTAAAAGATTTGCACAAGTGGATACTTTTAAATCCAACATCACAATGAAGCGTCGCCGCCGACAACGTAACGATGAACCATCTGATGCTAAGAATTCTATAAATGAATTCAAACAACCGGCAAGAGTTTACACACTTGTACTTAGAGTCAAATAAAAGTCTTTGTTAAAATTAATGTGTTTTTTATTTTTCCTATAATACAATTAAAAATTATGTCATAAATCAATAATATCCTGAATAAACTTCTGTGGTACATCTGCTATCTGTAGGTTGTTTCTATGTGCCGTAAGGTATTTCACTTCGATCTTTATTCTGTTTACAAGATTTACTGAATTTGGATCATACAATATGTTTAGGATCACTTTGGCATCGGGATGTTTATTTTTAAAGTTCCTGACAGCTCTTCGAAAATTTCTCTTTTGTGTTCTGACAGCATGATATGGATAGGTGGCCTCTTTCTCGTTTCTTGCAAGTAAACCAAACACACTTATTTTTCCTGAGTTACTTGGCTTTAGGGATATATCTTTAAGATGTTCTGTGACTTTAGCATTTGTTTCTCAGATACGCTGTACTTCATCATCTATCTCCATTTATTTCACTTCAATCTCCTCAAGGTTGTCCCTGTATTTCTGATTAAATTCGCTTAGGCAAAAATCAAATATAATTTTGTTGCACTTGTCATAGAACTGATTGGATATCCAACAGGTCAAATTTAATATCAAATCTTTGCAAACATATGTACCAGATATGGAGTTGTTTTCACTCACCGGTCCAAAATCCACCAGATATATGGCGGTTGTCGGCAATAAGTGGGCTCCTTCTGGTGGAACATTCGGGGGGTCGGTATTCCGGGGCCCCGAATGTTCCTTTAACTGACTGTTGTAATAGGCAATCAACTCTTTAGTTTTCTTATTTTCCAGCCAATGACTCAACCGTTTCTCACCACTCTTGCACAATTTTGTTGCATTGAAATAACCAGTATTCTTATCGATAATTACTTGAGTCTTTAAATAGACCATACCAGAAGTTGTCTTTAATTTGCTGATAACACACATCACTTAATGTGGCCATTTTGGAACAGACTTGGATACAGCAAACTAAAGCACCTCCTGTCTCTGTTGCAACTCAATTATGAATGAGCTTAAGTGTGTGTGTGTGTGAACAGCAATTTATACATGTTACACCACCTCCGTTTTTTCCTTTTTGTAAACTGTATTTGTTTTCACATAAGACTTGATTAAAAAAACTACATGTGTTTATACCTATTTGTATTAGCAAACACGTTTGCGATACATATCTTTCAGAGAATTTAAAACAAAAGTACATCTTTCAGAGAATTTAAAACAAAAGTACATCAACATGAATGTGGTAAGACATGTGATGAGAAAGCCAGTCGCTATAAACACAGAAATATACTTTGAACTGAACAGCTCATTTAGCAAACTCTAACAGAAAAACTAGGTCACCAGCGGGAAATGAAAACTGATAACGTTCATTTGCCACAGGTCTATCTCTGAAAACTAGGTCACCTACCGGAAATTACAACTGATAACAACTGTATTCAAGCAAGCTCTAACACACTAGCTCTCTATTTGTATCTAAGTGGCTGTCATGTCTGTCACAACCATCATGTTATTCAAATCATCTCTATGCCTGTTTGTTCCATGTGTAAAATTCAAATTTCCCGCCAAATGTGTGTAGCGTAGCAACCATACACAAAACGTAACACATGTCTGTTTGTTATTCAAATCAGAGATGTCATTTTACCCATTGGGACCTCTTACATATGTTATTTCAATCAAATGCTAAACAGATGTTACCGCACATGCGCAAGCTCAGGCAGGACGTTAGCTGTCATCTATGTGCGTCATGTTTGCGTGTGCCAGATGTTAAACAACAACAAAGGCATTCAGTTCAAACAGTCTGTCAGCAACTGTCATGTGTGTGTGTGCGCGACATCTCTGTTGGCAACCACCAACGACATCTATATGTCATGTTTTTTGTTTGCTTTACGTGTATGTCATCAAACAATAGTGTGGCATCTATTACCCATTGCGGGCCTCTCGCTCTCTGTCTATCATATATATCAATCATATGTCTTCAAACAGCATGGGCAAACGCAACACCCTCTACCTACCAGTAGACCATATGGATAATATTAGTATGTGCTGAGATGTTAAACAACAACGTCTTATATATATATATATATATATATATATATATATATATATATATATATATATATATATATATATATATATATATATATATACGGAACAATATTTACAAAATATGTTACAACTGTTTGTTATTTCAACCAATATTATTAGCTTTACTCGTTTGCACACGACGTGTGTGTGTGTGCGTGTGTTTGCATTCAAATCCCATTCTTAATAGCTTTGGGTAACCCTCGTATATATCATATTTAATTTGTTTTGTTTTAAATCGAGTTTGTTCATCTTATTATTGAACACTCCTCGTATGCGTCATACAGTCTTAGTGAATATATTTTGTTCATCTTATTATTGAATACCCTTCGTATGCATGTGTGTGTTTGTATTTAAATCACGTTATATTATTATTAGGCTTGAGTACTCCTCATATTTGTTTGCCAGCAACTGGCTATAACGATATCTAGGCAACGTGATACCTCTCTCTCTCCTACACTGGTTGCAAACATGACTCTGTTGATAAGGATTATTCAGATGTTTTTAATTAAACCGTGTTACGAATTATTTGTTTTAATATATAAAACTGGGGCTTTTCACTTTACAAACTACGTTTACTATAAATATAAACATTTAAATAATAAGCTGTTGTTACATAAATAAATTTATGAAGTTACACTAACCTCTCATATTTGTTTACCAGTAATACGCCAGATGATATCTATACAATGTGATACCCCCTCTCTCTCCTACATTTATCGCAAACACAGCTCTGTAGATAAGAATTATTCTTATGTTATTAATTAAACTGTGTGTAAAATTAATTATTTGTTTTGGTATATAAAACTAGGGTTTTTTACTCATTAAAAAGTACGTTTACTATAAATATAAACATCAAAATAATAGACTGTTGTTACATAAGTTATCAGTTATCGTACGCATATATATATATATATATATATATATATATATATATATATATATATATATATATATATATATATATATATATATATATATATATATATATATATATATGTGTGTGTGTGTGTGTGTATTAGCCCCATTTCATTTTCGAATTTATGTGCCACTAATACATAATGCTAATATCTTTTAATCAAGTTCCTTTACGATGTATTCAGTGGTATTAGCTTCTGATACACAACGCCTACACAAAAACTGATAACATTGACCTTTTTTTATTACCATATTATGTATATATAAGAAACACGTTAGTTATCCTATATATCTATAAATAATGTATATGTTTATTCAACTGGTTCTTTTCTTAAAAAAATATTTGAATATTTTAATTTAATTACATAACGACAATAATGATTAAGTAATACATAATAACATGTATATATAGCTTTAAACAAAGTTTATATACCGTTCTCTGTGGATTATCGGTTAAAACGTTGGCCTAGAGACGTTGGGATCCATGGTTCAAATCTATCTTGTATCATACGCTTTTCTTGAAATGAGATTAATTATTAACGTCAATAAAGTTGTCTGTCTCTCTCCCCCTCTCTCTCTCTCTCCCTCTATCCCCCTCTCTCTGTGTAACGTTTGCCTATGATATGTATGTGTGTGTGTAAAGTTCAACAGTTGAAGATGAGAACATTCCTTAGCATCCAGCGACTTCCATTAATTTGGAATGTATCCACGTTCAACTTTACACACACAGACACAAATTTTCAATAAAATTCCAATTTCCCGCCAAAACTGAGTAACATAGCAACCATACAACAAACAAACACGATAACATACCATCAGAACCTAACATACAAGACTTAACCTCAACAAACATAACCTAACATTCAACACTTGTGTGAACCAACACATGGTGAGCTTATATGACATCTCTCTCTCTCTCTCTCTCTCTCTCTCTCTCTCTCTCTCTGTGTGTGTGTGTGTGTGTGTGTGTGTGTGTGTGTGTGTGTGTGTGTGTGTCGCCTGGCAACCAAAACATAACACAAACATAGCCTAACAAACTGAACCTAACATTCGCCACATACAACACGTAGTAAGCTTATATGTGATAGATCTAACCTCAGAAAGCATTCGGCTAGCGGATAGCCGACATAACAAACAACCTAACCTAACATACAATACTTAACCTCAACAAACAAATAAACAGTCTGATAGCCGGAAGCAGAATGCTTATATGTCAGACTTAACCTCAAATTAACACGTGGTGAGCTCCTAACAAACAGCCTAACATTCTCAGCGGGAATATGCTAGCGGCCATCTTGGAACATGTGACGTCAGCTGACAGGTTAGACGTCAGCTGTCACCCACTGACAGATGACAGGTTAAATGCCATCTGTCACCCACTGAGAGCACACGCATGTGCACATCAAAAAGGGGAGGGGCTTAGCTTGTTCCCACTCCTCTGACGTCACAGCCAATCAGACAGGTGGAAGGGGCTTAGCCTCTGACGTCACAGCCAATCAGACAGGGGAGAGGGACTTAGCCTCTGACGTCACAGCCAATCAGGCAGGGGAGGGGCTTAGCTTACTCCCACTCCTGTAACGTCACAGCCAATCAGAACGCTAATATGGGTACTCTCAAGTGTCGCACTATCTACTGGTCTCTAATTCCGAGTATTTTTCTAGTATTTGCTTGACTATTCCTCTTTCCTCGTTCTGCTCTTTACTGATTATGAGAACAGTGTTCTTGCCACAGACGTTTGTTTAAACCGGGTTTCCTATTTCCACTCTCGTTTTCTTGTACGTCGCCTGAGGCCATTTATGAAACATTACTTCTTGCCACTGTTCGACGGTTTCTCCTTTCTATAACCCTGTGTATACGTGCTATTTCCTTGGTCTCCTCTTCGGTTGTCTTTTTTTTCTTCCCTCAGAGCTCGTCCGCGACTTCGCCGCCCCGATAGCACTGCAGCATTTGGCTTATTGTGCATGCCCTTAGCCTTTTTACTCCACCCATTCCAAAATCACTCTGCCTTGAACTAGTCTGAACAGCGATTGGAAGGGTGAAGTTTTATATTGCTCTTTCTCCGGTCTAGACTGGCTGTAGATCAGTTGTATTTTGTGGTCCAGAGCTTTACACTCGCACAAGATGTGCTGGGCTGATTCCTCCCCCTCGCCGCAGAGTCTGCATACGAGGTACCCTCGAACCGCCCTATTTCATGCAGGTGTTCTTGACGTCCATGTGTCCGGTCAAGAAACCTGTTATGTTTCTAAGCTGGCCTCTGCTAAGATTTAGCAGCTCCACAGCTCTCTTTGAACTGGTTTCGTCAATTACTGACTTTGCCATTTCTGAGCCCTGGACAGTCTGCCCAGTACACCTTGTGTTCTTTTCTGACCAAGGACTTAATGGCTCCCCTGGCCGTGCTCTTTGTCACGCCCAGAACCGGTCCTGGTCCCATAAATGGTTCTGCTGACCCTCTCTTCGCGAGACTGTCAGCTTCTTCATTGCCTTTGACTCCTGAAAGGCCCGGCACCCAGATGCCCAGATGAGGATGGTCTCATTCTGCCCAGAACAGGTCGCTCGTCTCGTCACTCACTCACCAGCCAGGAATTTACCCGTGGGCTACTTCGGGCCTTAAGGGTTGCCTGGCTATCTGTGGCTATGAGGATCCGCTTGTTGATGTAGCCCCCCCCCCCCTCTTGTTCTCCCGCATACAATGCAGGATGGCGTACATTTCGGCCTGAAAGACCGTTGCATGGGCTCCGAGGGAAATACTATGACACCCTCAGCCCTTCCGAATAAACAGCTCTCGCGTCCCTGCAGATTCGCGAGCTCTGACCTCATTTTAAGCATGGGCTCCTTCACGATCTCCTGAATTTTGCATTGGCCGCTGAAGCCTGGGTTGATCTTCAGTCTACCATTCCCGGCTAGTCGGTATAGTCCTAGCCTGGCCTCCCCCATAATAACTGGATTGTGTCACCTTAGGCCACCATACCAGTGCCGCGTATGTTACCGATGGTCTGACCACCCTTGTGTACAGCCAGTGGACCATACTAGGTCTTAGTTCCCACGTTTTTCCATATAGCCGCCTAGTGACGGCTAGGGTTATGACTGCCTTACGCAGAATTTTTTCAACGTGACCATTGCAGGTTAGCTTAGAGTCCAATACGACCCCAAGATATTTTACCTCTCTGGTCATTGGAATGTTCCTTCTGTATAGAGTGAGAGTTCAGTGGCTCTCTCACTTCCTCCTCCTAGTAAATGGTATGACGGTTGCTTTCTCGGGGCTCACCGCGAGCCCTTGACCAACCGTCCACCTTTCCACCACTTTCAGTGCTGTCTGCATGCGCTCCCACACTGACTGTGTAACCTTTCCTCGGACTATGATGACAATGTCGTCCGCATAGCCCTGTACCTCATACCCCCCTCCCGAGAGCCTCCATAGTAGGCCGTCCACGACTAGACATTAGAGCATGGGATACATAACGCTCCCCTGCGGAGACCACGCCGCGACCCCCGCCAGTAGACTCCCTCCGCGAGTGAGGTGAACACCGCCCTGTCCCTGAGCATGGAACCGATCCACCTGCAGCAGGTCTCCTCTATTTCACGCTCCCTGACAGTTGCCAGAAGCCATCCGAATGAGGTGTTGCTGAAGGCCCCCTCTATGTCTAGGAAGGCCCCCAGCGCCACCTCCCTGTTCTCCAGCGTATTCTCCAGTTTCAGCACCAGTTAGTGCAGGGCTGTTTCTGTTGAGACTCCTGCTCTGTATGCATATTGTCCACAGTGTAGTGGATATGCTTCCAGTACACCGACCCTAATCTTCCGGTCGAGCAGTTTTCCATTGTTTTTAGCAAGAAGGACATGAGACTTAGTGGTCTCAGAAACTTTGCTTGGTCTGTTGGACGCTCAGGTTTAGGAATTAATACAACCCTGGCCAGTCTCCATGCCCTCAGAATGTACCCCAGAGCCAGGCTGGCCCTAATAATAAGGGTAAGCGCCGGCGCCAGTATATCAATACCCTGTTGGAGCATGATGAGCATTATTTCATGAAATGCCGGGGATTTATTTGTATGGCTTGAAGGTGTTAATGGCCCATCTGATTTTGCTCCAAGTAACCACCTCTTTAGCGACTGTCCAGTCTACTCTAGATGCCCGCCTATAAGGTGCCTCTATTTCTGAGTGTTCCCAGTCCAGAGGTGATTGGTTTATTATGTTACAGCGGGGGAAGTGCGTCTGGAGTAAAACTTCCATAGTTTCCTCCCCCGAGCTTGAAAAGCCTTCTGTGAATGTTCTAAGGGAGCCTATGTTGGTCTGAGTGCCCTAGGACAGGATCTTGTGTAGTCGAGCACTCTCGGATGTGTTCTCCACTTCCTCGCAGTGCCTCCTTCACGACTCCTTCCTGGCGTCCCTCAGTCTTTTGTTATAGGTCGTTAGGGCATGTTTATATTCATCCCATGCTCCTGACCTTTTGGCCGCGATAAACAGCTTACGAACCTGCGTCCTCCTTTAGCCGAGGTGCTCGTTCCACCACGGGACATTCTTAGTGGACGCCCTTATTTTCAGGGGGCAGTTGGCGTTATAGGCCGAGGTGATTGCGTCTCGCACTTGGGCTGCCGCAATCTCGAGGTCTATTGAATTGTCTATTGTACTCTTAACCTCCAGAGTTCCACTGATAGGTCTGCCCTGTAGGCTTCCCAGTCCGCCTTGCAAGGGTCCCGGTACCATACTGTTTGTCTTTCGACCTTGGCGATTTCAAACCGGATGTATCTGTGGTCTGAGCTACTCACTTCCCCCAGAAACAGCCCAGTTCTTAACAAAGTCACCCAGAAACTGGGTGGAAACTGTTAGATCTAAAACTTCCTCACGCCGTGTTGTGACGAAGGTCGGTTTATTACCTCTATTCAATATGTCTAAATTAAATTTCATAAAGAATTGTAAAAGTGACTCACCCCTAGAGTTTGTGTCCGAGCTTCCACACAACTCATGGTGCGCGTTCGCATCCATGCCGATGATGGCCTGCCATCCACCTGCTCTGCTATACCCACCATCAGCTGCTCAATCCCTTGGGTGGAGGAGCGTCCGTGTTGTCCCCTGGCAGATAGGCTGATCCGACAGTAATGTCCCTCGGCCAATTCGCTCCTCCACATCGGATTTTGATCGTTGCCAGATCCCCGAAACAGAAATTGATTAAAGGCAGAAACTCTATTCCTCCCCTGACAAAAATGCAGACCCTCGGGTTCTCGCTGGATCTGCTGTAGTTGAGCTTTCCAACAGCTCCGCCGGGTCCCTTGATGAGGGCCACATCCGTGTAAGACGCCTGGTCAAAAGAGAAGGCGAGAGTCTGTCATTTCTCCTCTGCCTTCCTGCTTAGAACTGACCAGTATTGTGTCCCCAGTTCAGGGTTCTGGATCTTCAGTCTACTGATCTCCGTCTCCTGCGGGACGGTGTCAGGGACCCGTACGAGGACCTTGCGTCTCTTTGGAAGTTCCTTGGGCTCGACGGCTGTCACGTCCGTCCCCTCCCAAACCTGACCGAGACCCCCCATCGTTTTCCGCAGCCAGTCTCGCGACTGCGGGCCAGCACAAATTATCCAGAGGATGCCTCCCGCCAGCCGCGCCCGGTGGAACTGAGGCGGGCCCTCCCCTTCCTGAAGAGAGTCCACCGCAGCCTGGAGGAGGTCCGTCTTCCCCTGATCTAGCGTGACCTCAGGATGGCGTCTGTCAATCACCGCCATCATGGGCCTTCCGCAGCCTCCCTATACGAGCCAGTTTGCGCCAGTGTTCCGGCCCTGGCCCTTTTGGGACGTCTGTCTGTAGTAGACGTGCTAGAGCCCGAGCGCGGCATCTTCTTACTCGCACTCTCCTCTTGCGCCTTTACAGGTGCCCTGGCCCTTTTGGGACGTCTGTCTGTAGTAGGCGTGCTAGAGTCCGAGCGCGGCCTCTTCTGACTCGCACTCCCCTCTTGCGCCTTTACAGGTTTCTCGACCGTCCACGTCCCGGTCGCCATTTTCTACGCTCTCCGGAGCTTCTTTCTTTGCGCCCCGGAAAGCTGCTTGGACTGCCGGGGCATTCTCTCTACCCCTGCAGTAGGGTATAACTGGTGGAGGGGCCCCCAGAGTCCGCGGACCTCGCCGCCCTTCGGTGGGTCCAGCCTCCAGATTGGGTGTCGGGGACAAGTCTGTGGTCGATTCTCCGTATCTACGTCGGTCGTGAGACCTCCAGAGTACACAGACGCTGCCGCCCCTTGGTTCGTCTCCGTTTCCGGAATAGACTCAAGGCACGAGTCTGTAGCCGGAGCCACTCCTCGAGCCTCATTGGTTTTAGTTTTATTTATATTTATGTTCTTCATGTTGTTCCCACAAGAATGGGGGAAATACTGCCCAAACCATCAGAACCTCCTGTGTGGTGCAAGGCGGGTTACTCTGGAGGGTTGCCCGGTACTCCAGAGGTTCCGTTCACGACACTATCACCCTGGTGACATCCATCCCTAGCCACGGGTCACGTGACACCGTGGATTGGGAAGTTTTTTCGACCTCTATGTCTAGATCCGTCATGTTTAGTTATCAGAAGGGTCACCTCGCGCAGGATGCGGCTTTTTACCGCGCATGACGGTCTTGGGGAAAGCTTCATCGAAAGCTCATGTTGTTTCCACTTCCTCAGCTTGCACCCTGGAGTCTTTTGGCCCACGACTCCTCGACCTACTTCGATTGTCTTGTCTTCAGCTTTATTTATGTCATGGTTCTGTGTGCCGATGCTTTTTGTAGCAGATTGTGGTGCAACTGTTTTGGTGTCACTTGGATATATTTCCCATTCTATACACATCTGGTTCAGAACTATGCTCCGTTCCATATCATTTATTAGCTTTTTAATTTCGATCGTGGTATTTTAGGATAGCATTAACAAGGTTCTTGAGGTCTGTTGTGTTTACTACCACCTTAATTATTCCACGAAACTCTGTAAATTGCCTCCCTGTTAGACTTCTTTCTACTTTTCTTTTCTTTGCTCCTGTCATATCTTCATTGCTTTTAGCAGCACTTGGCTTCTTACCTTCTTGGTGGAGCAGATCACCTATTGAAGTGCTTCGATGACGAGGTGGCGGCCGTGTGAGCAAATCCTTTCTTTTAAAGTGGTCGAAGCCCCGCCACTCGACTCAATCGAGTTCGTTTTTAGCGCTCCTTGGCTTAATTGCCCTTATTATGCACGTTTTCTTCCTCTTCATTATCCATATCCAAAACAACGGCCTGGTCTCCTACCGAGTGCTCATAGTGGACATAGTGTAACAGTCGAGGGGAGCCCGCTCTCCCACTCTCCTCTCCGACCGGTACTGGGGTGTCTCTCCTCTGCACCATTAACTCTTTTACTTTATGCGTGTCACCCATATTTTCTTTTTCTTTTTGGTGTCAAGTCCATTTCCATGCCACTTGTCCTTGGGTAATCAATCCTTTTAAAGTGGTAAATGAAAAGGCACCTAGCCCTCGGTAACCCTAATAGCTTTGGTGTCAGAAAATAACAAGAGTCGGCCGAGAAGTAGAGAAATAGAAGTCTGGCCAAATAGGAAAGATGAAAGAGGAGAGACCTCACCTAAGACAAGTTGAAGAAAGGTAGTAGCCTAGCTTAGGTGTGTATGCGTATAGTCGTCCTCTATACGAGCGCGTGCGTGAGTGTGATAGTGTGCGTGTGTGACAGTGCGCGCGCGCGCGTGCGATGGTGTGCACCCCCCGTAGTCGCCATCAACGTACTCATCAAGAGGGAGCCCCCGGGGTACATAGAACCATTGCTAGGGATACTTAACTTGCTACCAGAAGTTAACTTAAAAATACCCCCATTTAGGGGTAGCTTACTCTTGACATTTCAGTTTATCAATGTTACCGGAAGAACTATGCAACTGATTGAAGTTAAAATACATACACTACTATCAGCAATTAAGTTGCTACCAGAAGTTGACTTAAATATGCTCGCATTTAAAGGTAGTTGACTCTTGCCGTACCTATCTCTTTTTTTGTTACTCCCGTCTAAACTATTTAACTGACTGACTTAAAAATGCAAATATAAATATTGCTAGGGACACTTAATTTGCTACCAGAAGTTAATTTAAAGACACCATCATTTAGGGAAAGTTTACTCTTAACACAACCCCTCAGGGGCTCAATACTGGTGAGTACGTTGATGGCGACCACGGGGGTGCACACACACCTACACGCACACACACACACAAACACAAATATGTGTTTGCTGTCGGTCGACTCTTGCTCTCTTCCGACACCGACGCTATTCGGGAAGCCGAGGGCTAAGTGTCATTCCACCTTATAATCCATCCAAAAATAAGTGCGATACATGGAAGATGTGTGACAACAACAGAAAGCATTACCCCAACTGAGTAAAAATCTCACCGCTGGTTCCGATCCGGTGGAAGCTCCGGTGGCCAGCGCTGTTCCCGGATTTTGGCGAGTGCCATTCACACGCCCCTAGCGCGAAAGCAGCAAAATTAACGATGAAACAACTCGTAGGCCTCGGAAAGGATGGTAAAAAGACAGAAGGCATCCCAAAAACGCGGCCACCGCATTTCACTGCGGAGATAGCAGATAACCGGGCAGATTTTCAAGGGAGTCTAATAACAAGATCGCCGCCTTTCGATGCGGCGTTACTTACAGAATGTTTTCCTTTTCTAAGCTTGTCCAGCGGTTCCCATTGTTAAGCGGATGAAAGTTGGTTTCAAATCGAAAAAATTGTAATTTGCCCAAAACAACTAAGATACAAGTGTTACTTTGAATTTGATTTTTTAAATCTTTTACTATTTTGTAGCAGCGACAATCAGAAGTTACCATGACACATTCTGTAATGATAACTATAAAAACCATTTTTGCCAAGAATGTGGAGCTTCCCTTTCCTATTTCCGTATTTGAAAAGACATACAACAGGTAAGTATTACTTGGGCTGCACTACCAAAAGCACGTGATCAGCGGACAATCATAAAAGTAACTTGCTGGCCAATTTAAGTTTTTACTACTAAAACTGCTTTTGATTGTGTGCGGACAAAACTCCAATAAAGATTTTCAATCGTCGATTGCTTGTAAGTGGACCAGTAAATAAAAGTAGCAATCGAGAAATATTTTATCGATTCATTTCCGCAACCTAGCTATAGGTTGTCACCGCGAATGACAGGTTGCAAAATGTGGATGCGTTGGAATAAAAAAAAAAACGAGAGTTTGTCGGCAAATTATTTGTATTGGTGGCTATATAATTGACTGACAGACGATTTAATCTTCAGGCATTTCTTTGATGCTTTAATTTTCTGTCCTAATATTAATTTCGTTTTGTTAACAAAGTTTCAAAGAAAAACATTTTTATTCAAAGGTAGTTTACCCTTGGCGTTTTAATTTTTTTTTACTGTCACCAGAAAAACTATGATTCTGGCAAAGATATGTGGTTACATATGGTTATTCCTACTAACTACTAACTCGCTACCAAATGTTATCAAAAACACCCTCATTTAGGGGAAGTTTACTGCTAACGCATTTTAGTTCATTACTGCCAGCAGAAAAGCTACCTAAACCTACTAAGCTCAAAATGCATATAAAGCCATCACTAGGGACACTAAACTTTCTGTCAAAAGTTAACTCAAAAATACCCACACTTAGGTACTGTACTCTTGATATATATATATATATATATATATATATATATATATATATATATATATATATATATATATATATATATATATATATATATATATATATATATGTATCAGTCTATCACTGCTACCGGTTATATTTTATTTTTTGTTTTTTACTCAATGAACAATTACATATAAACATATAACAATCTGTTGCTAGTGGATCCCATCCCTGAAGCCAGTAGGCAAGGCCCACACACGCACGCACCCATACGTACCTGGGCGCGCGCACAATCACACACGCACACATACACACACTTCTATGTGTGTGTTGGTTAGGCTAAAATATCGGCTACAAATTATTTTATCTGAGTGTAATCAATAACATTTCTATAAGAGAAACTTCATTGGATATTACAAAAACAATAAATTGATTTGTTTACGATAAAATATGACATTTTATTCATTACAAGAATCATATCTGTTTGATTGGATAACAATTTGAATAAAAAATGGATATATTTTGTATTATGTAACCACACAAATAATAAAATTCGAGTCGTTACTCAAATAAATTATCTTATAAACTGTACATATGGTAAGCAAAATTGAGACAGTCATAAAGGATAATACCGTATGTGTGCACGTTGTTACGAAAAGCGATGTAGAAATAAAGCAAAAATAAATTTCAATTAAAAAAATATTGGTACTTTATTGGTGTGAAAAAGCAAATTGTATAAATTTTTACTCGGAGCAAAATTAGGAAAGCTGTAATATCGCCAAATTTAAAATGCCGTTTCTACCAAGTTGTGAGAACTGCACATATGTTGTTTTTCTGTCTGACGACAGAGTGGTATTGTATCCAAATTCTCATTTGCAGCTTTCCACCACATTTTTTATTATGAAAATGTAACATATTTCGGTTCAATTACAAATAATGGTTAACTCTCAACTCAGGTGCTGTATTTGGTGGAAACTCAAATAACATAAAACTGTCGAGTTGCATTTTATATCAATTTTCTGCATACATTCTCCCTTCACTCTATCCCTATTAATATGAAAATGTACCATTTTCTGGTACTGTTACAATTAATTATTAATTTTCAGCTCCGGTGCGCTGTTTGGTGCAATCTAAAATAACATAAAACTGTCAAATGGTATTGTATCTGAATGTTCTATTGACAGCCGTCGAGCCCAAAAACTCCCAAAGAGACGCAAGGTCCTCGTACGGATCCCTGACACCGTCCCGCAGGAGACGGTGATCAGTAGACTGAAGATCCAGAACCCTGAACTGGGGACACAACACTGGTCGATTCTAAGCAGGAAGGCAGAGGAGAAAGGACAGACTCTCGCCTTCTCGATCAACCAGGCGTCTTACAGAGCCCTTGAGGAACCTCCTTCAAGACATTCTGGGGCCTGGGAAGGGTTAGCTTCCGCCCACTGGGGAAGCAGCTAGGGGTTAATGGGACTTAGGTTCCTTCAGGTCAACCTCCAACACAGTAAGGCAGCCACGGCCGGACTGCTGATGGCTCTGAGGAACACGGATGTGGCCCTCATCCAGGAACCGTACTCCTATAAAGGAGAGATCAAGTGACTCGGCGGAGCTGCTGGAAAGCTCATCTACAGCAGATCCAGCGAGAACCCGAGGGCCTGCATTTTTGTCAGGGAAGAGATAGAGTTTCTGCCTTTAATGAATTTCTGTTCCAGGGAACTGGCAACGATCAAAATCCGATGTGGAGGAGCGGATAAGCTGAGAGACATTACTGTCGTGTCAGCCTATCTGCCAGGGGACAGCACGGACCCTCCTTCACCCAACGAATTGGAGCAGCTGATGGTGGGTAGTAGAGCAGGTGGATGGCAGACCATCATCGGCATGGATGCGAACACGCACCAAGAGTTGAGGGGTAGCTCAGACACAAACTCTAGGGGTGAGGCACTTTTACAATTCTTTATGAAATTTAATTTAGATGTATTGAATAAAGGTAATATACCGACCTTAGTCACAACACGGCGTGAGGAAGTTTTAGATCTAGATCAGTTTCCACCCAGTTTCTGGGTGACCTTGTTAAGAGCTAGGCTGTGTCTGGGGAAGTGAGTAGCTCAGACCACAGATACATCCGGTTTGAAATCGCCAAAGTCGAAAGACAAACGGTATGGTACCGGGACCTCCGCAAGGCGGACTGGGAAGCCTACAGGTCAGACCTAGCAGTGGAACTGCGGGAGGTTAAGAGTGCCATGGATAATTCAATAGACCTCGAGATTGCAGCAGTCCAATTGCGAGACGCAATCACCTCGGCCTATAACGCCAACTGCCCCCTGAAAATGAGGGTGTCCACCAGGAACGTTCCGTAGTGGAACGAGAACCTCATGGAAAGGAGGACGCAGGTTCGTAATCTGTTTAATGCGGCCAAAAGGTTGGGAGCATGGGATGAATATAGATAGGCCCTAACGACCTATAACAAAAGACTAAGGGACGCCAAGAAAGAGTCGTGGAGGAGGCACTGCGAGGAAGTGGAACACGTCCGAGAGTGCTCGACTATACAAGATCTTGTCCAAGGGCACTCAGACCAACATAGGCTCCCTTAGAACATTCACGGGAGGCTTTACAAGCTCGTGGGAGGAAACTATGGAAATTTTACTCCAGACGCACTGCCCCGGCTGTAACATAATAAACCAATCACCTCCAGACTGGGAACATTCAGAAATAGAGGCGCCTTATAGGCGCGTATCTAGAGTAGACTGGACAGTCGCTAAAGAGGTGATTACTTGGAGCAAAATCAGATGGGCCATTAACAGCTTTAAGCCATACAAATCGCTGGAATTTGATGGAATAATGCTCATCATGCTCCAACAGGGGATAGATATACTAGCGCCGGCGCTTACCCTCATTATGAGGGCCAATCTGGCTCTGGGGTACATTCCGAGGGCATGGAGACTGGCCAAGGTTGTATTCATTCCTAAACCTGGGCATCCAACAGACCAGACAAAGTCGCTGAGGCCAATAAGTCTCATGTCCTTCTTGCTAAAAACAGTGGAAAAAACTGCTCGACCGGCACATTAGGGGCGGTGTACTGGAAGAATATCCCCTACACTGCGGACAATATGCATACACAGCAGGATTCTCAACAGAAACAGCACTGCACCAACTGGTGCTGAAACTGGAGAATACGCTGGAGAACAGGGAAGTGGCGCTGGGGGCCTTCCTAGACATAGAGGGGACCTTCAGCAACACCTCATTAGGATCGGTTCTGACAGCTGTCAGGGAGCGTGGAATAGAGGAGACCTGCTGCAGGTGGATCGGTTCCATGCTCAGGGACAGGGCGGTGTTCACCTCACTCGCGGGAGGGACTCTGCTGGCGGGGTTCGCGGAGGGGTTTCGCAGGGGAGCGTTCTGTCTCCCTTGCTCTGGTGCCTAGTCGTGGGCGGCCTGCTGGGGAGGCTCTCGGGAGGGGGGTATGAGGTATAGGGCTATGCGGACGACATTGTCATTATAGTCCGAGGAAAGGTTACACAGTCAGTGTGGGAGCGCATGCAGACAGCACTGAAAGTGGTGGAAGGGTGGACAGTTGGTCAAGGGCTCGGGGTGAGCCCCGAGAAAGCAACCATCATACCGTTTACTAGGAGAAGGAAGTGGGAGAGCCACAGAACTCTCACTCTATACAGTAGGAATATTCCAATGACCAGGGAGGTAAAATATCTTGGGGTCATATTGAACTCTTAAGCTAACTTGGAATGGTCACATTGGAAAAATACTGTGTAAGGCAGTCATGACCTTAGCCATCACTAGGCGGCTATATGGAAAAACGTGGGGACTAAGACATAGTATGGGCCACTGGCTGTACACAAGGGTGGTCAGACCATCGTTAACATACGCGGCACTGGTCTGGTCGCCTAAGGTGACACAATCGAGTACCAAACAGAAACTAGGCAAGATCCAAAGGATGACTTGCCTGGGCATCACAGGGGCCATGTCTTCAACCCCAACAGCCTAACACTTAGTTATTATGGGGGAGGCCAGGCTAGGACTATACAGACAAGCCTGCAACGGTAGACTGAAGATCAACCCAGGCTTCAGGGGCCACTGCAAGATTCAGGAGATCGTGAAGGAGCCCATGCTGGAAATGAGGTCAGACTTCGCGAGCCCGCGAATCTGCAGGGAACACAATTTCACAGTGGAAATCCCCGACTGCGAGGCAAGGCGGGAGGAGACGCCGGGCATACCACGGGACGCGCTCGTCTGGTTCACGGACGCATCGGGCGGGGAGCGTGGGCAGGTGTTTATTCAGAAGGACCGTGGGTAAGTCATAGTATTTCCCTCGGAGCCCGTGGAACAGTCTTTCAGACCGAAATGTACGCCATCCTGCACTGTGTGTGGGAAAACAAGAGGAGGGGCTACACCAACAAGCGGATCCTCATAGCCACAGACAGCCCTTAAGGCCCTAAGTAGCCCACGGGTAAATTCATGGATGGTAAGTGAGTGCCGAGACGAGACGAGCGACCTGGCTGGGCAGAATGAGGTCACCCTCATCTGGGTGCCGGGTCACTCGGGGTCAAAGGCAATGAGGAAGCTGACAATCTCCGGAAGAGCAGCAGAACCATTTATGGGACCAGAACCGGCTCTGGTACACCACAACAAGGTGTACTAAGCAGACTGTCCAGGGCTCAGACATGGGAAGTCAATAGTGGACGAACCCAGTTAAGAAACACCTGCATAAAATGGGGCGGTTCGAGGGTAACCACGCATGTAGACTCTGCGGCAAGGGGGAGGAATCAGCTCAGCACATCTTGTGCGAGAGTAATGCTCTGGACCGCAAAAGACAACTGATCTATGGTCAGTCTAGACCGGAGACAGAGCAATATAAAACTTCACCCTACCAATCGCGGTGCAGACTAGTTCAAGGCACAGTGATTTTGGAATGGGTGGAGTAAGACTAAGGGCATGCAAAATAAACCAAAGGTTGCAGTGCTATCGGGGCGGCAAGGCCGCGGACGAGCCCTGAGGGGAAAAAAATCCCGCATTTCGTGCCAGTTCGCGAAGTTGTAGTGCCAAACGATACATGGGTGTAATGACTGTGTAACCTCGGGTTGCATTGTGCAGGAAGCAGTAACCATGCTGTGGTCTGAGTGACCAAGGGGTGCGGTGACTGAAGTCTTATAGCATTCAGGTTTTGTAGTAAGAAGGAGATCCAAGGGATTTGAGCTGTGTGTTGGGATGCGAGGAAAGTAAGTAGGTTGCTAAACCATATTGGCTAAAGAATTTCTGACTGCGAAGGCCTTCGCTGCTCTCCCTTGTGGATCGGTTTTTGAAGATCCTAGCCATTCCTTATTATGGACATTGAAGTCACCATGAACAGTGACCTCAGAGAAAGGATATTCAGAAATCAGATGGTCGGTTTTTTCAGAAAGGTATTCGAAGAGCTGGACAAAGTTGTTGTCAAAAGGTGACCGGTAAATGCAACAGATGAATTTAGTTGCAGCCCTGAGAGAGAGAGTTTCATCCAAAGTATGTCCTCTCTTCCAGCTTCCAAATTGGGGAGTCTGGTGCAGGGTAGATTGCTACGGAAGTATGCGCACACACCTTCATGCAATCTAAAGGAAGTAAGGAGCTCAAACCCCGGGAAATTAGGGCGATTAGTTGCTGTTTTGGCACTGATTTGGGTTTCGGTGAGGAAGAGGAGTTGGGACCTACTAGCCTGGAGGAAATGGTGGACGGAGTTCAGGTTAGAATTTAGGCCACATATATTCGAGAAGGATATCTTAAATCTTGATGCCGGCGCCCCCTGCACACCCCTCTCCTGGAGATCCGAATGGAGGGGTATTTTATCTCTGGAATCTTTTGTACAAGGAGGAGCGATCATCATTTTTGTTTATAAGGGAAACCGACTCATACACCAGAACCGGAAACGTCCGTTCGGACTTCACTGGCCACTTGATGTAAGGGGTGGTACCTCCTCGGGCGTGAAAAAAATCCTTTACTATCACGTAAAGGAAAAGTCCACTACCACCTACCTAACTGACGTGAAAGTATTGAAAACTGT
Organism: Tillus elongatus; assembly: GCA_964006375.1. Taxonomy (NCBI): domain Eukaryota; kingdom Metazoa; phylum Arthropoda; class Insecta; order Coleoptera; family Cleridae; genus Tillus; species Tillus elongatus. The sequence continues at coordinate 73,606,456 of OZ023269.1, read as the reverse complement.
TCCTTGATTGTTCTTTTATGTGGCCATCGATCCAGAACTTTACTCTACTCGAAATGGCAGGTAAGTTTTTATTTTTTATTCTACTTATTTATAATTCTAGGACAATAAAATTGGCCAGACATCTTGTGTATGTACCTAGAGTTATCATGCTAGCTTCTATATTGAGACATAATATGTTCCTACAGTTGTAGACTGTAATATCTGTCCTGTCCCTTATAAGGGACTCCATGCAAAATGATCAATTCTTATCAGATATTCATTCATGTATTTTTTTGCACATTGTCCCTTCATGAATTACAATCACTACTTGAACAAAATGATGATATTGATGAAAGTATTGACGTCTATATTGGCATACCTGAAAACCAAGGCGAAGATACAGAAGAAGACAGTGACATACCAGACGATGAACATGTTGGTGATGTAAACCATTTGTGTCGTGGCATACTTCAGCAAGAGTCTGAAGTAAGAGTTAGGAAACTAAATTATTTTGACGAAGAAGATATACTTCCTCTAGCTCAGCTATTTCCAAATTGTAAAGGTCCATCTCAGCAAAGTTGAGAAGAACTACATTCAAAATCCGAGAATCAAGAAAAAACAAGAACTACATCCAAAATCCGAGAATCAAGAAAAAAACAGAGTCATCAACCAAACGCCGAAAATTATACAATTGGAATATGGATTCACCATTTTTTTCTATAAATAATAACTGTGTTCCACGAGAGCCATCTTCAGCAGCTGATATAACACAAAATCCACTAGGTTTCTAGGAGTTGTTTTTTTGATGAAAATCTTACATCTAAAATTGTTGAGGAGACAAATCTATATGGACATCAGAAGAATAGGGTTCTGAATTTCACTAAAGATGAGCTTTTTGTACTCATTGGTGGAATGCTTCTCTCAGGCTACGCAAAATTCAACAGAAGATGTACCAAATATTGGACAAAACACTGTTGGATTTATTCAATGAAAATTTCAAAAAACACGGAGGCTTAGATGAACATATTTAAATTGATGAAAGCATAATATCCTATTATGGATAACATTATGCAAAGCAATATATCAAGGGTAAGCCAATAAGGTTTGGTTAAAAAAACTGGGCACTATGTGTACAAATGGGTACATGATCTTTGGAATGTACACAGGCAGATCTGATGTAGAAAAGCAATTTGGAGTAATGTCATTACTCAAAAAGGTGGATGTCACTCCTGATAACAGACACAAAGTTTTTTTCGATAACTATTTCACAAGTTTGAGATTACTAAACCATCTATCTGAAATCAATATTTGTGCAACTGGAACTATAAGGAAAAACCGAACGGAAAAGTGCCCATTTCCTGACGGTGGCTCTTGGAAATCAAAACCAAGAGGGAGCCATAATTTTGTTTCATGTGATACTGTTACTTTTGTGCAATGGAAAGACAAGAAAGTCAACAAACATATGGGAGGAGTCGATAAAATGGATGGATTGATTGTGTTATACAGGACAAGAATACGACAAAGAAAATGGTATTGGCCAATAGTTTCGTATTTACTAGATGCAACCATCTCAAATAACTGGGTTCTGATGAAGAAGTTGAAACCAAGCGATCCAAACTGTGCCTCTTTATTATATTTTTGGAGATTTATTGCCATGAGTCTTCTACAGACTTACGGTAAGAAACCGAATAGAGGAAAAACTACCCTACCTGCTCAAGTAGCTTCCATATTTGACAACATTGGGCATCTCATTAAGTACAATGAGTCCGACAGACGAGACTCAGACAAGACTCTGAGATCCAAAACTGTTTTAACATTTACTAAGCTCATTTCGGCGATAAAATAAGTATGTTGAATCCGGTTAACCTTATTAGTGAATTACATTACCTTACATTTGTTTATATTAAGAGAGTTCATTAGAGCTGCACTAAGAGAGCATTTCGTTAACATTTCTCTGATTAGTTGTGCGATCTACATTTGATTCAACAGAATAAAAAAATTTGAGGTCATCGGAATTAAAAAAGTCGTGGAATATCCATAACGTTATCAAGGTCATTAAGGATAACATTAAAAAGTAAAGGCCCCAGCACATAATCTTGGGGGACTGCTGAAATAACAGAAATACTATAAGATGAACACCCAGCATACCAACATTGTTCATTCTACCATATAAGTAGGACTGAAATAGCAATACTAGTCATATATGCCAAAATAATGTAGTTTATTAAGCAGCAAGGACTGAGTCAAACGCTTTAGTAAAATCAAAGTAAACAACATCAACTTCGCCATCTACATCAATGATCTAGAGATATATTGAGTGAAGTAACAAAGGTTAGTAGAGGTAGAGCGATTCTTCAGAAATAGCTGGTTAAATATCGTGAACTATGGAGAAATAGTGGCATATTCAAAAACTTTGGCAAATTTGGGCATGATTACAATCTTCCTCTAGTTGAAGATAAGTGATTCGTCAGCACCTTTGTGAACTGGGCAAGATTTTAAATACGCCCAAACATCATGATATGTACTAGTAGGTATATTAGAAAAGATTGATGATAAATAATAATGGTTTAGCAAATCTATGGCCGCAGTTTTTAACAACTAGGAATGTTATCAGGGCCTTGTGATAGCTTAAACCTCTCCAATGCATCACAGATATTGGACAGGTCAAACCTATTTAAGTTAAATGGAGTAATGTTAGATACTGGTGTAAAATTTTTAGATAAGATCACTATGTGAGTTTATCTCACCTGGGGCTGAAATTGTTTAGAATGCAAAATTTAAATTGTAATTCGGAACATTTTCAGAAGTAATTTTTATATTTTTATTTTTATAAACTAAGGAATCAAACGACTTACCCGTTCCATATCCATGAAGTCCATATCCAATTTTGTGCCTTCAGCACCTCCCATTTTTTCAGTAACATACTAGAAAAAGTAAAACAACAATAAATGTCTAGAATCTATTACCAGAACAAAAATACATTAAGCACTTTTAAAGTATGTAGTTCTATAAAGCAAAAATGTTAAAATTTTTAGTAAAAATTACGATTTCTTTTTTTTTTAGGAATTAAGTCGTAAATAAGTTGACTAATTTACAAAACGAATAAGTGTTAAAAGTGCATTCACAACTATCAGTATCAAGAGTTATCTTATTTGTATTATATATTGCATAACTTTAATAACAATGCATTACCAGTTCAACTACTTATATTGCAATTTAGTTATCGGCAAAGTATCACCTGACTAGACTCACCTTATGGATCTGCCGAAACACTGTCGGTAATGTTCAGCCAAAAAACAAGGTACAAACATAAAAATGAGTATGTTACGATTTCGTAATTAAGCATCCTATTTCCACCGAAAACATTTGTACAATAAAACAAAATAACTATTTCAATGGATAATTTGGGATAAGGTACACAATTTTGTACATTAATTGAAATCCCTTTTGAAGTCATAGAAAGAAGCTCGTTTGAACTGGTTTCGATTGGGATGTGTGGAGGTTTGTTTGCAATGGTAGAGTTCTCCAGGCGCCAGGCGATCGTCTGTAAGGTCTCAGTGTGTTCAACCCTAGGCCTCAGAGAAATCTGGCAGTTCGTTGCAAGTCTTGTCTTATATATGTCGTTCCGTCTACCTGCTTCGTTATCAGTGAAAGTAGTGGGGTCACCGTCAATTAAGTGGGGGGCTTTGGTCACGGTAGTGATGCGTACATCTAAGAAAGGCAAAGAAAAATTATTTTCTATTTCCATGGTGAACTGGATTTGGGGTTTGATGTTATTTACGTAAGAAAGGAATTCGTCTAGAGATTCTTTGTCGTGTGGCCAGACAGCAAAAATGTCGTTAACGTATCTTAACAAACAGGTTGGTTTAAGTTGGGATGAATTGAGGGCTTGTGTCTCGAAGTTTTCCATGAAAATGTTAGCCAATGCAGGAGAGAGAGGTGAACCCATTGGAGCACCTCAAACTTGTTTGTAAAATTTGTTCTGAAAAAGGAAATAAGTGTTAGATGTGCAGTGTTCTACAAGAGCTAAGGTATAGTGGGAAATTTTGTGTTTATTTTTGAGAATGTCAAGGGTTTCAGCTAGAGGTATATTGGTGAATAAGGAAACTATATCAAGGCTAACTAGGATGTCGTTTTGAGAAATGGCGTTGTTTTGAAGGTCAATGAAATGGGTGGAGTTTTTGACATAGGATGTAGCGTTTTCTACTAATGGTTGGAGAGTTTTGGCTAGATGTTTTGCAAGTTTTTGTGTGGGTGAACGATGGGCACTTACGATAGGGCGAAGGGGAATATCAGGCTTATGGATTTTCGGGAGACCGTATTTTCTAGGGATGCGAGATGATTTTTCGCGGGGGATTTGTTCTTTTTTGAGGTCAGGACTGAGTTGGGAGTTGTTGATGATAGTTTTGGTTTTCTTTTCAAGATAAGTTGGAGGGTCTTTAGGGATTTGCTTGTAGTCTGTGTTGTTTAGTATATTGTCCATCTTTTGTATATAGTCTGTTTTGTCGAGTATGACTGTAGCGTTGCCTTTATCTGCTGGTAGGATTATAATTTCTGTGTTTCGGTTTAGGTCTCTGATTGACTGTCGTTCGTGAGAAGAAAGGTTGCAAGGTGAAGGCTTGGCAGAACGTAATATCCTGGCAATGTCCTGTCTCGTAATTTCAGCTTCGTCAGTCGGTAAGTGTGTTATCGCATCTTCTGATTGAGAAATTATCTTTTCTATTAGGATGAATTTAGGGGTTGGTGCAAAATTAAAACCTTTGGAGAGGACTTTGATGGCGACGTCACTTATGTTGGAATTTGAAAGGTTGTGAACTACTATAGTAGGATTGGCATTATGTGTGTGTTGTGTGAGATTTTTGTTGTCTAGAAGATGCTGTAATTTTCTTTTTTGTACATCTGTCTTTTGCTGTGTAACATGTTCTGCTTTACTATGTGAGAGTCTGTCTAGAGTGTCCCAAAGTGTAGGGTGTATTTTGAATGTGTGTATTTTTATGCATGTGTCGTAAAGCAGTGTGTTGGTAGTGTTAAGGTGTCGTCTTGTCTCGTGAATGGAATTTCTAAGGAGAGCAAAGCCTGTTCGTTTTAAAATGTTGGAGACGTTATGTGATTTGGTGTGGTGTTTAAGTTGAAAATATTTTGGGACCACGTGATGATCACGGCAGGCTTTTAGAAAGGTGAGGTCACAAAGGGGACGGGGATTTGCGGATAAGAAGTTTGCTGAAAATTTTGGTATAAGATAAAAGTTCCTCCCCGTAGAGGCGAATTAAATGTTCAGAAAGATTTACGCGGTCTTGAATGTGTTGAATACTTGGTTCTCGGGTTGCACTGCGTCCAAAATTTATGAAAACTCGACGTTTCAGCTCCTGTTTTGGAGCCATTTTCAAGAGGTAAAGGAATGTAAGGACACTATAAGGCCTCAATCTGCCTACTCCTTAGAGTGGTTTACGACATGTAAACCCCCTATTTAGCGGTATCCATGCGCTCTATAGGCTGGCCCATAATGATAGCTGTCCTCCTGGACACTAGCCCAAAACTCAAGCAGGTAGCCCTACTTACAATAGGATATTTTTCATGTTGTATTTGGTAATTTAAAAATATTTTAGCTGTTGAAGGTTAACGATTTTTTGTAAATAGTTATGGATAAGATTATGCAGTAGGTAATTACTCACTCACTTATTACTTCAACATTGTCTTAAACTTGTGGAAGTATGGTAACAGAACGGAAATTGAAAACTTGTTTCCGAAGCCTCAGCTTCCACCAAACAAGTTGTTGGAAGATGGCAAGATGTTAAGACATGAACAATAATTCCTTAATACATTTATTATTTAATCTCGGTTTGTAATCGAGCATTTATTATTTGTTTCAGATTGCGAAGGCCCATGTCAGTACTCCCTTAAACGAAGTTCTGTCCGCCGTGCTACAATTAAGGGAGGAGGTGGCACGTGAAAGTTTCTCCCACAGCCGTGTGTGTGTTCACATCGTCTGTGTGCTGCCCCAGATTCACTTCCCAAATTATCTCAATAATATTCTGTGTCGTTGTACCGCTTTGCCTGTCTTCTCTCTCTCCACGTCTGTAAGGGAAGTAATCAAGCCATTCTGGTACCCTCCGCCTCTGGTGTCTCTTCTCCCGACTCGTTCTCTCTCTCGATCCTCGACTCCGGGGTGGGGCGATCTGTACCTTCCAAGTCACGCGGGGAATCGCGGACGTAGGGTGTGGGTTGGAGTTCCCGCATTGGGGTACCTAGAGCTGTCTCCCTCTCATTCAACGGTGACGCAGGCAAACTCCCGATGCCTCCCGATTCGTGGGTCGGGGCGTAGTTACTGGATGCCTGCTGGCGTTCTTGCATAGTGGTCTCTAGGGCCGCCCCCGATCTCCTGTGATGACGAAACACCCTATCAGGTAGCAAGAAGGGCAAGTTAACAGTGCGTGGTGTAACAGTCCCCTCTGTTGGTTCTGGTGATCGGTCACCCCTGGCCCTCGCGGGCGTAACCTGAGACCGGCGTAACCCTGAGTCAGCCCCTTCCCGTACTACAAAACGTTTCAGGCGGTTAGCGTGCGCCACTTGTTCCGTCCGTGAATTTACCTTCTTCACCTTGTATGTCATGGTCCCACGCATTGAATTATTCGATAGGGTCCATCCCATTTGGGTGCTAATTTCTTGGATATTCCTACTCATACTGCATCGTTCCTGACATACACCAATTCGCCTAGCCGGTAAGTCCTCTCTCGCTTACCCTTATCATACTGTCTGTTTCGTGCGTCCACCACTCGGTTGGTGTTTTCCACTACCTTAGTCGCTATCTCACTTATCCTAGTTAACATCTCGGTAACATAATCCTCTCCGTACCTCTGCCGACTGGACCGGGTGAATTCGCCCAGAGGCAGTACACACTCTCTCCCGTATAACAGAAAATGCGGGTTATACCCTGTGGTTGAGTGGTCCGTTATCCTGTAGGCCAGCAAAACATATGCGAGGATTCTTTCCCAATTTCTCTGTGACCTGTCTACATATTGTGACAGAGCATCCTTCAAGGTGCTATGGAAGCGTTCGACCTGCCCATTTGTTGAGGGGCCGTACCAAGCGGTATGGAGTCTCTCAATTTGCAGCGGCAAATAAAGTAGGCATAAAATTAGTACCCCTGTCTGTGAGTAGTTTGGCCGGACAGCCGTGTCTGCAATCTATTTGCTCAACGAAAGCCCTGGCTATCATCTCCGCCTTTATGTCGGGCAATGGCATTGCTTCTGCATATTTAGTGAAATAATCCATAAACGTGAGTATATATCGGTTCCCTTCATACGAAGTTCCCAGAGACCCCACTATGTCCATAGAGGTCAAGGCCCAAGGTTCAGTGGCAGTTTCGAATTTCTACAAGGGAACTTTCTTGAAATGCGGCGAAGTTTTCCTTCTATTGCAGGAAATGCAACTTCCACGATACTTTTCTACGTCTCTATACATGCCGGCCCAATAAAATCTTCGTCTTATGTTATCCAGTGTCCTCTGTTTGTCCGCGTGCCCTGCCAGCGGGTTGTCATGAAAGTCTTTCAGTACCTTATTCACATACCGTCGGGATACTACTAGCTTATCCATCCTATCTTTAGGATCCAGTTTATATAAAACTCCCTCGGCGTCCTTATAATATACTTCTTCCGTAGCGGCGTTATTACTCTGTAAATTCTCCAAAATGACCTTGCAAAACTCGCCTGTAGTTTGACTACGTCTTAGTTCTTCCTTATCCCAGATTGGTTCAGCGAACGGCTGGTCTTCTTGTAATAAGTTAATCATATGTTTATATTCTTCACCCCTATACAGATTTACGACTATGCCCGTGCTATAGAAAATACATCCTACTATGTCTTGTAGTCGTGCACTAGCTACCATATCCGGGTCTAGGTGTGTCATGTTTATCTCCTCCACATTGTCCTCCAGACACTTTTCCTTCAAACTTCTTAGACATGCCCATATGATTTCACACGATGGGTCGCCTAAATTAGCATTCCTGGCCACCATGCAATAGGCTTGGTCGCCATCTTTTACCCAGACCGTTTCACCCAAGGTGCCCTGATCTTCCTGAGTTTTCCATGACTCGAACCTGTCTAATATATATTTGTCTACGTGGTTCCTTGTCTTCCCGTCTTCCGAGACCCAGTGGGCTATCGGAGTGTTGCTGCGACTTTCCAATATGTCCCTGGGAATCCTATGTACTATGGCCTGGGGTAAGGAGGGGTGGTTCTTGCAATAATTCTGAAAATCGTCGTTAGAGTTATCTACAAAGTAGTCCACACCATCATATTTCCTACTGAATATGTCCGCATTACAATGCTTCTTCCCCTTTCGGTAGACCACTTCGAAGTCATATTCCGAAAGCAGGAGCGCCCACCTGACTAACCGACTGTGGGTGGCGTTGGTAACCCCAGATTTCAAAATCCATCTCAAGGGCCTATGGTCCGTAATTATTGTAAATCTGGTGTTGTATACATAACATCTAAATTGTTGGATATCAAATATGACGGCCAACAGTTCCTTTTCTGTGATGGAGTAATTCATCTCGGCCTTCTTCAGTTAACGACTAGCAAAGACTATAGGTCTCTCATCACCTTCCCTGACCTGGCTCAGCACGGCTCCCAGGCCCGTGCCGCTAGCATCACTAGATAGTATAAAAGGTTCGTTGTTATCCGGAAATATCAACAAGGACCCTGAAGACAGGTCCTTCTTCAGAATTTCCACCGCTCGCCATACATCTTCAGAGATTTTAAATTGTACATTTTTCTTGGTAAGCGCTATTAGCGGAGTCGCTTTCGTGGCCAGGTCCTTGATGAATTTTCTATAAAAATTTATTGCCCCTAGAAACTGCCTTACTCCTTTGGCGTTCCTAGGCAACAGTAAGCTTTGTATTTCTTTTACTTTATCCGGATCGGGACAGATGCCCTCGGTCGTTATGATATGTCCTAGGTACTTCACCCTGGAAATCAGAAAGTTACATTTCCTGGGCTTAAACTGCAGTCCAGCATCCCTCAATCTCTCAAACACCTGTCTCAGGTTCCTTATGTGCGCCCTCTCGTCCTCGTAACTATACACAATTATATCATCCAAATATACTAAGCAACAGACGTTAATCAGTCCGTGGAACACAAAGTTGACATAACGCTGGAACGTCAGGGGAGCTAACGCCAAACCAAAGGGCATTTTTAGGTACTCATAATGGCCCTCATAAGTACTGAACGCCGTGTAGGGGATGGATGATCTCTCCATTGGCGTCGAGTACCGAAAATCGTAGACTACTATCTGCCTGGAAACTCTGTATTAAGTCCGATATGTTGGGCAGAGGATAATATCCTTTCTTGGTCACTGCATTCAGCCCTCTGTAATCTATACACATCCTGACCTTCCGTTCTCCCATGGGCAAGGTTTTCGTCAACATAACCACTGGGCTCGAAGAAAGTCGGATCACCTTAGTCTTCATCAGCCGGTCAATTTCATTCTTTATTACCTCTCGAGGTTTGTATGGTATCCGGTAGAGCCTCTTATAAATCGGGGTGGCCCCCAGTTCTATCTCGATCTTGTGTTCCACACCCCTACATGTCTTTACCGCGTCCTCATCTCCTCTGAACAAATCCGAAAATTCCCTGAGCAGAACTTCCATCTCCCTTTTACTAGTCCGGCTCAGATGGCTTAAGTCAAACCCCTTCAGCCATTTTCCTTTGGACGTATCTATCCTACGAACCCTTCGTCCTTTTCTCTCCGCAACTACATACTCCTCGATTACCACCGCAACTACCACAGTCTGGCCTTGCTTTACTATGAATTCCGAGGGCATCTAATTAATTACGCGGATCGGTATTTCCTCCACGTTATCCACCACCGCCCTTGCGGAATGTACATAAGGGGTACCAAGGTTCACCCCTTCCAATGTCAACACCCTTCCTGATAGCTGGTTCTTGAGCTGGGCAGAAAAAAGGCCTCACAATACGGGGGAATCGTAAACTCCTCCAACGCCGTTACAGGCGTGTGTTCTGCTCCCGACCAATCTTCGGTATATACCAAGTCCTTCTTGTCTTCCCAGATCTCCTCAATATCCGGAATATTCCTGAAAACTGGGGCTCGTGTGGTCTCCGCCAGGGACTTGCGCTCCTTTCCCGGAGGTCCTTAGGTTTTACGATGATCTCGTTCTGGAGAGGAGAGTTGAAGAAACTCCGGGGTTAGTCCTCGTCATCGTCGCTAAGTTCCCCGTACTCGTGTACTTCTACTTGTACCTCTATCGGATGGGGCACCGCCTTCTAGGTTTCCTCGGGCCTGGTACCCCTCCTTCCGTCCATTGAGCTGGGCTATTTTTATTTTCTAACTGGTGTGCGCGTGCGATCCTCATTTTGGGCACGTCTCTCATCCCGGGGAGAGGATCGAAAGACGTATTTAGCTTCCCTGGTTCTGTAGCCTTTCCCGCTACCTACTGACGGAGGTCGGTGATACAGTTGGGTCCCTGGCGCCATGAGGCCTCCTTTTGTGACACTCGCAGGTCTGCTCCTGCCGAGATGACCTTTCGTCTCTCCTGTCCTGCAAGTCGTCCTGGAAGGTCCTCGTAGGAAAAATCGTGCACCCGGTTCAACCATCGGGACCACTCGGCTGAATTCAGCTTGGGTTCCCCCTAACCTTGGGTAAATGTCTAGAACTACTACTCGGAGAAGCAGTGGACTAACTCCGGAAAATTTTTTTAAAAGAAATCAAAAACTGGAAACCTATGTCCAAAAAAAAAATCAATCCCCAACTTCAGTACTCACTATTCAAGTAAATGACCGACTTACAAGTCCAGAAGAATTATTTTAAAATGTGGTAAACTGTGAAACCAGCAATTAAAACTCTCCAAATGCGTCGTTCCTAAACCTGGGACTGTGAGAATGATCAAAATTCTTTGTAAAATTAGGAACCCAGCAATAAAAATTCTCCAAACAAGTCGCTCCTAAAATATAACTGATCTGGAAATCTATTTAAGACAAATTTGGTTAAATAAGGAACTGGCAAAAAAAATCTCCAAACACGTCGCTGCTAACATTGAACTGACTTAGAGAATTATTTAAAACCAATTTGGTAAACTATGAAACCAGCACAAAACGCTCTCCAAACAAGTCGCTGCTAAAGTTGAACTGACCTGGGAAATTATTTAAAACAAATCTGGTAAATTATGAGACCAGCACAAAAAACTCTCCACACAAGTCACTCCTAAAAATAGAACCGACTTGGAAAATTGTTTGAACAAATTTTGGTAAAATAGGAAACCAGCAATTAAAACTCTCCAAAAACAAGTCGCTCCTATAAATGGAATAAGACCTGGAAAATTATCTAAAACAAATTTGGTAAACTATGAAACCAGTATGAAAACCTCTCCAAACAAGTCGCTCCTATAAATGGAATAGACCTGGCAAGTTATCTAAAACCAATTTGGTAAATTATGAAACCAATACGAAGAACTCTCCAAACAAGTCGCTCCCAAAAAATCGAATCGCCCTGAAAAATTATTTAAACAATTTCGGTAAAATAGGAAACCAGCAATTGAAACTCTCCAAAACAAGTCGCTCCTATAAATGGAATAGACCTGGAAAATTATCTAAAGCAAATTTGGTAAACTATGAAACCAGTATGAAAAACTCTCCCGTAGAACAGAGAGAAAAGAGAAAAAAATTGTTTTCCCCGAATGAGAATACTTATATCCTAGCTAGTTATTTATATTTGTATTTATTTCGCCCTGAAAAATCGATAACTTCACTGAAAGGAAAAAAATTAATAAATCACAACCGATATATATTTATATAGATATCCTGTCTAGTTATCTTTTCCACCCTGAAAACTGTAAATTTGCTAAAATAAAAGTCAAACCCCATATTTCACAAGTTAAACCTAAATTAACACTCTAGTGGCCCTTCAAAACTTAACTATAGGGTCCTAACTTCCTAACTGTCAATGATCATTATTATTATCAGTAAAATATTTCCTGCTTGTTCTAGCTACTCGACTTGGGAACACTGTTCCTTTCCCTAAATACATTTTTCTGAACTAAAACAAGGGTTAAGATTGACTTTCACCCTAAATAAAAGATAAAATTCCTAATATTCTTTTAGATATAAGACCTTACTTGGCAGCTGTATTAACATTTAATTTATCTAATTTATATTTTTAAGGGTTCAAATCCCACCTCATGTCACCAATATGTAATGGGCGCGCTTTTGCCCTTGTTAAATGATTTAGGTTTAATCAGCCTTAACTGACCTAAGAAAATGGATCATTGGAATGAATACTGTAGAGCAGTATCATATACCCCGCTACCACCTTTTTGTCGCTCTCGTGCGAGGTTTAAATATTACTTGAAATATAGGGTGGTTGGTTTAGTATATATATATAGAAATAAAATTCATTCGTTTGTTTATAAAAACTAATTTAATATAAATTAAAAGAATTCAACACACCCGATTTTACAAAAAAGAAATGGAGACCGTGAAAGTACAATATTTATTAATATGACTTTACTCTATTGTGCCCCCTTGGAAGGAAGCGTCAATTCTTGCGCCAAGGGCACCTTAAAAGAACAATGGATTTATTTACCCCTTCAATAATTTACAAGGCCCTGCTTGTCTTCAAAATTATAAGCAAAATTAGAACTGATAAAATATTAGCCTATATTTAATTAACTATCCACATAATCCCCCTGTGGTATACCTTTTCAGGGGTTGACTTCCCCTTTCTAGTTGTGCTTAAATTTCCTAAACCTCCCAACTACTATAATTGTCCCTTGGACATAAACTTACTCCCCCGTACAGTTAGTTAAAAATAATATGAAACAAAATTGATAATTTCTGACCTAGTTTAGATTTTATTATGCTTATGGTACAACCACCATGTATGATTTACAAACCCGGTTTGTCTTCAATCTTATTAACAATTATAACTGATAAAATATTAACCTATATTTAAATAAACTACCCACATAAGCCCCTTTTGGTTCACCCCTTCAGAGGTTGGTTTCCTTATCTGGGAGTGCTTTACTTCCTAGATCTCCCAACTACTATACTTATGCTTTATTCCTTGACTAAACTACTATAATTGTCCTTTCAACATCAGTTTACTCCCCCGTACAGTTAGTTAAAATAATGTGAAACAAAATTGATAATCTCTGGCTTAGTTTAGATTTGATTATGCTTATGATAAGACCCTCCGGTACAACCACCATGTATGTCTTGTTTCGTTTATTATCCTGGACAAGAAAATAAAATTATAGCTAACACTTACCCCTTGGTCCTCGACTTTTCAGTAAGTAAGAAGACAATACCGACCTGGTAAGGTAACCCAGCACATTATCTATGGTGAAATTAAATAGATAGGGATCAATAACGATTCAGTAATGTATTTCGAAAATAATCAAAAGATTACCTCCCTTGATAGGTCTATAACTCAACACCGTATCTTCACTTGCTCTCTGGCTTTGACCGCCAAATCCCGAGTCTCGCGCTTCACTGCCTCTTTCTCCCTCAAAAGCAAAACTGTATTTTTTCTGACTTGGCAAAGTTAACGCCCCGAACTTTAACCTCTGTGTCAGCACTCCGGTATCAGTTTATTACAAGTACTTTTGTAACATTTACCTCGGTCAAGCGACTTTTTTATCATTCGCAGACGTGTTGGATTTCATCATATCCGCGTTTTACCAACACCGCGTCAAAGTCTTTGTCAGGTATTTGCTGACGTTAAGCTACGCTCTGCCCCTGTTTTAAATTCGTATTCGAGTAATTTTAATGTTGCAATCATATACTTGATTTTATTTTACAACATTAGGACAATTGTTTCAATGCAACCAAATATTAAATTAGCGAATTTATGCACTGTATATAGGCTGTCCCGTAATTGCAAACTCCAAAAGAATTAAGAATATTATTAGATGGTATCTAGTCCCTACACGGACTGTCTCGCAATTACAATTCCCACTTAAAAGACCCCGTATTTAGCGGTATCTATGCGCTCTATAGGCTGGCCCATAATCATAGCTGTCCTCCTGGACACTAGCCCAAAACTCAAGAATATAATACTTTTGTGGCATAAATTAAATAAAGAAACATTAATAATAACATGTAAATGTACCAATTGTTTAAGAACTAAGTATTTGCCATTTTTAACATTACTTGTATATGTATATTTCATTATATTCTTAATAAAATCACCTTTTGTTTAGAAACCACTTAGTAGTGTTATTCTTGTAACTAGTCATATATCCAAGTCTCCCTATAACCAAGTCTCCATTTACCTTATAACCCTTATCCCTTTGCTGTATAGCTATTAACAATTTAATTTTTAAATCAGTCGAAATTGTACTGTAATAACATAGGGTCTTTGTCATGTTGTATTTGGTAATTGAAAAATATTTTAGCTGTTGACAGCAAAATAGATTTTTTTTGTAAAGAGTTGCGGATAAGATTATACAGTAGGTAATTACCCATTAACTTATTACTTCCATGTGTGGAAGTATGGTAAAGAAAACGGAAATTCAAAACTTGTAAAAAAAACCTGATAGGATATTGTGTCTAAGTTAAAAAAAACCTTATTTTAAAGGAAAAATGTGTCAGTCGGTCTGTCAATTCCCGCGATAACTTTTAAACACATTGAGCTATCAACTGCAAATTTTGTACATAGGTTGCAGTTCACCAACGAATAATTTGAATTGTTTTTGAAAATCGCTTTAGGAAAAGGGTAAGATATTGGGGTTCCTTGATTGAAATTTCTACCTCCACATTGAAAATCGAGTACTATGACGTTTCACGAGCTTTTCAGAACATAAAATTAAATATTAGGACGGACCTAAGTTATCGACCAAAAATTTAGTACACGGGTAGGTGTTTAGAAGTGGATAATCTGGATTGTTTGTGAGTAAATCGCTTCAGAAGAAAGGAAAAACATAGGTGGTTGATGCGAATTTATGCACTGTATATAGGCTGTCCCGTAATTGCAAACTCCAAAAGAATTAAGAATATTATTAGATGGTATCTAGTCCCTACACGGACTGTCTCGCAATTACAATTCCCACTTAAAAGACCCCGTATTTAGCGGTATCTATGCGCTCTATAGGCTGGCCCATAATCATAGCTGTCCTCCTGGACACTAGCCCAAAACTCAAGAATATAATACTTTTGTGGCATAAATTAAATAAAGAAACATTAATAATAACATGTAAATGTACCAATTGTTTAAGAACTAAGTATTTGCCATTTTTAACATTACTTGTATATGTATATTTCATTATATTCTTAATAAAATCACCTTTTGTTTAGAAACCACTTAGTAGTGTTATTCTTGTAACTAGTCATATATCCAAGTCTCCCTATAACCAAGTCTCCATTTACCTTATAACCCTTATCCCTTTGCTGTATAGCTATTAACAATTTAATTTTTAAATCAGTCGAAATTGTACTGTAATAACATAGGGTCTTTGTCATGTTGTATTTGGTAATTGAAAAATATTTTAGCTGTTGACAGCAAAATAGATTTTTTTTGTAAAGAGTTGCGGATAAGATTATACAGTAGGTAATTACCCATTAACTTATTACTTCCATGTGTGGAAGTATGGTAAAGAAAACGGAAATTCAAAACTTGTAAAAAAAACCTGATAGGATATTGTGTCTAAGTTAAAAAAAACCTTATTTTAAAGGAAAAATGTGTCAGTCGGTCTGTCAATTCCCGCGATAACTTTTAAACACATTGAGCTATCAACTGCAAATTTTGTACATAGGTTGCAGTTCACCAACGAATAATTTGAATTGTTTTTGAAAATCGCTTTAGGAAAAGGGTAAGATATTGGGGTTCCTAGATTGAAATTTCTACCTCCACATTGAAAATCGAGTACTATGACGTTTCACGAGCTTTTCAGAACATAAAATTAAATATTAGGACGGACCTAAGTTATCGACCAAAAATTTAGTACACGGGTAGGTGTTTAGAAGTGGATAATCTGGATTGTTTGTGAGTAAATCGCTTCAGAAGAAAGGAAAAACATAGGTGGTTGATGCGAAAATTTGACACTTTTCCATTAAAAATTGAGTAATATATCGTTTCAGAAGTTAGCTGGTTGTTAAAATTAATTAGATGGCCTCGGAAGCTGAGGTCTACAAGCCACAAATTTTATTTCAGGAGAATGTGGGTACAGAAATATAAATATTACTAAACGTCTGACTTTTTCTGATAAAATTCAAATCTGAGTTGATTATGTAGGAGTTAAATACTTACTTTCGTTGTAATCAAATCTTTAAATCCAAATTCGTTTCATGAAAAAGTCGCCATATATCAAACAAAATCAAGCACCAGCTATTATGATTCTAGCTACATCAATTAATTTACATTATGGAAATGAAAGTAAAGTATGCCAGCTGGTAATAACGGTGTCAATGAATTTTCAAAAAAAATGGCTTTTTACTTAAATTAACCTTAATTTAAAAACTTTACTTTAGGTAGATGGTATTATTGATTATGGAGTTACAAAAAAAAAACGAAAGCAGATTTGAGTTTTCTTCTTAGAGAAATTGGTTTAATTGGTCTAATTTACTAAGTCTTTACAGCTATTGACACAACCTTACCAGGTTTGATCAAAATCAGGTAACAATTTTTAAAACATTCACATGAGTGTACCTGTAATATTTATCTAATAAAAACAAAAGTATAAACTAAGGCTGAATTATTTTGTGACCTGCCTGTATATTGATATATCGATATCCCTAAAATCAAATATGTGAGCCTAAGCTATAATTATACTATGTATAGTGTATAGGTATCCCATTTAATGTACGTAGTACTTACACATGGCCTGGTATTATTATTATTATTATTATTATTATTATATCCTTATTTGTATTAATATTTTATTTTTGAAGTTTTATGTCAAGTTATAGTTTAATCAATAAGTAATTGTTTAAAAAAGTCAAATGTCTTAACCACAAAGTTTTCTTTTGTTATTATTTAAGTCTTCCGCTATGAATATTAGCCATTGACGAGAATTTATAGATGAAAAAAAAATTTCCTCTTGGCTAGGAGAAATGCTGCTTGCTGAAGTTTGTAGGTCTAGTGTTGCCACATGATGGATCCATAGGTTGTATCTTCTAAATGAATATTGATTAAAGAAATTTCTTTGAAATCTTTGGTAAGTATTTGGGGAATATCTGATTAACATGGAAGTGCACCAAAATTTGCGTTTGTAAAAGTCAACTTAACGCTATTAAAATTTGAGACATTTTTGTGGAAACTGTCTTTGTTGTCTGTCATTTCTGTTATTATTTTAAAAGTTGGGTTTCTGTATGTAAGGCGTGATATATTCTCACCATAATTAGAACCGCAGACCGGTTTCGCTCTAATTAGAGCTCCTCAGTACAGTATACTAATTCCAGCGAGAACACACCTACGTTGTCACGACAGCTCCAAATAACACAAAATATTATAAAACAGAGACTGTGTACAACCAACTAACAATTTTGTAAATTGTCAGTCCTAGCCCATTTCTTCCCTAATATAGGGGCAATGTATGTAAAGCTAAATGTATTCTCACCATAATTAGACCCGCAGACCGGTTTAGCTCTAATTAGAGCTCATCAGTTCGGTATACTAATTACAGCGAGAACACACCTATTAAGTAATACGGTTTATGGTAGCCAGTCTCCTAGAACATTGTGAGATGTACGACAGGGTCGCCATTTTTCAAAGATCATAGAAAGGGCAGTACATAGAAGGATGGTCATGTTTTTAAACGCTAATAATATTATATCACCATCACAGCACGGATTTAGAACTGATCATTCTACAGAAACTGCCCTTATCGAATACATTCAATATGTAAATGAAAGAATGGACCTCAACTACATTGTGGTGACCTTATTTTTTGACCTGTCTCGTGCCTTTGACACAGTAAATCCTCTTTTTGTTAAGGAGAAGATGTGGGCGTTGGGGATAAGAGGCACTTACAACGACCTTCTACTTTCGTATCTCACCAACAGACAGTTGCTTATAAAAGCGAATAATATTAATTCCCAAAGATATAGGGTAAGTATGGGCACACCCCAGGGAAGTGTCATTGGCCCACTTTTGTTCACACTTTATGTAAACGATTTGCCGCAATTTATACAAGACGGAAAAGTCTTCATGTACGCCGATGACACTTCTATTGTTGTCTACAGCAAGACGGTGGAGGAAACTGAATTAAAATTAAAATCAGTGGTACAATCTTTTGATGAGTGGTGTTATAGAAATCGACTCATTTTAAACTATGACAAGACTTTTTCTCTTGAAATGCATAACTGCCACCGAAGAGAGAGGATGTGCGGCAGCACTATTTTGGTGAATGGAAATGCTGTGCAATTCAAAAAGGTGGCAAAATTTTTGGGTGTTAGAATTGACAGTAGCCTGTTATATATATACCAGATTGATCACGTGTGCAAGAAATTAAATTCCGCGTTTTATGCAATTTTGATGCTTAAAGATTCCTTAAGCTCGGAACATCTGCTGAAAGTCTATTACGCGGCTGTCTATTAACATCTGAGTTACGGTAACATTATCTGGGGCCAATCTTCGGACTGCCATAGAATATTTGTGCTACAGAAACGAATCCTGAGATTAAAATACAATCTACCTTATGGGCACCCTTGTCGTGACATTTTCAAGAAAAATAACATTATGACGGTAACATCAGTTTATTTGTTCCATCTGTTAACATACATTCATAAAAACAAGAGAAAATTTGTTATCAACTCGGATTTTCATAAGCACAACACTCATGAAAAAAATACTTTTCACCTGAATAAATGTCACCATTCTTTTTTTAAGAAGTCGCCATGTTATGCGGGTTGCTTTTTGTATAACCAGCTGCCTTGTTCTCTGAAGGACACAAATTGCACAAAAAAATTTAGAAAGCAACTGAAGGTTGCTTTAATTACTCATAGTTTTTATAGTTTGAGTGAATTTTGTGAAGCTGTACTGTGAACGTATCTTTTTTGTTTGATGTGAAGCTCGTTAGATTTTAGATTTTTGGGCACGTACCCTTGTGATAAGTTGTGATACGTTCCTTATCTTTTTATCTTGTAAGTTTTTGACTTGTCCGATTTACAATAATTGTAACTAAAGGACCAAATAAATATTATTATTATTATTATTATTATCTCGGTGCAGAATCAGGTAGTATGTTAGCACGACAGCTCTAAATAACACAAAATGTTATAAAATAGAGACTTTGTACAGCCAAGTACCAATTTTGTATTATAAAAAAAATTCACTAATGGGGAGATCCTGACTTTTGAATTTTGATTTTTTTTTCAAATGAGCGCGAACCAAGACCCCTAGAACCCATATCCGGGGTCAGTAAAATTTTTATATATATATATATATATATATATATATATATATATATATATATATATATATATATATATATATATATATATATATATATATATATATATATATATTTGTGTGTGTGTGTGTGTATGTATGTATGTATCACACTGATAACTCAAAAAATAACAGGCCGATTTTGATAAAATTTGGCATGTACCTTTCTCTTGTAAGTGGCTTGAATAACTTCCTTAACCAGCAAAATCGGACCAGGTTTTCAGGGAAAATGGTGTTTTCTCTCTAAAAACAATTTTATTTCAAAAAATAAAAAACTATGGTAACCAAATTTGGTAGGTAGGTTTGATATATAAAGTAAACCATACACCAACATTTAGATTTCTATGTTAAAAGAAAAAAGTTATAAAAAATATTTGATGCCAGATCATTTCTATGAAAATTTACAACCAAAACGCACTTGCTGCGTCCAGACTTTTTTCTTATTTGGCCACGGACATTGATATAAATTGAAGACGTTTGTAGTTAGAATTTGTGTTTTATAAGGTAATAGACCAACGATTAGATTAGTATTATTTTGTAGTTTCCGTATTTATATTCGCGAGCTCTTAAATACACTGATTTTAAAAATAAACACAATAAGTCTTACCTGATTACATTTATTTATTTGTTTCTTTAAGCCGGCAAACGCCATTCTTAGATGATGGATTCTTCTGCAAAAAAAAAGACAAAAACTATATTCAAATATGAACGGATTTGGTATCTGTATAAATCATCAACTTAAAGTAAAGTTTAGCTAATAGTACATGGTGAAAGCTTTTCGTTACAGCTACAGGCTGGTCTAAAAGTAATGAGACACAGAGCTGTTGTAGTTTCCGGCCACCAAAATACTACAATGTAGCCAAACTTACCCCAGTCAAAATTAAAAGAGATACAGGGTGTCAAAGTGAGAAACTGAATTTCGATTTCCTCGATATCTGAAAAAGTATTTGACCAGCTCGTAGCCCAGGTTTTAATCCACTAGACTTTTTTCTTCGAGTTACCTTAAATTCGTTTTCTAAAGTAACACAATAATCACCTGCAAATAATTCTGGCAAAAAAGTTCTATAAGGAGGTATTGGTGGGGGCTTATGCGCCATCCGTCACCTTCTTGTGCATCATCTTGTTATCATTAGATGAAGTTAGGAAATACGGATGAATGCCAGAGTCGTGCATCAGCCATAAGTCTGGTGTAAAATTAGCAGAAGCCAACTAAGATGGTAGAAATAGCACCTAAACTGTGACAGTTAATGACCTTTTTATTTTTAAATTTAGATTCATCATTCTAGCTCCCGGATTCCAACATGTAGACCTCTAATGATATATAACTTAAGAGAGAGAGAGGGGGGGGGGGGGAGAGAGAGATAGGGAGAAGGTATTACATAAAAATTAAATACCTGGTATTGGAGAAGGCAACTTTACCTTTAGATTGTAAATACAACTCTCTTGTCTTCTTATATTTTCATATATCAAACATTTAAGGTTTAATTTTTTCCTAATCTTTTTTTTTTCTTATATTAAATAACACCACAGTAGACAAACTTGGCACCCAGAAGTCTGTAACTTGTGAGGGGGGAGCTTACATACACATATAGACAAAGGACACCACCCATACCTCATCAGAAGCCGGCCTTTCCACACTTGAGTGAAAAAAAACCGACTGATTATGGGACTCTAACCCGCGACTTCCTAGTCCGATTCTAAAGGTTACTCACCTCACGAACTGAGCTATTCAGTCTGTAAATTAATGTAATTGATTATAATAATATTAATAATAATAAATTAATTAAATTAAAATAATATAGCCGTATTACTCTATAGGTGTATTTCGCAACAATTAGTATGCCGTACTGACGAGCTCTAATTAGAGCGAAACCGGTCTACGGTTCTAATTGTTGTGAGAATGCATCTAGCCTTACATACTTTGTCCCTATATTAGGGTAGAAATGGGCCAGGCCTAACAATTTACTAAAATTTTTAGTTGGTTGTATACAGTCTCTATTTTTTTAACACTTTGTGTTATTTGGAGCTGGCGTGACAACATACCACTTGGCTCCGCAACTAGGTGGCGACACGTTCACTACTCACTTAGTGTTGGAAGGCTGGCTACCATAGCCGTATTACTTTATAGGTGTATTTTCGCAACAATTAGTATGCCGTACTGACGAGCTCTAATTAGAGCGAAACCGGTCTACGGTTCTAATTGTTGTGAGAATGCATCTAGCCTTACATACTTTGCCCCTATATTAGGGTAGAAATGGGCCGGGGCTAACAATTTACTAAAATTGTTGGTTGTATACAGTCTCTATTTTTTTAACACTTTGTGTTATTTAGAGCTGGCGTGACAACATACTACTTGGTTCGCAACTAGGTGGCGACACGTACCACTCACTTAGTGTTGGAAGGCTGGCTACCATAGCCGTATTACTTTATAGGTGTATTTTCGCAACAATTAGTATGCCGTACTGACGAGCTCTAATTAGAGTGAAACCGGTCTATGGTTCTAATTGTTGTGAGAATGCATCTAGCCTTGCATACTTTGTCCCTATATTAGGGTAGAAATCGGCCCGGGCTAACAATTTACTAAAATTGTTAGTTGGTTGTATGTAGTCTCTATTTTTTTAACACTTTGTGTTATTTGGAGCTGGCGTGACAACATATTACATGGTTCCGCAACTAGGTGGTGACACGTTCACCACTCAGTGTTGGAAGGCTGGCTACCATAGCCGTATTGCTCTATAGGTGTATTTTCGCAACAATTAGTATGCCGTACTGATGAGCTCTAATTAGAGCGAAACCGGTCTACGGTTCTAATTGTTTTGAGAATGCATCTAGCCTTACATATATCGTCTTACGAGGTAACTCACCGCTCTCACAGGGGGACCCTGAAGTAACTCCCTGTATATAATTCGAGCGTTTTTTCCTCATAGGTTCCGCAGGAACTATCATTGTGGTTGGGAAAATTAATTTTTTTCCTCATAGGTTCAACAGAAGGGGATATCGGTGTGAATTCATGCCGAGAAAAATCTAATTTACGCTTTGCTCGATGAAATTTCGGACTCCTCCTGGCATGAGATGCCTCACATCTATCACCAGCTTAACTTTTAGCTTAAAAAGGCTGTGTATAGTCCTCCTGAGACATGTCTCATTAGATGAAGGGAATTCTCTTTGAGAATTTCAATTTACTTGATTTTTTCGCCTAGTTTTACTGTAGAGCGCCAGCTTAGAGTACTATTTTTATTCATAATAAAGTTCCTACTTTTTATAGGTAATGTTTTAATATTAATATATATAACTCTAATAATGATTTTATGTAATGAATGTTCCAAATAAATTATATTTTTTATATATAGCTATAATAACGATTTTATCTAATGAATGTTTTAAATAATTTGTATGCAATAAGTAATTAAATATAATATGGTAATAATTTTTTACTTTTATATATTATAGTGATTGTGTAATTTCCGTACCATATTTACCTCTAATTTACTAATTTTTATATGTCTTATATTTTAAGTGAAGACATTTTGTATTGAGTTTCTATATATTAGCATACTTAGTAATTTTTTGTATAAGCATTATTATTTTATCCTTTTATATGAAATATATTATATATCATAATGTCGCGTTATATTTGGTAATTTGTGTGAGTTTCTCATAGGCTTACATATTTGGTATGATGAAACCCATCAGCTGTACTTCCATTTACACCTGATTATAACGATTTAAAATTTAACACATGTATCTGGGTACTTAGGTTTAAATCTCCCGCCTATTGGCTGTAACGATTTTTAACACATGTACCTGAGTAGTTGGGGGGTTGGCTTTATCAATAGTATGTTCTTATGCTAGTATGATATCCATCCTACTTAGCTGTTGGTACCTGGTGAACTAGACCATTAACTCGTGAAGCTAGTTTTTCTATGTGAGCTTAATAACTAAATACCCGTACAGTATATCGGGTGTTTAGCACGTTAGTTAGTTAGCTTGCTCCCTACAGGTGATTGTCAACGTATACGTTCAGCAGTCTCTGTTGAGTCGATTGCTCTCGGCAGGTGTGTGTACTGGTAGTGTGTTCATCATCCTCTAGCCGTTGGCTCTATCTCCCGCTCTCTCTCGGTAGCTGGTAGCGAGAGGTTGTAGCTAGATTTTTTTTTAAGTGGTGTGATAGCTCAGATCTTAACCTCGGTCTCTCTCGACATCTAGGCGACGCGGTGGAGCTTCTCTCCTCGGTCTCTCTCAACAGCTCGGAGAGCGAAGCTCTCTCCTCGGTCTCTCTCTCGGCAACTTACGTGGTAGCTGGGAGAGCGGAGCTCCACCCCCATTCTCTCTCTCTCTCTCTCAGCAACTGGGAAAGCTCAGCTCAGCTCTCTCGAAAATGTCACAAAAAAAAGCTTAGATTTTCCCATAAGGATTAACATGGGAAATGCACGATTTTTGGGCCAGAACCGGCAGTTCTATTCTACTGGTGTGCACTGGACGGTTCGGAAAAGAAATAAAGGCGACTTAAAGTAAATGAGGTACTTCCCCCTGTGTTCTGACAATGTAGTGTAATTATTCCCTTTGTGTCTAGAATGACATTCAGGTGAAGCTTCGTTCCACGAAGTGCCACGATCCGAACATCAAAGACCTCACAAAGGGGCTATAGTCCAAGAAGGACTTCGCAATTTATCACAATTTTGGCACGAATGAAACGAGAGGGCAACCTGAAGGTCAGTAATTAGTTGCAATACTTGCGATACGTCATAATATTGGGTGAGGTAATAGTAGGTTTGTTATTGATCCGCTTAGTCAGTAAACAGTGATCTGTCTTGAATTACAACAATACCTTCCCCTTGCGTCTCATACCAGGTCCAAAACAAGATAATTTGCAAGCAGTATTTGGGTGAACCTTCTACTTCTTAACTTGCCAACATCCGAACATCAAAGACCTCACAATGAGGCTATAGTCCAAAAAGGACTCGGGAAAAACTTAACTATGGCACAATGGAAGTGGAAAAGACAATCTAAATGCGCAATGCGTCATTATCTAGTGATTAAGTCATATAAGGGACGTAGGGGGAGGAGTCTGTGAGTCTCAAATGTATGCCCGAGTGTGTTGTCCTATTCTGCGGTGTTGCTCAATCAGTCCCACAGTAATAAAGCAAAGATAAACCAAAAGTGAAATGTGAACAATGAAACCAATAAAATCTAAATAATGAAAATATCAATCTTTAATTCTATGCCACTGTGGAGACAGAGTGACTCGGGCATCTCGATACACACCAGGTCAGTAACCCTCAAAGAGATCCAAATTCTTTATGCTAGTGCGTGCTCCATATGTTTAAAATTAACCCCAGACGTGTGAGTCTACGTCGCGAAAGGTGCCTAGATGCCTGTGCTTTCATGTCTGTTCCACTGTATTGGTTAAATGGGAAGCTTTGTTAAATAAATTAAGTGTTTACGAATTATTGTGTTTCTCTCATAATGTTCCAACACCATAGTCTGAACAAACACAACCTGGTCCTAGCCCTAGATTTTCGCGCCTCAATATTGATCCTGGTAGCCCAGAAAATTAGTTATCCTTATTAAGCAAAAATCAGAAGCCTTTAAGGTAAGTGAGTACATTTCAGGGTCATGCAGTAATTTAACGTAGTCAGGGACTTAATTGCGTATCAGTCAAGAATGTAAGACAGGCTAAAATGCCTTTTCTTTAAGATAAAATATGTTTAAATTAAGTATTATGCAATACGAGGTTATTTGTGATTTTAAATCACTTTTTGTCAGATCTTTTTCCTTTAATTTTGCAATTTTTCTTTATTTCTACATTACTACAAATTGAAAAGTCGCTTAAAGACATTGAACAGAGAAACGCAAATAAACTAACTTTACAGTTTTTTACCGTGTGAAATATTTTTCAGCAACCATTAGACATCTCCGGTGCCGCTGAAGAGCCACACTGCAGCAACGACTGTCTCCGGAAAAGGCCAAATCCAATGGGTACGCTCCTGTACACCTACAAGCGAGATGATCAAGGTGGGTTGCCTGTCAAGGTAACTTTCTAGGATACATCGCTGAACTAGGCATGCCAAATTGTGCCTAAACTTAACACGATGCAAATCTGTAGAACCTACCTTAAAAACAGGGCTTTTTAAAATATTGTAACCTGACTTCTTGTGCATGAGAGTTTGTATTTTCTCCATAGATTCGAGTATCATCACAGTCTATAGGAGATATCGCTTTGGCATCCCATCCATGATCCTCTGTCTCCAACAACTTTCGCCTTGGTATGACTGCATTTTGGTATGTGTGTCGAGTTTTATCCTCTTTCAAGTAAGATTGTTGAAAGCCCCTCGTGGCTTGGAATATGTTCGATTATTGTTGGTTTGGTCTTGCCTTTGTCCTTTCAGCGTTCTTTAATCACTATCTTGCAGCGGTCTCATGGCAATAGTATGTGTTTCCGCAACCAGGGACCCTCTGGTCAATCTCCAGTCGGTCTGATTAACAGCAGATATGGTATTTTCTTTTCAATGAATGCTGGAAATGTTACACTAACTCAGGCTTTGGAATTGTGTTTCATCTAGCTAAATGTCTGCACGCCCCACCTTTGGTGACGGAAAGCGTCGGTCCCATTTAGCTTGTAATGTTGGGCACATTTAGGATCCATGTACTACTTACAGAAGGGTGAGTTTCGGATATATTTCTCTTTCTGATATGGTAAGGTGAATGTAAGCATTGTATATTTGTTATTCGTCACGCAATTTTTTCTGTGTAGGACTTTTATTGTATCTTGTCTTCAATAAGTTTGACCAGTTTTTTACTTTGTGGACTTAAAACTTGCTGTGATGTTTTGGTCAGTAGCTACGCAGATACTTTTCTTTTGTCAGTGTAATAATTGTATTCAAATTTACACGCACTTATTTTGCCTTGCTGCATTTTCCAACAGCTGATCCGTATGTGAGTGTCTGTTTTGAGGATTCGAATGTGAACCTTGTTTTCCTATTTTTTATTCTTGATTATTTTCTTTATTATTAAGTTTGACTGGCCTTGGCACTCAGTATTTTTTTGCATTGATTATTCTGTGATTGTGTTTGTTGGTGCCGATGCAACATTTCTATTTTCCACGCTTCCTCTTCAACTTTGCAGCGATTTCCATTGGTCAGTTGGTGTCATTGCTTTCTTATGCATATTTAATTTTTATCGTAGTTTCTTTTTACATGCTGCTTGGCTCCGAGTCCCGTAATCTTGAAGGGTTATACTTTTCCTATCATGTGGTAAGAGGTTGCGTTCAAACGAGGACAACAACCTGTACGCCTCCCTGTTGAATTGATATAATGTCGGTCAGTTAGAAAGAAGTTGTCTAGATTTCTTTTAATTTTTTCCATTTTATGAAAATTCGCCACAGAAGTGAACGTAATAAGTCTTCGTAATTCAAATGCTTTCGTATTCTGAGCAGTCCGCCACTGTTGGAACACGGAACTTCAGTCTTCTGTGCTGAAAGAGATATGGCGTCAGTGTTTTACGTGTGACCATCTGGCAGCACGTTCTCCCACCCGAGGTAGGCGAATATGATGGGGAATGCAAGGTGCATCGACTTATACATTGACATAGGCGTCGCACAATTTACATGCTTAGGGTAAGAATTTATTCAAATTTTTTATTTCAGAATATGATAGTAAATGAATGGTGTTTCGACTATACGTTGACATAGGCGTCGAATAGTTGT
The DNA here is from genome assembly GCA_964006375.1 of Tillus elongatus. Classification (NCBI taxonomy): domain Eukaryota; kingdom Metazoa; phylum Arthropoda; class Insecta; order Coleoptera; family Cleridae; genus Tillus; species Tillus elongatus. Next base: position 73,579,374 of record OZ023269.1, on the reverse strand, counting down.
ATATGTTTAGGGCAAGGGTCTCTTCAAGTTTGTATTTCCAAACATGTTAGGGATGCGTGATGCATCAACTTGTACTTGCATATAGGCGTCAAACAGTTTATAGGTTTAGAGTAACATTTTCCCCAAATTTTTGTCTGTCTGTGGGGACATCAAAATTTCCGGCGGCCATGAGTCAGCATGCTAAATTGGAATCTCAATCGTTAACATTGTTCGATTTTTTTATAGTGACGTTCCTTGTTTATCATGGGTCATTCCTACTGGTATCTGAATGTTATCAATTGATCATTGTTACATGGGAATCAGATTGTTATCATTGCTGAAGCTTCTTTTCAACCTTTCGAATATTATTATGTAAAGTGCCTCCATATTACCACAGTAACAATCAGGGTACTGTTTGTCATTAAATACCTCGGCGAGTAGTTTGCAGATTTCTCGTATTTTTGCAAGACACTATACTGGCAGGCACATAGCGGCGATTTATTCGAATATCCTGGTGTAGGGTTATTTCATAAAAAAATAAATAATACGTCCCAGTTCGAGGTGGCTGTGAGTAATCCATTGACACTATCAGCAGGGAACTGCAGGAACGGTCTGTTCACAGGCTTGAAGGGGGCGTAAGGTCAGAGTTTGTAAACGTCATATGGTCTTCTGTCATCAACACCACTTAATGGTCTGGATGTAAGGCATCGCTAAGTGTAACTAATAGCCAGTCTCGAGTTTTTAAAAGCGTTTTGTAATAATTCACGATAGATAAACCTTTGAAGTAACATGGGAAAGTTGAGATTGTGTCTGGCACCAACATTCTTACAGAGAAACAATACATTTAGACAATGCTTGCTATTTTAAGTGTAAATCTGCAATTCTCAAGTAAATATGTAGCCATAATTAGATTAAGTACTGTGCAGTTCTCTTGTGTCGTGGCCATAGATGTATCTCTGTTATCATGAGACAGAAACTGTTTTCACTGGACTGCACATTGTTTTGTTATAAAAAATGTTTGTGCTAATATCCAGGCTTTGCCAAGCAAACAATTAATTGTGACAATGATTTTATCGAGGCCTGATTAGTCGAGAAGTCAATTAACAGTTGAGTCTCATTAACTGCAAATTGCCAATCAATTTAATTTAAAAAAAAGAATAATACTGACATTTATTTGCCCAGTTTCGCCTCTACGGCAAGATTTTTTCGGGTGTCCATCCATTTTCGCTCATTTATCGAGTCCATTGTAAAGTTACCGGCCCAGACTGTAGGTCTCCAGCAGATATACTCACACCATGGTCAATCCGTGCGGGGGGTCTGCTATCTAGGAGATTGCTCTCGGGTGTCCATCCATTTTCGCTTATTTTTTGAGTCCATTGTGACATTCCCGGACCAGATTGTAGATTTCCAGCAGATATGCTCACGCCATATATTACATTGGATTTATAGTGAATAAATTATTATTATTATTTATCTTCCACGTTTATGATTTTTATATATCTAGACCATTGAAAATTTATTGTAAACGAAAACCTGAGTGATTGGAATACATCAACACCAGTTGTTTGATGCTTCAGAAACACATGATTCAGATTAATTTTAAAACTCATAATCACCTTTTAAAGATTTAAGTATTACAAATTTTGAAAATTAAATTCGTACGCTAGTGCACAGCATACAGAATTTGATTTAGATGGGTTAAGATGATACTGTTTTTCATTAATTGTAGCAAACTTATTTTCCTGTCGATTTTGGAAAAATTGCTTGGTTAGCTGATGGGCCACTGCTGTAGTTGTTCATTGTATATTTAAAATTCAGGAACTGCGATTAATAAATATGTTTTTCTTAACTTATAGGCATCCCCTTCCAAATGTATTGAAGAGAGGGGGAGACTTTGATGGCACGTTTGTTGCGGATTTATAAGATTTTCTTTACAATAATTAAAAAAAAAACTAACTCAACACACAATCATGAACACAATTATGATTAAACACAGTAAAAATATATTATGAAAAAAATATTTAATTATGTATTATTTTTTTAAACAATACATTACATTTAAATGTAATTTATGCAAGTAATACAATGACAACAAAAAATATGTAAAAACATTTTCAAGAGACCAGTCATACCAAAAACTTAAAGTTTTAATGTAATCTTTAAATTTTGTTGAATGCCATTAGGCGCTACATGGTCCTTCTTGCCACACTAAATTATAGCTGGCTTTTAGTCCCTTCAAAACATTTACTGTGAACCATACATGCACTTCTTTCTGCTTATTGTTATTAGATTCAAAGTGAAATTTAATATTAAATTGTTTAATTCCAGCCATTAGACAATTTAAAAGTTTAACATCACCAAAATGAGCAACACTGCAGTTTCCTCGATTTGTGAATAAATTTTTCTATATTATGAATAAATATTTGTTGTTGATATCTTTCGTAAAAATTGTTTAAATCTCCACATGCTAATAACGTAACCAAATAGTATTTTTCACAAATCGGTGAAATGTTGTGACTCTCACGAAGTGAATCACCCAATTCCAAAATACTCAATGACTCATGGCCACCATGCTTCACCAGTTTGATTATTTCATGTATAAACTTGTCTAACTTTCTTTTTTCTACCAGTAATGATATCACATTAATGTTGCAAAATTAGCTATCAACTATATACCGAAAAGCTGCAACTGGAACAGCTATTTTGCTTAAAATAGCTACAGCAACCAGTGTATGCATTTCATGTAATTTCTAATAATTATATATCGTAAAGTATGTTTACAAATTATTTGTATTCAATCACATAACCGAGAGAAAAGTGTTGAATATAATGATTGGCTTATGTTTAGAGCTTAAGCAACTGGCGAGCTATAAATAAATGTCATATATTTTACTCACCACCATAAAAAAAAACTATTGCTAAATCTCACTTTCCGCAACCTCTTTCATTAACTGTATAAGCCGGTCTAATCTTTCGTCGGCTGATAGACTTGCCAATGGTAATCTATATGCCCTCAAGACAAAGTGGCCTTTGATGGAGGGATGAGGTATCGTTTGTAATCTTTATTAGATAAAGCGACTTTGCGGATACAGTTGGTAAAATTCTGATGGGATTCTTTTTTTTTATATTTCAACAACACACCACGAGGGATTACAGCCTAAATACTATCGTACCGTGGGTGTCGACAAGGAGGAAAAAGGAAACTTGTAAATTTTGGACTTGAAGGATTTGAGGTTCGGAGAAGGAAAAACATGTGTTGGCAAGGAATTCCACAACTTGGAAGACCTCGGGACAAAAGAGCGGGCATAACAAGATGTTCTATGTCTGGTGACCTGGACAGTAAAAGGGTGCATTCTCTTTGTTCCCCTGGTAGATCTGTTGGGGGCAGCAGGTGAAGGAACTATGGAAGAAAGCTTCTTTGAGCAATGTCCGTGCAGATATCTATAAAAGAGAGAGAGAGAGGTCACCAACGGCACGTCGGTGGGCAAGGGATGGCAGCCTTTGGGTGAGGGTAGGGTCACCGATGAGACGCATAGCTCTCTTCTGAATGGAGTCCAGGATAGCGAGTGTAAAAGCGGCAGCGGCACCCCAGATGTGGGAGCAGTATTTGATGTTTGGCCTTATTTGTGAAGTATATAAGGTATAGAGATTAGCTGGTGAAAAGTATTTGTGACCCCGGAAGAGGAAACCTTATTTCTTAGCAGCTGTTTCTGCAATTGATGTGACATGTTGGTGCCAATTGAGATTTCGATCCACAGAAATGCCAACAAGTGAAAAGGACTCATTACTTTGAATAACTTGGTTGTTCATTGTGATGGGTCTAGGGCTGGTGTATCTCTTATGAGATAGAAAGCAAGACAGATTTGGTGGAACTTAATTGTACAAGATTTCTACCTCCCCAGTTTAATATTTTTTGAAGATCCACAGAGACAGAACTATCTGGGATTCACTGTGTAGCTCCATAGACTTGTTCCAAGAATGGGTGACAAAGGAAAGGAGGTCGGCAGTTGATCTGCGTTGACGAAATCCATACTGCCTGTCGTGGATTAGACTGTGTTTTTCAAGAAATTTTAGCAATTCGGTGTTTGTATACTTTTTCATCACTTTAGAGACGACTGAAAGGAGAGAAATAGGCCTGTAGTTGCTTTGGATCCTTTCTTGGGGACGGGTTGTACTCGAGCAGTTTTCAAGTTACTAGGGAATATGCCTCTATTGTAAGATGTCTGAAACAGACGAGTAAGGACAGGAGCATGTTCTGGTGCGCATTTTTTGAGAACAATTTCTGGGATCTCGTCAAGGCCAGAGGCATTCCTGATATTAAGAGAAGATCATCTTTCGTACCTTTTTAGTTTTGAAAATGATATCCGTCATTTTATGCGCGACATTGGGGACTGTTGGTGATTGAACATTTGGAGGTGGATTGAGATTGTCTCAGAAAGAATGCGGACATAGCGGTTTCTTGCGTCGTTAAATGCTTGACGGTTTTCTTGACTGGGATTGTGTAGAAGCATTTTGTGAGCTTTGACCTTTTTAAGTCTGGCCTTGTCACAGGATTTAGAGAACCAGGGCTTTTGAGTGGCTGAAGAGATTTTCTGTGTACGTGGAAGAAATAATTCCATGCCAGCTTGGATAATTTCGGTGACGTTTTGTGAGATATCAGAGGGGTCAGGATGAGAGAAGCAAACAGACGCCCATGGAAATGAGGCTGACTTAAAGACAGACATGAAACAATGTATGATTAAACATTCTCCATCCATAATTGCTTTATAATGTTTCAGTTCTAAATACTTTTCTATGCTGGACTTACATATTCCTTTCGCCTGTTTAGAAATTACATCTGTGGAGTTTATACAATATGCTTTCGCAGAAGTACCATAATATGATTTTAAGACTTTCCCGGTATATTCATCTTTCATTTTTCCTATACCTAATAAGGTTTTCTGAATGTCTGGAATATTATTTAGATCATAATGAGACGTATCATATTTATTAATGTGCGGTTTTATATCCTCAAAAATTTTCAGTTTTAACGTAAATTAGTAAAGAATAAGTGTCTGCATATAAGAGATACATTATGACCATATAATAACAACAAATACATAGATAGGTTTGTTATATTCAACATGAGTTTTTGCATTTGAATAGCTACTGCATTTTCACACAAACAATTTAGATTCTTTAAAGTGTGGTCTACTTATATGATTTTCAGCACATCTTTTTATGATAATTCTCAAACTTTGTTGCGAACTTCGTATTTACATGTATTTCAACATTTATTTAACTCTATGTATCGCTTAAGCCATGCCGATTGAGAAAATGTTATGCCCCTATGGATTTTTATTAGTTTTATTTTTTATTTTTATTATTTCATCAACACACCACGAGGGCTTACAGCCTAAATACTATCGTACCGTGGGTGTCGATAAGGATGAAAGAAGCAATTTGTCAATTCTGGACTTGGAGGTTTGGAGGTTCGGAGGAGAAGGAAAAACATGTGCCGGCAAGGAATTCCACAATTTGGAAGTCCTCGGGACAAAAGAGCGGGCATAACAAGATGTAATAAGTCTGGTGACCTGGACAGTAAAAGGGTGCATTCGCTCTGTTTCCCTGGTAGATCTTTTGGGGGCAGCAGGTGGAGGAATTATGCAAGAAAGCTCCTCTGAGCAGTGCCCGTGCAGATATCTATAAAAGAGAGAGAGAGAGAGATGTCACCAACGGCACGTCGGTCGGAAAGGAATGGCAGCCTTTGGGTGAGGGTAGGGTCACCGATGAGGCGTATAGCTCTCTTTTAAATGGAGTCCAGGATAGCGAGGGTAGAAGCGGCAGCTGCACCCCAGATGTGGGAGCAGTATTCGAGGTTTGGCCTTATTTGTGAAGTATATAAGGTATAGAGATTAGCTGGTGAAAAATATTTGCGAGCCCAGAAGAGGAAACCTAATTTCTTAGCAGCCGCTTCTGCAATTGATGTCACATGTTGGTGCCAATTGAGATTTCGATCCACAGAAATGCCAACAAGAGAAAAGGACTCATTACTTTGAATAACTTGGTTGTTCATTGTGATAGGTCTAGGGCTGGTGTATCTCTTATGAGAAAGAAAGCAAGACTGAGATTTGTTGGGGTTAAATTGTACAAGATTTCTACTTCCCCAGTCTAATATTGTTTGGAGATCCACGGGGACAGAACCCTCCATGAGTCTGCGATCCTCATCTAATTGGGCTAAAGAGACAGACTTAGAATATTGTATATTTGAATGGAGGGTGCTGTCGTCCACGTAACTGTAAACTGGGTTGGATGTGTTACTAGAAAGGAGGTCATTGATGTGGAGAAAAAACAAAGTAGGGACTAAAGCTGAACCTTGAGGAACTCCTGCATTAATTTGATACAGTTTAGAGGAATGGTCATCCATGACAACGGACATGCTCTGGTTGGAGAGGAAATTTGCTGTTCAGGTGCAAAGTTTTGGTGGTAGGCCATAGGCCGGAAGTTTATTAAGCAGCGCTGCATGCCAGACCTGGTCGAATGCTTTGGATATGTCTAGAGCGACAATCTGGGATTCACCGTGTAGTTCCATAGACTTGTTCCACGAATGGGTGACAAAGGAAAGGAGGTCGGCAGTCGATCTGCGCTGACGGAATCCATACTGCCTGTCGTGGATTAGACTGTGTTTTTCAAGAAATTTTAGTAATTCGGTGTTTATATGCTTTTCCATCACTTTAGAGACGACTGAAAGGAGAGAAATAGGCCTGTAGTTGCTAGGAAGCGCTTTCGATCCTTTCTTGAGTATGGGTTGTACTCGAGCAGTTTTCCAGTTACTAGGGAATATGCCTTTATTGTAAGATATCTGAAACAGACGAGTCAGGACAGGAGCAAGTTCTGGTGCGCAGTTTTTGAGAAAAATTGCTGGGATCTCGTCAAGGCCAGAGGCTTTCCTGGTATTAAGAGAAGAGAACATCTTTCGTACCTTTTTAATTTTGAAAATGATATCCGTCATTTTATGCGCGACATTGGGGACTGTTGGTGGTTGAACATTTGGAGGTGGGTTGAGTGTAGAATTGCCGGCGAACAACGAAGCAAAAAGTTCAGCCTTGCCCAGGGCGGTAGAAACAATTTCATCCCCTAAGATAAGAGGTGGGAACGTGATCTTGCAGAAATTATTCCCAATAGATTTAGCAAGAGTCCAGAAGGGTTTGCCGCCGTTGGAGCTTAAGAGGACTTCGTTTTTGATGTGGTTATTAAACGAGTTTTTTGCCTCAGAAAGAATGCGGACATAGCGGTTTCTTGCGTCGTTAAATGCTTGACGGTTTTCTTGACTGGGATTGTGTAGAAGCGTTTTGTGAGCTTTGACGTTTTCAAGTCTGGCCTTGTCACAGTATTTAGAGAATCAGGGCTTTTGAGTGGCTGAAGAGGTTTTCTGTGTATGTGGAATAAATAATTCCATGCCAGCTTGGATAATTTCGGTGATGTTTTGTGAGGTATCAGAGGGGTCAAGATGAGAGAAGCAGACAGACGCCCATGGAAATGAGGAAAAGTAATCCCGCATTTTATCCCAGTTTGCGGAGTTGTAGTGCCAAATGATACGTGGGTGTGATGACTGTGTGACCTCGGGTTGCATTGCGCAGGAAGCAGTGGTCTGAGCGACCAAGGGGGGCGATGACTGATATCTTATAGCATTCAGGTGTTGTAGTAAGAAGGAGATCCAAGGGATTTGAGCTGTGTGTTGGGATGCGAGGAAAGTAAGTAGGTTGCTGAACCATATTGGCTAAAGAATTGCTGACTGCCAAGGCCTCCGCTGCTCTCCCTTGTGGATCGGTTTCTGAAGATCCTAGCCATTCCTTATTATGGACATTGAAAACACCAAGAATAGTGACCTCGGAGGAAGGATATTCAGAAATCAGATAGTCCGTTTTTTCAGAAAGGTAGTCAAAGAGCTGGACAAAGTTGGTGTCAGAATGTGACCGGTAAATGCAACAGATTAATTTAGTTGCAGCCCTGAGAGAGAGCTTTATCCATAGTATGTCTTTTCCTCCAGCCTCTAAATTGGGGAGTCTGGTGCAGGGTAGATTGCTACGGACGTATGCGAACATGCCTCCATGCAATCTAAAGGAAGTCAGGAGCTCATACCCCGGGAAATTAAGGTGATTAGTGGCTGTTTTGGCACTGATTTGGGTTTCGATGAGGAAGAGGAGTTGGGGCCTATTAGACTGGAGGAAATGGTGGACGGAGTTCAGGTTAGAATTTAGGCCACATATATTCGAGAAGGATATGTTAAATCTTGATGTTGGCGCCCCCTGTACACCCCTCTCCCGGAGATCCGAATGGAGGGGTATTTTACCTTCGGAATGTTTTGTACAAGGAGGAGCCATCATCATTTTTGCTTATAAGGGAAACCGACTCATACACCAGAACCGGAAACGTCCGTTGGGGTGGTACCTCCTCGGGCGTGAAAAAAATATTTAACTATCACATAAAGGAAAATTTCACTACCACCTGCTTTAAGACCGTACATTGTTTTAAATTTCTAGTGTAAAATATATTTGTCTTTATTACGCAAATTTGGAATTAGTTTTCGACTATGGCTACCATGTGGTTTATAATTTTCCAGACAAAACGCTAGGTCTTGAATACCCTACAGTCGTGTAAATATGTAGGGTATTCAAGATCAACGTCCAAATCGCAGCCAGTCTCTGCATCGTCTGGAATATTTGAAAAAGTTATGTAAAGACTGGATTTCTTCAATCGAGAGCCAATGAAAATTCCCTCTTGTAAGTCTCTGTGCCATGACAAAAGCATACATGTTCGTAAAATTAAGGTTCATAATAAACGAGTTTGGCTTTGAGGTGTCATAATTTGGACTCAATTTATTGTTGGCAATAGCTTTTTGTCGAATGCAGTACTCACGCCCCTTCCAATATCGTTTTTGAAAAAAATGTAGCATATCAATATCTGTTACTATCTCTAATGCAACTTTTGTTTATCGTAACATTACATCCCAACTTAGACCTGGAGCTGCATAGTAATAGGCTGGGTCAAGTTTGTAAGTTTTGAGACATAGGTCCCTATAGTTTTCAAAAACAGCAGCAAGCACTAGAAGTAGCCTCCTAAAGTTTTACAATTTGTAAGGAAGCACTCCCTTGCGCCTTGTAATAGAGAATTTTTGATCTTCAGAAAATAATTTGCATACTTCACGACCTTGGACAAATCTAAGTTTGAAGTCAATTCATCTGAAGCGGATACAAATTAATAAGTCTAAAAATTTAATTTGAAGAAAAATAGTTTTTATTGTGCCACCATTACTAGTATATTTATCAGCTGGAAGTGAAATGCCTTTTCACACACACACACACACACACACACACACACACACACACACACACACACACACACACACACACACACACACACACACACACACACACACACACACACACACACACACACACACACACACACACACACACACACACACACACACACACACACACACACACACACACACACACACACACACACACACACACACACACACACACACACACACACACACACACACACACACACACACACACACACACACACACACACACACACACACACACACACACACACACACACACACACACACACACACACACACACACACACACACACACACACACACACACACACACACACACACACACACACACACACACACACACACACACACACACACACACACACACACACACACACACACACACACACACACACACACACACACACACACACACACACACACACACACACACACACACACACACACACACACACACACACACACACACACACACACACACACACACACACACACACACACACACACACACACACACACACACACACACACACACACACACACACACACACACACACACACACACACACACACACACACACACACACACACACACACACACACACACACACACACACACACACACACACACACACACACACACACACACACACACACACACACACACACACACACACACACACACACACACACACACACACACACACACACACACACACACACACACACACACACACACACACACACACACACACACACACACACACACACACACACACACACACACACACACACACACACACACACACACACACACACACACACACACACACACACACACACACACACACACACACACACACACACACACACACACACACACACACACACACACACACACACACACACACACACACACACACACACACACACACACACACACACACACACACACACACACACACACACACACACACACACACACACACACACACACACACACACACACACACACACACACACACACACACACACACACACACACACACACACACACACACACACACACACACACACACACACACACACACACACACACACACACACACACACACACACACACACACACACACACACACACACACACACACACACACACACACACACACACACACACACACACACACACACACACACACACACACACACACACACACACACACACACACACACACACACACACACACACACACACACACACACACACACACACACACACACACACACACACACACACACACACACACACACACACACACACACACACACACACACACACACACACACACACACACACACACACACACACACACACACACACACACACACACACACACACACACACACACACACACACACACACACACACACACACACACACACACACACACACACACACACACACACACACACACACACACACACACACACACACACACACACACACACACACACACACACACACACACACACACACACACACACACACACACACACACACACACACACACACACACACACACACACACACACACACACACACACACACACACACACACACACACACACACACACACACACACACACACACACACACACACACACACACACACACACACACACACACACACACACACACACACACACACACACACACACACACACACACACACACACACACACACACACACACACACACACACACACACACACACACACACACACACACACACACACACACACACACACACACACACACACACACACACACACACACACACACACACACACACACACACACACACACACACACACACACACACACACACACACACACACACACACACACACACACACACACACACACACACACACACACACACACACACACACACACACACACACACACACACACACACACACACACACACACACACACACACACACACACACACACACACACACACACACACACACACACACATATCAAATATGGAGTAAGCAATGGCGAATAATCCAAATCTCAATGAAGAACCAATTAGAGACATTAAGCAGTAAGTCAATTTTGTGAATATTGCAATTATAAATGTGCAGTTTTTTTATATTGTGTATTTAATTTTAAGGATGTTTCTGTTACATTGATGATTTTTGTGTATGTTTATAAAATTAAGGGGGATATTCTGATAAAGGCCAATTTAATGACAAAGTCATAGAGAATAGTTTAATTCATTGTATTTTAATTTGTTTGAATTATTGACAACGATGAATAATTTTTATATAGCTGTGTTTTTGAGAAGAATTTAGATAATCAGAAATAAAACATTATAGCTTTTATTTATATAGTCTGATTAATTTGACCCATTAAAATATCACCAAATACGTCTATATTCAAATAATTATCAATTAAAAGAGTAAAATTGTAAAAAACTCAATTGAGAATGTTTTAACGAAATTTCTAACAGAGTAAAATTGTAAAAAACTCAATTGAGAATGTTTTAACGAAATTTCTAACACTCTGGATTAACATGAATATAAAAAAAAAATACAAATAAGTTACATCAAAACAAAAATGCTAGTCCAATTTTAGAACTCTACCCATGAGATAAGAGAAAAATTTACAGATACAGCAGTAAGTAAAAAAATATTGTCATAATTTCATTTTTATCAATGTTAATAACTTAAATGGGCAATAAAAATAAGTACTTTAGAATAAAGAGGAAAACCCATAACAGATAAAATTCTCATGCTCAACAATTAAAAATGCGCAAAATACCATAGCAATATATACAGGGTGTGGCGCCAAGACCTTTAGTTAGCCGTTTCTCAATAACTCCTCCGATTTGAAATTTGAAAATTTACACACATACGATTGAGACAAATTCCAATTCAGTGAAAATAGTTTACTTTATGTCAGACTTCCGGTTTAACCGGAAGTGACCATCAACTTGCTTATTTTAAATACAACATGGTGATTTTCATTATATTTTTGAATTCTACATTAAATTTGAGATAAATTATTACTGAAACACCATATGTGAAAAATCAACCGTTTTCGAAATTTTTCGATTTTTTTTGTTGAAAATTCTCGCGAAAACCAAGGTGAACGTTGCACGCTATCTCTCTGTGGAAATACAACTGAGAAGACTCAGTTTTTGTACAGATGACCCTCAGATTGGCACCTAAAGGACACGTTTGATAGCATTTCTTTTAAATATACAGGGTGATGAGAGTTTGCCCTGCCATTTTGTAAAATTGAAATCACAATTACTCGCTTATTTCAAATAAAACACCCTATATTTTATGAGCTATTTTGGTTCGCATCCGGTTTCCCTTTAACGTGTAGCATTCCCTATAGCCAAATTCCACTCTTTCCGGAATATTTCAATTTTATTGGATTCACTTAATTCAAATTGTGACAATAGATTTAAAGCAGGTGTTGGAACTTGATAATATGCTTGTTGACATCTACATGTCAAAAGAGCGTCAAGCTAAGCTTATTGTCATAAAAATCGAGATGCTATCAGTCAACACGGTGCAAGAATGGCAAATTTGCAGTACACAAACGACGATTTTTTGGACCTTCTAATTATTTATGTTGAGTGCCAAAGAATTGTGGGCCGAACATGTCCTGCATTTGCAGAAAAGTACCCGAATAAACCGAAACCCAGCCGCAACATGATAAAGAGGTTGCTGCAAAATTGTTCACAGCATGGAAGTTTTCGCCCAAAAGAACAGAAGCGAAAGCCACTCATCGATAACAAGGTGAACGTATTGGCATTTTTTGTTGCTGAACCCAAGGCATCCATCAGGGATTACGAAAAAAAATTATGCTTGTCAACGAGAACGATTCACAGAATTTTGAAAAAGCATCATTGGAGACCCTTCTCTTACCACCCGATACATGGTTTGCAGCCAAACGATCTTCCTAGATGTGTTGAGTTCTGTGAATGGTTCCTATTGAAAACACAAGATGAGAATTTCTGCAAGAGAATTATTTGGTGCGAAAATGGCATGCACAATCGCCACAATAGTCACTTCTGGTCAGATGAGAATCCCCATGATACCAGGATCAACTATTTCCAAGACATGTGGCCATTCAATGTGTTTTGTGCAATTAAGAACGATAAGATTTTTGGGATTAAAATATATGATGAAAATCTCACTGGTGTGAGTTATAATGATATTTTGCACGAAGTGATTCTAGTTTCTCTCAACACATTAAGTTTAGAAGAAGTTAGAAGAAGCTGGTATCAGCAAGACGGAGCACCACGCCACAGTTTCCATTTAGCTCATGACTTTTTGCACCAACATTTTGAAGACAGGTGGATTGCCAATAACGGCCTACATAGATGGCCACCACGGTCCCCTGACTTAACGCCTCGGATGCAAGCGTCTGGGGCTACATCAAAAATAAAGTTTACCACGAACCTGCCACCACAAAAGAATACATGGTAGGTAGAGTTTTATGTGCCTTCAATTCACTGAATTCGGGACAAATCAGAAAGGCTACGAATCATAACATTATGAGACGAATAACAAAATGCCTCCATGTCAGTGGGAGTAATTTTGAGCATTTGTTATAAGTTCCACAATTTTTTTAGTTGTTTTTGTGTTTTAGTTTTACACTAGCTATTAGTTAAGTTCCGCACTCATTTATAATAAATAACTACCTACCTTGTTGAGTTGTATTTTGGTTTTACAAATTAGTTCACAACACACTGATTTTACAGAACTAAACAAGGGAAATGCAGCGATTTGGATGCAAATACAAGGTGTTCTCTTTTTTTACGCGAGAAGGCCCAACAAATGTTATGTTCTCATTTGTAAGAGGTGGGACTTGACATGTAGATGCCAACAAGCATATTATCAAGTTCCAAAGTCTGCTTTAAATCTATTGTGACAATTTGAATTAAGTGAATCCAATAAAATTGAAATATTCAGGAAACAGTGGAATTTGGGTATAGGGAATGCTAATACACGTTGAAAGGGAAACCGGATGCGAACCGAAATAGCTCATGAAATATAGGGTGTTCCATTTGAAATAAGCGAGTAATTGTGATTTCAATTGTACAAAATTGCACGGCTAACTCTCATCACCCTGTATATTTAAAAGAAACGCTATCAAACGTGTCGTTTAGGTGCCAATCTGAGGGGTATTTGTACAAAAAGTGAGTCTTCCCAGTTGTATTTCCACAGAGAGATAGCGTGCAACGTTCACCTTGGTTTTCGCGAGAGTTTTAAAAAAATCGAAAAATTTCAAAAACGGTTGATTCTTCACATATGGTATATTAGTGATAATTTATCTCAAACTCAATGCAGAATTCAAAAATATAATGAAAATCACCAAGTTGATGGTCACTTCCGGTTAAACCGGAAGTCTGACATAAAGTAAACTATTTTCACTGAACTGGAATTTGTCTCAATCGTATGTGTGTAAATTTTCAAATTTCAAATCGGAGTAGTTATTAAGAAACGCCAACTAAAGGTCTTGGCGCCACACCATGTGTGTGTGTGTGTGTGTGTGTGTTTATATATATATATATATATATATATATATATATATATATATATATATATATATATATATATATATATATATATATATATAAACATATAAAAATTGAAACTGACCCCGGATATGGGTTTTAGGGGTCCTAGTTTTCGCTCATTTGAAGAAATTTTTTCACAATTCAAAAGTCAGGATCTCCTCATAGTGAATTGTTTTTAAAGAAATCTCACTAATAGAAGTATTTTCTTGTTAAATTCAGGTAATGATTTTAATGTGACAAGAAATGATAAACCAGTAAAATCAATAGAGGCAGCCCTAAAATCCCGATATGAGCTTGAAGAAGAAACTGAATCAGTTGGTTTGTGAATAGCAGCCAGTGTTGACCAAGCAAAACAATATGCACCATTATTTTTAATGTTAATTACAGATTTTTTAATGTGATTTTACGGGGTAACGGTAAAAAGGCCTTAAAGGATTATTCTTATTTATTTCTTTCTTAATATAATTTTTTTGGAGTATCCAATCTGGATCTTTCTGTAAAAACAGTTGCTTCTTCATCAATGGTGGTAGTAAAATAATTCAACAAATTTTCCAAATCAGATGAAAATCTTGCTATTTTATTAGATGTATTATGAGATTTAATTTCCCTTATATTACGAGATTATTATAATCCAAATAAATCAAAATGACATTTAAATGACGTTAGTTTATGAAGTTCATTTCTAAGCATATCAATAAATTTATCCTGAACACTATTCATATAATCAACTATATTTAGTCCTGTATAGTTAGATGGACTTTGATAACTTACTATTCTGCCTAAATGGGCTCCTGCAAACATGAACGCCATCAGCTGAGGGCAGTGGCGGTGCAAGGCTTAAATAAAGTAGTGCTCTAAGCCACGTTAAACCATATATTTATCTGATAAGATGAATGTCAGAATTAATTTCCTGAACTTCGACTCTAGCTCTTGTTGTTAATAAATGCATCATAATAATAATAATAATAATAATAATAATAATAATAATAATAATAATAATAATAATAATAATAATAATAATAATAATAATAATAATAATAATATTCACATTGCTAGAAAAATTCTGGTTTCACTTATACCTACATGAGATATAAAATTGTTGTTATTGTTTGGCACCCGGGAAAGGATAATCATCCTCCCTGGATGTCAGAGGTTTCAGTGGGTCGGGCTGATTTGAGTTCTTGTATTGAGGTTTCAAATTTAATAATTATAATTTGTTACACTGGTGGAAGCCCTCACTTCAAACCCAGCCCCACACAACATTCTGATGTGGATTTCCCCCATTTCCAAACCCCGCAGGAAGGAGTTCAGATTAAATAGTAATAATAATATTAATAATAATAGTAATAATAATAGACCAAAAATTATAATAATATATGTTCTCAATACATAGACAATCACAGTTAGTGAAAATGTATCTGAATAACTCACCTTATTAGTTCTGTTTGTAAGCAAGTTCGATTTTTCGATTTTTTAATTTTGTGAACTTTTCTATCACTTTATTATTAAAATCCAGAATATTGGTTATTAAATCCTTTTCTATTGAGAGCATAGCTAAAGCTGAAAGTCTCTCTATAGACATAGAATTTCTCAAAAAAGTTTTTATACGTTTCAATGTTGAAATAATTATAATTGAAAGCAATTTCATAGCCTATGGGAAAACGACTTCCAGGTTATTGGTTATGAAGAAAGAAAAGAGAGAAAGAGCTCCACTTATGTTTCGAAATTCTTCTTCTCTTTCATAGATGAGGGTAAGTTCCGTCCTTAAGTTTTCAGTTTCTAGTTCTGGATATGCATCTACGGTGCTTAACAAATAAGTTTCTGAAAATCTTTTTGAATAATTAAGAAAATTTTCAGACAAAAAAAGATTTGATGCTATTAAATGGCCTGTAAATTTATATCTTTCTGTAGCTTGGCAAACTATAACATCGCATACTTCTTTTGCTTCCCTGTTTTTTGTTTCGATAGAATTTTCGATTCGTTACCTTTTCTTGATCTGTGAGTTACTTACAGTTACTTCTGCAGTAGCAGAGGAAGGGATACTGTTTCGTATTTTGGACATCTCTTTTATGAATTGCTCAATGCATGTTTTAATATACACTGCATCGGTTTCACGTTTTTGTAACTGATTATATAATATATCTACATGCGGCATTATTTTATGAAACAGATTGAGCCAAAATATAAAATCTTCATCTTTAAGCGTTCTTTTTAATCCGGATGCCTGTTCAACTGTTGCTTGGTGCTTTATATGATCACTATTTTTAATTTTGATCATACATTCAATTAACTGATCTCTGTATTCACAAACCGTATTGACAGCCCAAGAATAGAAATTCCATCATGTAGCGGCTGCTCTTGGTAAACGTCTTCCAACTAGTTCGTCTAGAAAAGCTGTTTGCTGAGGAGAATTCGAGAAAAAAGTGCAAAAACCATTCAAACTTGAAAAAAATATACGCACATTTCGGTTAATGGAAGTAGCCTTTGGCATAACCAAATTCAATTGACGTGCATAACAGTGAACATATTAGGCATTTGGGTAGCTATCTTTTATAACAGCTTGAACTCCGTGGGTGGCCCCTCTCATGACATTTGCCCCATCATAGGTTTGTGAAATGAGTTTGTGAGGCTTGTTTTTAATTTGTCTGTCAATTTCAGTTTTTATGTATGCAGACAGTGATGCCGCATCTTGTTTATCAGGATTTAAGAAACCCCAAAACCTC
Organism: Tillus elongatus; assembly: GCA_964006375.1. Taxonomy (NCBI): domain Eukaryota; kingdom Metazoa; phylum Arthropoda; class Insecta; order Coleoptera; family Cleridae; genus Tillus; species Tillus elongatus. The sequence goes on along the minus strand of OZ023269.1, from coordinate 73,561,708 downwards.
TCCACTGGTTTTCCACTACATATATACCGGTATGTTAAAGCCAATTGAAAAGTTACAAAAACATCAGTTGTTTCATCTGCAATGACCGCCAGATATTTGGCAAATTTCAGTTCATTGGAAATTTCATCCCGGCATACTTCGAATATACAAAGCAGTAATTCATTTTGTATCGTATTTGAGGTTCCTTTAAATGCAGTAGCTTTATCTAAATGAATTTTCATAGCATCATTCAGGTCTGCGCTAAAATTAATTAGACCTCGAAATATGCCCGCATTTTGAAAACTTTCGGATTCGTCATGTCCCCTCAAGGCTAGCTCAAAACTTCCACAGAAACGAATTCAATTTATGATTATATTCAAAACATACCTGTTTTTGTCACAGTTTGATTATGACGCTGAACAGATTTTCGATATTCCGAGTCGAGCATTGTAGCATAGTTAAATATAAAACATTTTTCATATGGTGTGATGACAGTTCATGCTTCTTAATTTTTTCATTTATATGATTTAAATCGGTTACCCCAGTTTTGGTCCAAGAATGGTCGCCTCCGTACAGCAAACATAGAAAGCAGAAAACAGCATTCACTATTTCACAACCAGATAGCCACAAATGTTTTTCATATAATTTTTTTATCAAATGTCCTAACGAACTCTTTGTTTTTTGATTTAACCCTGACGTTAATTATAACATCGGGTGCCGGCCGTCCAAGGTGTTTTATTTCCACCTTATTTCTAACTTTAAAGATGAAAATGGGTGTTTCAAAATAAATTGAACTGAATTCATTGTAATCAAATAAGAAACTAATCACTTAAATCGAAATTGAAATAGTTAATTAATTATTTAATTCACAGGTTCTAAAATAATCACTTCTAAGAATGGAAATCACCCCGACGTGGGTTAGCACACCAGACCCTAACACATGGTCAGATTCAGAAAACGGATGTACTCTACAGCAAGTGGTACGTAGTTTGCCGACTATGTGTTTGCTGTGTGCCAGTTCCTAGAGCACCTATTCTACCATAAGCGACGTGTTAATTCCTTTGAATGACTCATAGACGTTCTCCGCCTTGATACAATGTAACAGGCTGTGCACTAACTTGTGGAGCACGGAGATCTACGGGTAGAGGTTTCATGAATTTTATTCGAGGGCTTGACAAACAAGAAGGAATTTAATCAGGCGAAAACTGTTTAGAAATTTGGCAAGTAATTAATAATGACACTATGATATGCAATTGCAATTTGATGTTCTAAAGGAATCTACAAATTTAATATAATTTTTCGGGTAGTGCGTGAGCACCGGCGCACCTAAGAGGAAAACGCCCTTGGGTGAGGCTCTCCAAAATCGAGTTTTGTGCTTTATCTCTTGAAATGTCCGGCATACATGTTAACAGGAACGTCACATTCACAAGCAAGACAACGTTAATTAATTTGCTGTCGAAAGTAGAGCATTAGACCTATCTTTCGGTGATATATCGCCTACAGCATTCCTCTTTCGGATGCCACTTGGTCCAGTGAAGTTTAAATTTGTCGCCATGTCGACAGCTGTATGACGAGGCTTTGTTGTCACAGCTGACTGATTTGTTGTTGACAGTCCAGGGATAAACACATCTTTCAGTGATATATCGACTGCGGCAGTGGCGGCTCGTCAGATGACGCAAGTGAAGCACTGCTTCACCTATATTTTTCGGTAAACCTTTTTATTCAAAATCAACCATAATTTTAATTTTTTTATTCTCTCAACTTCACTTTGTACAACCACAACAAAATATCATTGCGTCACGTCGCAGTTGATAATATAATGTATTTTTATAGTATTTTATGGTAAGATATAATTTGCACGTCCCTGATCCCCAAATTGCATGTTATGCCTGCGCATTACGTGTTTGCAGAGCACTGAGGAGTCTGAGGACTGAGACAGAATCGTTTATATACAAATGCTACATCGTTTTTATATCGCTTCCATGACAACGGCACACACGTGGATGGTTTTCACAGGCGCTTTATTTTAAATAATGATATTATTTATATATATATATATATATATATATATATATATATATATATATATATATATATATATATATATATATATATATATATATATATATAATCATATCTAAAATAAAGCGCCTATGAATTTAAATTTGAAGCTTTTCATAACTCTGAATATTATTAAACATGTAAATTTAATTAAAATTTCATGTGTTAGAAATAACAATCAGATGGCATGTGGCAAGATCAAAAATTGCCAAAATATCACATAGGTACCTAAGATGTAATACGCAGAAAAGCAAATGTTTTTTTCACTGGCAGACCAATATGTACCAAAACTATTATTTATTAAAACTAACTCTTAGTTAAAGAATACAATTGATCTGAATTTTATTATGAATTATGATCAAGTATACCACTAATATTAGATATACACTGTCTAAAACAGTTTGTTTTCTTGCTGTTTCCCTATAATTAAAAATTAATTTCAATTCCTTTATTACATGTACTGCATATTATTATTTTCCAGTTATAATCATGTTTTTGTTGATATATATTTGATAGATATAGATTTGAAACATACTTATCACCTCTGCATCTGTCAATAAATATAAGAGAAAAAGATGGATTCATTTTAATAACACCCATAACAGCATCCCGCAAATGCTAACATTGTGGTATAAAATTTGTAAAACCAAATATTAAAATTATGAATTAGATGTAATTTAGGGTTCAATCCTTAAATCTTATCAATTTTTACTTTGATCTTATTTCTCGTATATTTTCAAATAACTTCACACATTTTTTTTTAAACATCCTTAAATATGTAAAAGATGACTTATTACATATGCAAAAAATCCAGAAACTGTTTTGTTTCTTATTTTATTCACTCATTAAAATAGGATATAATATTACTTCACTCTAAAATCTAGAAGCATCATGTAACAAATCCCGACATAAATTTTCATCCAAAGTAACTTCATATGCTGCCACTTGTAGCATCAAAATCTGGATTTCCCATACAAAAAAGACCATAGTGTTGTTTGGTAAAATACAATTTAATCTGTATCTAAGTCAAATATGTAGATTGATTACTGCTGTCCAGAATATAGTTTTTAACTGTGGTTTCTTTAGAGGGATAATGACAAATGTGTCAGTGGTGCCATCTGGTGAAGCATCAAACATTGGATATTTGCTGCTCAAAAATATACACTGGATATTTGCTGCTCAAAAATATACACTGGATATTTGCTGCTCAAAAATATACCACATTTTTTATTATTGTTTTATTATTTTAATCACCCCATCTTCAAGTAACAGCCGGTCTGTATGGCTTGAGTTTCTGGCAATGCTACATCGTTAATTATGGCTTCCGGTAACGAGCTATCTAGAGTATGACACTTTGAAGCTTCGTAGATTACTGAAGCTGTTAATCTCATATTTCGATGCTCATACCAATCAGGAGATTTTGACTGCTCACGGGTGCAATATTCAATTCTACTGCATAGATAATCAATTAACTTAGTTGAAATGAATTCCAGAAACTCACATACATTTCTGTCTTCCAAAGAAACTTATTATAGGATATTCATAGCTGATGAAGGGAGACGTTCAAAAACTTTGGTTCATTGATTATGTCTAAAATACCTCCTGCTTGGTCTTTAATAAGATCTTTAAAAGTTTCAATAAAGGTGAAGTCCTTGGGTTGAAAGGCTGGTATGTCTTTTCTTATTAATGCTGAACGGTTCATAAACTCCACTGACCTCCCAGCTTTGGATGAAGGAGTGGCTTTCCAGTAATTTTCAGTCTCAGTTACAGAAGGTTCTGCATCGTGCCGCTGAAGCCAAAACAGTAATGCAATGGAATGTTTGCAGCCCTCTGAAAATTAAAAAAAAAGTTCATTCTACATTTTCTAATCAGGTATAATCTGAGCTAAATTTAATTTTTGAAAGATAAAAACCAAGCAGAATATTCTTTTGTACAATTTCCCACTTCATAGCCCTGGAAGGTGAATTTGTCATTTGAGAATAATCCTTGCAAAAAAGATGATATATTTTCGATATTTCTCTGGTGTCTCTTAAATTATGACAATGTTTTGTTTTGGATTACCCCTCTAATTTTTTGTTCTTCTGCTTTTTTGGTGCATTAATTAAGTTATATAAAAACCAAAGATTGCATATAAATTGAGAACCAAATATGTGTTGTATCTTTTCCCAAAACAGCAACCACGCCAATCATGATTTCGATGAAAAGGCGACATCACCTTGAGACTGTGATGGTGGAGATAATAACCAAAATATAAATACAACTTAATAACATTTGATAAACAGCATTATAACAATCCTTCATTGTGCAGTGACCTCTGAGGTAGCCTGCTTTGCTAAAAGTTATGTTTTCATGCTTTTTTTCCTAATGTTTCTTTGCTTTGATATCTAAAATACTGGGGAAATCAATTAATTATAAAGCAGACACAATTACATTTGTACACATTGTAACTTTTTTCTTTTTTTTAGATAATATTGTTGGACATAAATCTGACAACAATTGACAACAATGTACACATCACTTGAATATGAAACATCATTACATGACCTTGACTTATGTTTACCGCTGTACAAAACTAATAATATGAGGCCTTTTTAAGTTTTATTTAGATAATTGCAGTATTCTAATATAAAAAATCATGCTTTTAACTTACCTCTATTCACAGGGTAAAAAAATCGAGATGAGTGAAATAAATACAGTAAATGGTATTGCTGTCTAGGTAGATTATTATACGATTTGCTTTTCATAAACACTTCTCATATTTTCTGTACACAAATGAGCATCGAACACAAGACTACAACACCAATATTACAATAAAAACACTAATAAGTTTAAAAACGCAGTTACAACTTCCAGAGTTAATATTGTTTTGTGTTTTGTTTATTTATGTTACGGACTGACAGCAGCCATTTCGAACACAATGTCAGAAACTATGTTGTTGTTGTTGGTAATCCAGTAATTCCAGTTATCAAAACTTTTAAGGTTATTTACAAAGAAGAGGAAGACCAATCAAATTCTTTAGGGTTAGTATGTCACAAGGTACTGGCATATTATTTAGCATTTTGGCGGGCCAATTTTTATTTCTTTGTAAATAACCTATTATAAGGAAATTCCTCATAGTTTTTTTCATAGAGCTCTTTTATAACCATCAATCATTAATTTCTATATGTTAAAACTGTGATCTTTGATTATGTGTTACGACCCCATTCACGACCTAAAACATTGAGATATCGCCTTGAGCCCAAAAAAATATATGAATGACTAATTAGGTCCCTATATTGAATTTCTATTACTTATGTAAAATTGTTACCTATCACCAACCAGTTGCTCATGGCCATTTTCAAATGGATAAAATATATGTGTACAGATTACAAGATTGCTTTTCTTAGCAAAGGGATACATTGTAATATTTGTATTTTTTTGATCACATAAAAAAGGTTAGCATGCAAAAAAGTGTAGAATTGCGAAAGAGCCTTATAAAAAAATATGTGGCTCTGTTGCAGTTTTGTTATTTTATCTCCAACAGTTCCTAGTTATCTAATCTTCTACTACATTTACGTAATTCCAAAAACCATACATATACTGTCACCACAGCATAATAGCTTATTATGATGTGCTGTTACGAGCATGTTTTATCAGGGTAAATAGTCTAACGGCTTTTAACGGGTGAGACCTTGACCATACACAAATGTAAGGAACACAGACTATAAATCTATGTCTTGTTCTTGTGGGTTTCTGCTGTATTCTGTACTATTGTACCTTTACAAACCGTATACTGTTATTATATTGGATGAAAAAACGAAATAGACATTTGACATCTTGCCAGTTTAGAAAGATGTTTTAGTGATTTTTCATAGACAAAATTTATAATAATTCAATAAAAAAATGATTAATCGATTTTGGGAAAACTTGATAGGTGTGTTACTTTAGCTTGGATGTGTAATTGAGGACAAAATAAGAGTAGTGTTTTCATAAAACATTAGTTACACTAATGTACTTAGAGAATGTGTGCCTTTGTACCAAAGGGTACTGGGTTCGATTTACAGCGTTGCCCTTTCACTTTTTTAGTACATACTGTAGAATTAACATCAACTGAGGTTCTGGCACTGTATTTGAGCAAGTTGAATTGCACGTTCCGCCCTTCGGAGGGGGCGTAAAGCCGTAGGTCGATGTTGAGCACGTTAAAAATCCCTACCCTCTTTACAGAAAAGCAGGGGTTTGGCAAAATTTCCAGGATGGTGAGGTGAAACTGCTCCCTGGCGTCGGTAATTGGCCATAGTCGCGGAAATAGACCGACGTATATGAAACAAACATACACACCTCCAAAGCAGTACCAGTTTTTAAGAAAGTGACAAGTTCGGGCGCAGCTAGTGCCTCATGGTAGCCAATTTTCATTAAAATCTTGCAAATATTTGTAACTCAATTTTCCGTTAACCTAGAAACTTAAATTCTGGTACACAAAAGTATACGAAAGGCAACAAATAAACGAAGCTTTACCAAAATACATTTACATATTTCAGCAATACAAGTTTAATTTTTTTGTTATTGGTCCGATTGAGTAGGCTAATGTGTCGAGTTTAATCAAAATTGATTTGCTTTTATTTGAAGAAATGTTTTTGAGAGTTTGAAAGCCTGATATCCATCATCAATTTTTTTTATGAAAATTTGCTGGAACAGTGATACTGTATAAGATTACACCGGACTTCGAAATCCATAATGTGAATTTATTCTCCGTCCTGATAAAACGGCGAATAGCCGCGCCGTTCGTTCGACCGATTACAAAGTTATTGTTATAGGCACAAATATTGTCTGTCCCAAGTTCATCTAAAGGCATAGGTACAATAGACTTCGTATCTTCGCCATCTCCCTCCGCCCTCTCGCTTTCATAAGCTTGGTATATAAACAAAAGAGCGGACAAATAACAACGTCGCTTTTCTCAGGAAGCAAAACTATTACTAAGTTTCTACAAAACCCAAGCCGAATAAGACGCCACGTTCTGAGAAGTAGTTCAACTTAGTAAGGCTTTCGATAGACTCATGCAGTTTTCAAGGAAATCTATAGTTCAAGATCTTGAGCAGCACATGGCAGGATAATATTTTCTATCTTTGTCGGAGGTACTTCTTCGTCTAGAGTATCCCACCCTTTAAAACTCAGAACAAGCAACAGAGAATTCAACAGAGAACAGCATCCTCCAAGTTGATAAATAGAGTATTAGTAAACTTCAAATAAAACTACAATGGGTACGCGAGCGATCATGTTGTGTGTGTGACACTGAACTTCTGCCTGTGAAGTTGTCTGCCTTATTCACTGTTTCCTATGGTGCTAAAAAAAGAAGAAAAGAAAATGGTCTTTAACTTCATAGTGTAAGTGCTCTCATTTTTCCTTGTCCAGCTTTAATCCAGAATCGATGTCAGACAGAATAAAAAACATTACAAGAATTAACTAATGAAATTTGAGTATATTAACAGAAGAAAATAAAATAACTTTAGAGAAAAAATCAAATAAAGGCAAAGTAATTACAAAATTATCAGATTAATGCTATTCCAGCATACGACGGGGATTAGCATACTTTATATAGCTTTATTCGTTTCAGCATGTGAAAATTTTTGCACTTTATTTGTTGATAGAACTAATAATGAATATCCAAATAATCTTATATACTTAGAATAGTTATAAGTAAATTAGAAGTTAGAGCTAAAACATTAACAGGAATTGGGGAAGATGCCACACATTGGGCTCGTATTAAACAATTATTACAACAATACTTCAGCCACCAAAGAGACGACGATTGTTTAGTGAGGGATTTTATGCTATTAAAACCCGATCTGAAAAAAACACCATAGGAATTTTGTAATGAAGACCAACGTAGCCTTTTACAAACGAAATTGAGGTTAAAAATTGAAAACGAAGGTATTCGTTTAGTTAAAAATGAGAAAATTGTTGATAGATACAGAACAAAGTACAAAAAATGACATTCCATGTTTTATGCACTCAAAATTTGTCTAACTGGCCCACATATGGATCACCCCTTAATTTACGTGATGCACCCCAGCATCATTCGACACAAAATGTATTTAGAACAAATCCAAATTTTAAAACAAAGTATAGGTCAACACCTATGGATATATTTGCAAAAGATTCATCAATTTATACACACCCTAATCCAAATTTTAGACAAACTTTCAAGTCTAACCAATGAACACTTCATCTAGAAATCTTATTATTCATTCAAGCGGTTTGAATAGACTTAACGCAAATCCATCACAATCCCAATCATACCACTAACGAATTTATGACGAATTTAAACAGGAAACCCCTGTACTTGATGAAAATTATGAATACAATTCAGTTCAGTAAGAATTTTGTACAATTCCTGAAGATGACACCTATAATTTTGACGAAACGGTTTGTGATAATTATGTAGAGACAGTCTTTTTAGCAAGTGTAGAAAACACTTGACGAAATTTTATACAGGTGCTCAATCTACTCAAATACACATAGTACAGATAAATTCTATAAACCACGCCAAATTACCATATATAGTTATCCCAGTTATTAAGTTACATTTTATAAGAGATACTGGGAGTATCAAATCCTAATTGTGTGAAAATATTGCCCATAAACTTTATTCTAAGTTTATAGAGTATGAGATTTTTACAATTAAATCTGTTCATCAGACTAGGTTTTATAATAAAATTCAAAAAATTATTTTACCAACTATATTTAATACAGGTAAAATAAAATTTAAATTTGATGTATTTAACATAAACGATCATGACTTAACAGGTATAAATTTGTTAAAACAATTGGATGCTACCATTGACTTGTGTTTTTATTTATTTACCGTCGGTCTATTTCCGCGACTATGACCAATCACCGACGCCAGGGAGCAGTTTCACCTCACTATTCAGGAAAATTTGGCGAACCCCTGCCTTTCTGTAAATAGGGTAGTCATCTTTAACGTGCCCAACATCGCATGGACACGGGACCGCCGGCTTTACACCCCCTGCGAAGGACGGAACGTGCAGACATTCAACTTGCTCAAATACAATGCCACAACCTCGGTTGATGTTAATGTTACAGTATGTACTGAAAAAGTGAAAGGAGAAGCATGACATCGAACCCAGTACCCTTGGGTTCCGAGGCACACGTGCTTACCACTGAACCACTGAGACTCTTACCATTGATTTAAATAATAGACTAGTAATAAAAACTGCAAACTTTGCTTTATACCTTCCAAATGATAATCACTATTACAAAAGGTAATTTAAAACATTTAATAGATAAAATTGTATTACAGCCAAGATGTGTAACAGTCGTTAAAATAGTTGTACATTGCAATTCTAACGTTGGTATAATTTATAAAATGAACTTAAAAACTGGAGTAGAAATATCAGAGAGTTTAATTACTATTTCAGATAAATATCCTTTAACAACAATTCTTAATAGCAACAACTATAGAGTTAATTATAATAAAAAGCGTTTTATGTCGAGCCCATTACAACTAGTGAATTAAATTTCATTCATCACAATAAAATTATTGACTAAAAAGACATAGACAGTACATCAACGATATAGAAAAAATGCAAATTCAAAATCTCACAAAATTACGATGACAATATAAACGACGAAAAATTAGACATGGTGCAAGAATTATGCTACGAATACAGACATACTTTACTGTAAAGGTATCCCTTCAACATTCTCAAGCGCAGTGAAACACATCAATCAGGTTATGCAATCGTAAGCCAGTATTTACTAAATCATATAGGTTACCTCAAACTCAACAGCAAGAAGTTGAAGACAAATTAATGACTTACTAAAACAAAAAATTATTCAGCCACCTAGCCCTCCCTGGAGTAGTCCTGTGCTAGTTCCACAAAAATGGACCCTAGTGGCAAACCAAAATTTCGCATGCTCATAGGCTATAGACGTGTTAATGAACAAGCTATTGGTGATACATCACCTTGTATTTAACTTCAGGATAGCAAATTGAAATGTCTTGAAGACAGAAAAAACTGCTTTTAGCACCGAAGGCGAACGACACTATGAGTACTGGCGACTACTATTTGGGATGAAGCGCGCTCATGTGATCTTCCAAAGGGCAATGGACAATATCCTTAATGGTATTCGCAACGAAAAATGCTTTACCTACCTTGATAACATAATTTTTAGTCCATCTTTACAAGAACACATAGAAAGGCTAGCAGAAGTATATGAGAGGTTAAAACAAGCAAATTTAAAAATTCACCTTGATAACAGCTAATTTTTAAAGAAGAAAGTGAGATATTTAGGCCACGTTATTACACCTAAAGGGGGAAAACCAAACCTGGATAAGAGAAAGGCTGTAAAATATTTATGACTACCTAAAAGATGAGAAGAAATCAAAGGAGTTCTAGAACTTTTAGGTTACTACTGAAAATGCATTAAATATTCTGGTAAATTAAACCGATGCCGTAGCCGGCAAGAGATGACAACCTTAAAAGGCAGTTATTTAGTTCAAATACCTGAAGGATATCAGATGACAATAAATAAATAAATATTTTCTCCATCACACAATGAAATTATATCAACACATCACATTCAATCTCCCAAGTTATCTTTCTTTCTACCTCGTCTCGGGTGAGTGACTGCACCACCCAAATTTCTGTGGTAGATTCCACAACATGTCTCTTGTTGCTTATGCATACAGGGGTAGTTTGAAGCGTGACTTACGAGTTGTACCTCAGAATAAATTCATAAAGTTACATTTATTTTACTTTAGTTAGAATGTACAAGCTATTAATATAATGCAATGTCGTAAAATGTCATATAACAATATGAGCCATCTAGACTGTTAAGGCTGAACAGAGAAGACTAACTCAAAATGTTTGTTTATATATATTTTTATAAACTAGGTCTGCTGATGTATTAATTAAGCCACTTATCGATGTCTTTGAACTTCCCAGACTTGCAGTGTTGCTAGGAACACATGCATCAAAAATACAAAGTACGCATCATACAAGCCAAGGCATCGACCAGCAAATATGCGTACGTTGTATTTTTCATGCATGTGTTCCTATAAACACTGCAAGTCTGGGAAGTTCAAAGACATCGATAAGTGGCGTGATCAATACATCAGCAGACCTAGTTTATAAATATATGTAACCAAACATTTCTCAGTTAATCTTCTCTGTTCAGCCTTAACAGTCTCGATTGCTCATATATTGAAAAAAAAAACCAGCTTAGTTGGACTTCCATAAGTTGCTTTTTCACATTGTGCGTCTATACTTCCTTTTGATATGGTTTTCCCTCAAGCACGCCCATTTGCTCCAGCACCTGCAGGTTGTTCGAGAGTGGACTTGAAGCCACATTTTTCTTGACCAGGGTTCCGACCTTAAAAGTTACTTTAATTTCCCCGACTTCAAAATTAAAAATTTCCATGACAAAGCAAAGCGAGTTTTTTGGGGACCCTTAAATAACTTATGAGATTAAAGAATTAAATTACTCACTGTTAAAAAATACAAATTAACAAAATTTGTGGTAGTTAAGCTTTCGTCTTAATTGATCTGAAAGGAGCACAAGTGGAAACAAAATAATGTAAATACTAATATTTAATGACGGTCATCCTTTTTAATTATTTTACAAACTTTCAACAAATGTCATATCAATAGTAACTTGTAAGTCATCTATTTTATTTCACGTGTCAAAATATTGAAATATTGTAATTAAATTGTGCCACAACATACTGTACAAGTTATCTGGCTTCTTTGTATAAGGCATGTTGTATAATTTTAATCAATAAAGCATACTAATGATAATAACGATAATAATATGTTAAAATTTTACTCATGCGAGCTCAAAACTGCTGTTTCTCTTCACAACTTTGTTAACCGCGATTCCTGAGAGTTTCAGAATTTTTAAGAAAGCCAATTTACAGATAACATTTTCTACAAAAAAATACACTAAAAAGTTTGCTATGTAACCCAAAGTATAAAGATAAAAGCACAGAAATGTCGACAATCTATGAAGTAGCTTGTAGGGATTGGGAACCAAATGTTGGGCGAACTAAAGGATCCTTTGAAACTAAATTGAAAGAACATTTAGTGCAGCTGAGATATGGCAATATTGATAAATCATGTATTGCTCAGCATAGTCTGGATAATAATCACTATGTAGATAAATAAAATCTCAAGTTAATAAAAAATGACAGGTGATCACGAAATCTAGACACATGCGTAAGTACATGTATATCGTTAGAAATTTCAATAAAAAACTTTCAATGAATAGAGCAGGTCCGGTCTTGTGTAGTTCACTGTTAGAATTGCTATCCTAATAATCAGTGTCTCTTTCTTAGTAGGAATATTCAATAACGACATGCAGTTTTACAAAAGCGTGATGGAATTTTAATTACAGGGATTTTCGAGTAAACATTGGGAGTTTGTATACCTTCTTGAAGATGCCGTTCGAAGTTGTTTGTCAACTAACATATAAATAGAACTTCTAGTTTTTATCCACTTAGTTTATTCCTCATGATGCTGACTTTGTAGCAAAACGATCTTCAGGTTTTACAACTGTATTGTGATGAATTGGGTTTTCCAAATTGTACTTACTTGATCTCTTACTATAGAACTGTGCTTAAACCATTGCGATTTCGTCAAATGTTACAAAAAAAGCTGCATATATATATATATATATATATATATATATATATATATATATATATATATATATATATATATATATATATATATATATATATATATATATATATATAATCCTAAAATGACACTTAAAAATGTTACTCATCAGGAAAATTTAAGGTTACATTTTGGTATTCTTTTAAATTCAGGGCTAACTTAAATGTTATATTGAAATAAAATAGTATTTTGTAAAGTAATAAGTACACTTGGAGAACCCAAATCACCACAACATATTTCAGAGACCTTATGATCGTTTCGTTGACCATGTCAACATCTTCAGAAGAAGAAAATTATAAGTAGAATTTTTCTTCCTCTGAAGATGTTAACATGGTCAACGAAACAATCGTAAGGTCTGAAATATGTGTTGTGGTGATTTGGGTTCTCCAAGTGTACTTATTAGTGCTCATCACAGGTTCCAGTTTTCACATAGTTGTAAAGTAATTTTTTTACAAATTAGCCAAAACTGTAAAAAATTTAGCTGGACTTTCACCATTGTTCATAACGTAAAATTTTGTAATGTAGAATAACCTTGACATTTTGACTTGCACCAATTTAGCGTGGAAATGGATAAAAGTCATTATATTTGCTATCATAATTCCATTATTTTCGTGATTAACAAAATTTTTTTATTACCAATTCGTCCTCTAAATAATGCTTTTCACTTTTAAGATTTTAGTTTCATCCAATAGGCTTTTCTTCTTGTCTTTTTTGCACGATTGATTTTTGGCAGTATTTTTTTTCTAAAGTTAAATTATAACATCCACACCACACGAATACTGGCAAAAGAGTAACAACTGATTTCCTATATTCACATATTAAGGGGACCCTCTGCGTTAGGCAATTAAAGACTTTTTCTTACCTTCCACTTTCTGCATGATCATTATTATGCACACAATTAAAATTACAGTACACACACTTTCCAAAAATATTCTAAATTATTTGTTTCTCGATGATGTTTTTGTCGAAAGCGATTTAATCGGAGCTGGCTTTTAAATAACCTTAGCTCGGCAGTTCCATTTGGGCACAATATTTTAAACTGTTTTAAATTGTGATTAGATTAATTTGTATTTTATTGAAAGCTTGTCTTTCCTTAAATATTTCCTTGCAAATCCTTCTGCATTTCAGATTTTTTTTCCAAAGTTTATTTTTGAATATTTTGCCAGATTATTTAAAAATAATTATCTGTAACAATGACAAACTGTTCTGAATCCCACTATAATAAAGAAATGGAGATAATGGTTTGCTAACCTGTTATTTACGTTTTTTATCCATATCTTTAAAGATTTATAAATTTAATGTATTCTTCCTGTGAATGAAAAAACAGGTGCTTCGTTTTCTTTTCTTTTCTTTTTTCTTTAACAACACACCACGAGGGCTTACAGCCTAAATACTATCGTACCGTGGGTGTCGACAAGAAAGTCGAGGAAAGATATGTACTGGCAAGGAAATCCACAACTTGGAAGTCCTCGGGACAAAAGAGCGGGCATAATAAGATGTTCTGTGTCTGGTGACCTGGACAGTAAAAGGGTGCATTCGCTCTGTTCCCCTGGTAGATCTGTTGGGGGCAACAGGTGGAGGAACTATGGAAGAAAGCTCCTCTGAGCAGTGCCCGTGCAGATATCTATAAAAGGGAGAAAGGTCACCAACGGCACGTCGGAGGGCAAGGGATAGCAGCCTTTGGGTGAGGGTAGGGTCACCGATGAGACGCATAGCTCTCTTCTGAATGGAGTCCAGGATAGCGAGTGTAGAAGCGGCAGCGGCACCCCAGATGTGGGAGCAGTATTCGAGGTTTGGCCTTATTTGTGAAGTATATAAGGTATAGAGATTAGCTGGTGAAAGGTATTTGTGAGCCCGGAAGAGGAAACCTAATTTCTTAGCAGCCGCTTCTGCAATTGATGTGACATGTTCGTGCCAATTGAGATTTCGATCCACAGAAATGCCAACAAGTGAAAATGACTCATTATTTTGAATAACTTGGTTGTTCATTGTGATGGGTCTAGGGCTGGTGTATCTCTTATGAGATAGAAAGCAAGACTGAGATTTGGTGGAGTTGAATTGTACAAGATTTCTACTTCCCCAGTCTAATATTTTTTGGAGATCCACAGAGACAGAACCCTCCATTAGTCTGCAATCCTTATCTAATTGGGCTAAAGAGACAGGCTTAGAATATTGTATATTTGAGTGGAGGGTGCTGTCGTCCGCGCAACTGTGAACTGGGTTGGAGGTGCTAGAGAGGAGGTCATTGATGTGGAGAAGAAACAAAGTAGGGGCTAAAGCTGACCCTTGAGCGACTCCTGCATTAATTGGATACATTTTAGAGGAAATGGCGATCCACGACAACAGAAATTCTCCGGTTGGAGAGGAAATTTGCTGTCCAGGTACAGAGTTTTGGTGGTGGGCCATAGGCCGGAAGTTTATTAAGCAGCGCTGCGTACCAGACCTGGTCGAATGCTTTGGATATATCTAGAGCGACAATCTGGGATTCACCATGTAGTTCAATAGACTTGTTCCAAGAATGGGTGACAAAGGAAAGGAGGTCGGCAGTTGATCTGCGCTGACGGAATCCATACTGCCTGTCGTGGATTAGACAGTGTTTTTTAATAAATTTTAGTAATTCGGTGTTTATATACTTTTCCATCACTTTAGAGACGACTGAAAGGAGAGAAATAGGCCTGTAGTTGCTAGGAAGCGCTTTGGATCCTTTCTTGGGGGCAGGTTGTACTCTAGCAGTTTTCCAGTTACTACGGAATATGCCTCTATTGTAAGATGTCTGAAACAGACGAGTCAGGACAGGAGCAAGTTCTGGTGCGCATTTTTTGAAAACAATTGCTGGGATCTCGTCAAGGCCAGAGGCTTTCCTAGTATTAAGAGAAGAGAGCATCTTTCGTACCTTTTTAGTTTTGAAAATGATATCCGTCATTTTATGTACGACATTGGGGACTGTTGGTGGTTGAACATTTGGAGGTGCGTTGAGAGTAGAATTGCCGTCGAACAACGAGGCAAAAAGTTCAGCCTTGCCCAGGGCGGTAGAAACAATTTCATTCCCTAAAACAAGAGGTGGGAACGTGCTCTTGCAGAAATTATTCCCAATAGATTTAGCAAGAGTCCAGAAGGGTTTGCTGCCATTGGAGCTTGAGAGGACTTTGTTTTTGATGTGGTTATTAAATGAGTTTTTTGCCTCAGAAATAATGCGGACATAGTGGTTTCTTGCGTCGTTAAATGCTTGACTGGGATTGTGTAGAATAGTTTTGAACTTTGACCTTTTCAAGCCTGGCCTTGTCACAGGATTTAGAGAACCAGGGCTTTTGAGTGGCTGAAGAGGTTTTCTGTGTATATGGAATAAATAATTCCATGCCAGCTTGGATAATTTCGGTGATGTTTTATGAGATATCAGAGGGGTCAGGATAAGAGAAGCAGACAGACGCCCATGGAAATGAGGAAAAGTAATCCCGATTTTTGTCCCAGTTCGCAGAGTTGTAGTGCCAAACAATACGTGGGTATGATGACTGTGTGACCTCGGGTTGCATTGCACAGGAAGCAGTGAGCATGCTGTGGTCTGAGCGACAAAGGGGAGCGGTGACTGATGTCTTATAGCATTCAGGTTTTGTAGTAAGAAGGAGATCCAAGGGATTAGAGCTGTGTGTTGGGATGCGAGGAAAGTAAGTAGGTTGCTGAACCATATTGGCTAAAGAATTGCTTACTACAAAGGCCTCCGCTGCTCTCCCTTGTGGATCGGTTTTTGAAGATCCTAGCCATTCCTTGTTATGGACATTGAAGTCACCTTGGAGGAAGGATATTCAGAAATCAGATGGTCGTTTTTTTCATAAAGGTAGTCGAAGAGCTGGACATGCTTGTATTTTGTGACACAACTTATTTAAACTTACTCCAGTTAAGCATCTAGATCCCTACCATCAATATTTGTAAAATAGTTTAGAAAAAATGAATGTCACTGTTTCATTTAACTTCTTAGTATATTATTGTAAATGTACACTGCGTATCAAAATTATAAAAAATTATACTTGTATCAGAAGTAATTATTTTGGGAGACAAATGAAAAAGGCACCAGAAACATGCAACTTACAGCAAAAATGAGAAACAATGTTAGTTTAAACGTATTGTGTGACCAGCGAAGAACCATAGGCTTAGTCATTTTCCTTCCCCTCTCGTGTGCATACAACCACCCTCGTTGCATAAACCACAAGAAAAATTTCTTGTTCATACCCCTCGAGGAAGTTACGGGACCTGCGGCAAATAGCAGTGATGTGCAGGGTTTAATAGGGATATGGCTTCAAATAGACAGTTTTCTTCGCATTTTCTGCTCATATGTCCTTTTTACTACCTCCCTGCCCTGCACCCCCATTAACTCCTGGTCCCGTAAATTCCTTGTCGGGGTGTGAGCAAGAATTTTTCTTGTGGTTTGTGCATTGGGGGGGGGGGGGGGGGGTCCTAGTCATGTTTCTGAAAACAATTTTTTGAAAAGCGTTCGGGAGCTAATCTGCAAATTTACTGTTGATTTAACTAAACCTAGTTTATCGCTCATCTTCAGAACTACCAGAATGTATATTAGATTAAATTATTTTTACTCATTTTATTATATTTCTGGAGCACGAAGCGGCAATCGTGTGTGTGGAGTACAAATCCAAGAACTGTAGGTGGTAGTAGTTTGTAAGCAAGTGAAGAATTCCTTTAGTTTAGCTCTTTCAACTTTAGTAAATTTAGCAAAATTTACAGATTCACTACAAACAGTATCAAAATATTTTACCAGATTTTAGCTGAAACCTTTATTATACATCAATCTAAAAGTATTTTGGCATACCCGTATTTTGATCATAATAGGCAGCACTTGAAACTGTTGTAGGAATGTAAGGTAACTCCGAAGTCACTATCTGCAAAACTGAATATCAGAATGTCTGTCAAAACAAGTTGTCAGTCAAATTTGAGTAGTCTTACCTAGCCTATTTAGTTCGAGAAAAGTGGTAGACTGAGTTTTTCTGATCTCATGCAAGCCAACCTTTACGCATAGATATTTTTTATTTTAAAACAAATTTGGCAATAAAAAAATTGAGGCAAAAGCATCAGCAGAGCATTCGTTTTACCTTATTTACAAATCCTGGAGAATTGTGGGCGAATATCGTTATTAATATAGGTACCTAATTTTTTCATTACACTTTCATTTTACTTTTAATATACTTTCACTATATTTATATTTCACTACTACAAAACAAAACGGTGCGTATCCACACACAGAAAACATACTGTGATGTAGAAAACATAATAATACTCTGATGATGTAAGATGTAAGGTTAAGTAGTTAAGTCATAAAGATGATGGGTCGTTATTTAACAGTCTGTTATTTTTAAACGATTACCGAGCCGCAACGGTAACCACCAGTTATGGATTTATAATAATAACAGCTTACAAAATAACGCTGGGTTGATTTTGAATTAAAGGTGTCACACGGCGCATCCTAAACTGCGCAGCCAAGATACGAAACAGAAACGTTAATACCGTATACAGTGTTGTCGGGTTGTACTTTTTTTCATTGAATAAGATGTAATAAATATTTTATACTTTTTAATAAATTTTTGGCTGTATCAAATACATCTAAAAATAGGTCCAATTTTGTTTTCTATCGAAAAAAATGTTCTCAAAAAATAAAACAGCTGTGGTAACCAAATTTGATAGGTAGGTTTGTGAGATAAAGAGTAGACTATAAACTAACATTTTTATTTCTATGTTACAAGCAAAAAGTTCAAAAAATATATATTTTGTGCCAGATTATTTCTATCAAAATTCACTATCATAACGCACTTGCTGCGTCAAGACTTTTAGGAAAAACTTTTCAGTAACATGCTTAGAAATCCCCCTCCCCCCAATGCACAAATCACAAGAAAAATTCGTTAATTTGCATGCTGATGACCTCCTGGACAGTTTGAGATGAAACGACTGCTGATACATAAAGTTTGGTATCTTGCATGTACGCTGACAGTAATGTTAGCTTTTGTTCACTTGCCTTTACCGAGTTATTGACATGTCAGGTTTTTAACACATTACATATTTTAAACAATTTCTCAGCAGCTGATAGATAAAGTTTTGTATCTCGCACGTACGCTGACACTATTCTTACCTTTTGTTCTCTTGCGTTTGCCGAGTTATTTACATGTAAAGTTTTTTACACATTACATACCTTAAACAAGTTCTCAGCTGTTGATACATAAAGTTTGGTATCTCGCACGTACGCTGACACTATTCTTACCTTTTGTTCTCTTGCGTTTGCCGAGTTATTTACATGTAAAGTTTTTTACACATTACACACTTTAAACAATTTATCAGCTGCTGGTAGATAAAGTTTGGTATCTCGCACGTACGCTGACACTATTCTCACCTATTGTTCTCTTGCCTTTGCCGAGTTATTTACATGTAAAGTTTTTAACAGCTTACATACTTTTTAAACAATTTCTCAGTACGGTTCTGTTCGGTGACACCCCTTCCCCTCCTAAACATTACATTTGACATACAATTCTCTTTGGCCTTGGGAATCCCTGGAATATTCTGGACACATGGACAATTGCCTTCTACTGCCAAGTTATCACTTCGCTTTTAGTACACCGCTAGTACGGGTACCCGTTTAGATGGTTTCTTATATATATATATATATATATATATATATATATATATATATATATATATATATATATATATATATATATATCTGTGTTCACTCACGTTATTTCTTAAATTGTGCCTAGCTTACCTTGTTCTCTTAATGAACATCAGTTTTGTAGTGGTTTAAGCGTACATGTGTCGCTGGTTCCTGGTCCGTGCCAATGTTATTTGTTTTCTACATTGTTTTTGCAATGAAGGGTCTGCTTCGCTGGGGGATTCTTCTTCCCCTCTAGCATGCATACAACCTACCCTCGTTGCGTAAACCACAAGTCAAATTCCCTGAGAGCAGCCCTAAAAAAAGTAACAGGTGCTGGGGCGAATAGGGGTGCTGTGCGGGGAGGCAGGGTTAAAGGGGATATGGCTTTTATATGTGAAAAAGGCCGCTTTAAGCCGTTTTCTTAGCATTTTCTGCTCATATTACGTTTTTACTACCTACCCCGCCCGGCAACCCTATTTACTCCTGGTCCCGTCTCTCCCTTGTGTGGTATGAACAAGAAAATTTTCTTGTCGTTTGTGCATCCAGGGAAGGAGGTCTAAGCATGTTTCCGAAAAGATGTTACAAAAAAAAACGTCCAGAAGAAACTAGCGACACATGCATGCCTAAACCACTACAACACAAATGGTCATTAACAGAACAAGGTAAACAATGCTTAATTTCAGAAATAATGTCTGTGAACACTTGAATATACAGGAAACCGTCTAAACGAGTACACTTACTAGCGGTGTAGTAAACTGAAAGCGAAGTGATAAATTGGCAGTAGAAGCCAATATTTCATGTGTCTAGGATATTCTCGGGATTCCCAAAGTCAATGTGAACCTTATGTCGAATGTAATGTTTAGGAGGGGACGGAGGTGCCACGGAACAGGACCGTACTGAGAAATTGTTTAAAAAGGTATGTAATGTGTGAAAACTTTAAATGTAAATAACTCGGCAAAGACCAGAGAACAAACGGTAAGAATAGTGGACACGGGACCGACGGCTTTACGCCCCCTCCGAAGGGCGGAACGTGCAGACATTCAACTTGCTCAAATACAATGCCAGAACCTCGGTTGATGTTAGCTTTACAGTTTGTACTGAAAAAGTGAAAGGAGTACCCTGGGATCGAACCCAGTACCTTTCGGTTCAGAGGCACACGTTCTTACCCCTAAACCACCAAGGTTCGTGAATTGTGATAGAAATAATCTGGCACAAAATATTTTTTTGAACTTTTAGCTTGTAACAGAAATAAAAATGTTGGTTTATAGTCTACTTCTTATCTCACAAACCTACCTACCAAATTTGGTTGCCACAGCTGTTTTATTTTTTGAGAATTTTTTTTTTCGATAGAAAACAAAATTTTCCCGGAATACCAGTTCCGATTTTCCTGGCTAACGAACTTATCCAAGTCACTTACAAAAGGGAAGGCACATGCCAAACTTTATCGAAATCCGCGTATTA
The DNA here is from genome assembly GCA_964006375.1 of Tillus elongatus. Taxonomy (NCBI): domain Eukaryota; kingdom Metazoa; phylum Arthropoda; class Insecta; order Coleoptera; family Cleridae; genus Tillus; species Tillus elongatus. Next base: position 73,540,885 of record OZ023269.1, on the reverse strand, counting down.
TTTTTTGTCTTATCGCTGTGATATATATATATATATATATATATATATATATATATATATATATATATATATATATATATATATATATATATATATATATATATATATATATATATATATATATATATATAAGTTATATCACCAACTGTAATAGTCCGTTACATAAAAACTGTGTGAATCAGCGTTCTCACGGCATGGTTGTTATTGTCGCAGACGTTATAGCAATCTTGCATAAAATATTATATTACATTCTCCTTCTATGTACATAATTTACTGTAAGTTTTAGTTAGTTAGAATCTAGGATCTGTACTGTAAACATCTTAAAGAATAAAGTTCTCTGTTATTGAATATTGACTGTTTAAAAAAGGTATTATCAGTAATCAATAATATTAGTGGCGCAGTCGGTAGTATAGCTAATCGAATATATTAATAATATTTGATTCGTTTTTACGATTAATTAGCTATCGAACTTTCTAACACACTTGGTGGATTGAGTAGCTAAGTAAAGTGTTAGAGACTCAGTAACAAGTGTTCCAGTGCATCGAGCAACAAACGAACCAGTTCTGAGAAGATACTCCTGTGTGTGCTGAAAGAATATCAGGACCTATGGCAGTATTGATTATTTTGCTGTAAGTACCTTTATGTCTTATAGGGAGCCTAATTCTCATTATAACTCTGATAGTTCGGATTCTGATTCTAGCTCATTAGATATAAGAAAAAATCAAAGTAAATTAATTATAAATTCCAATAAATCACAAATAACCAATCAATTAAATATAATTAAAATGGCAGTAAATCAAAATGAAACTCCTGCTTTAAGGTCAGAGTATCTTAACATGTTACCTGAATTTAGCGGAGAAACAGAATTATTACCGCGATTTATAAACATCGCAGAAAAATTAGTTAATAAATTTTATAATTTAGAAAATGTTGAGGACTTTCAAAATGAATATTTGATGTCTAGCATTTTGTCAAAAATCAAGGGAGAAGCTGCTATAAATATCTCCTCCTGTGCTGTCGAAAATTGGGCAGATTTAAAAAGTGCTCTGTTATGCACGTACGCAGATAAAAGAGACTGTTATAGTTTAAACATTGAAATGACTGAATGCAAACAGGCGCACAATGAAACGCCGGTTGATTTTTATAACCGTTTACAGCATTTACTTAATTTACAAACTGCATATTTAACTACACATTGTACTGAAATCGAGGCAAATATCTTAGTAGGTTATTTCCGTAAATTTGCACTCCGCATATTATTACGTGGTTTAAAAGAACCGATTGGATCCCTTATGAGGACTAAAAATCCTATAGATTTAAATACGGCTTTAAATATGTTAACCAATGATTTCCAATTAGAAATTAACAAGGCTGAAAAACCAAATATACGTCCAAAATTTAGATATCAAAATAATCAAAATAATCAAAATACTAATTACAAACCAAGGGTGCAAAATTCGCCACCTCAATTAACAAATTATCCCCATAACTCACAAGCTCATTTTAATCAAAGGCAACATTTTAATAATGTACCAAATGTCCCTAGAGGAAACCAATTTCCAAATCAAAATTCAAATGTTTTTAGAGGTAACGAAAACAGGAATTATTTTAAACCTACACCAATGAGTATTTCGACAAGAAATACCTTCCAAAATCACAATTATAGGCAAAATCAGCCAAGAACAAACATACAAGAGCTACATAATATCGAAGAACCTGACACAGCGGGGCCTTCGATCGAGTTTCCTGAAGAAAATTATTTTTTAGAAAACAGTGCCTCGGAAAACCAAACTTCTCAATAATGAATTTAACAGATAACGCTAGCGAGCTACCTTACGTCATCTGGCCGGAAAATAATTTAAGGGTGCTCGTTGACTCAGGGAGCACGAGGTCATTTATAAAACCAGAAATCGCAAATGCATTTTACTCCAGGTCAATTAAAAATGACCCTTTCCAGGTGTCCACGGTACATGGAACATCTGTAGAAAAATATAGCACATTAGTGCCTTGCTCAAAAGTGTTTGCACAAAAAAAGGCACGTCACTAAAATTCTACTTATTTGATTTTCATAATAATTTTGATTGCCTCCTAGGCTTAGATAATTTAAAACTATTGAACGCTTCGATAGATTTTAAAACTAACAAGCTTATATTCCCAAATGGAAAAGTAAATATTTATTATCATAAAATAGGAAACAATGCTCGTTGTACGAATTGTATAGTAGTACAACCAAGATCCGAACAGGTAATAAAAATAGATGTAAAAAATGTTAAGGAAGGCGAAGTGATTATTCCATATACAAAAATTAAAAACTTGGAAATACCACAATGCGTTACTACGGTACGTAATTATAAGGCAATTTGTACTATTCTTAACCCATCGGAAGATGTGGTGACCTTAAAATTCAATGAACCAATATCTGTAGAAATGTTCGATGAATACGAGCAGACACACAGTTCTAATTTTAACACGTATAATGTAGATAATTTTAAGTTCGATTTATCAAAAATTCGCACTAACCACATGAATTCCGAGGAAAAACGCGAAATATTGAAGTTAATAAAAGAATACGAACATATTTTTCATCATGAAAATAAACCCCTAACTTTTACTAATGAAATAAAACATAGAATTCGAACAAAAGATGAAATACCCGTTTACACAAAGTCATATCGTTATCCGGAAGTGCATACAAAAGAAGTGCAAAAGCAAATTAAAAAAATGTTAGAGCAAAAAATAATAAGACCATCTTTCTCTCCGTGGTCATCTCCTATCTGGGTTGTTCCCAAAAAACAAGATGCCTCAGGCGAGCGTAAATGGCGTATAGTCATTGACTATAGAAAGCTTAACGAAAAAACTATCGGTGACAAATATCCGTTGCCGAATATTAATGAATTATTAGATAAATTGGGTAGATGCCAATATTTTTCCACATTGGATCTAGCATCCGGATTTCATCAGATCGAAATGTTCGAAGATGACATCCCAAAAACCGCGTTCAACGTGCAGAATGGCCATTATGAATTTTTAAGAATGCCGATGGGCTTAAAATGTAGTCCAAGCACGTTCCAGCGCGTAATCGATAATATTTTACGTGGAATACACAACGAAAAATGTCTAGTTTATCTGGACGACATTATAATTTGTAGCACTAGTTTACAAGAACATATATCTCGGTTACGAGACGTGTTCGAGAGGTTAAGCAAAGCAAATTTTAAAATACAATTAGACAAGTCCGAATTCCTAAAAAAGGAGGTAGCATATCTCGGACATATTGTGACGCCATCTGGCGTAAAGCCCAATCCAGACAAAATTAAAGCTGTTAAAAATTTCCCTATACCAAAAAATACGAAACAATTAAAAGGTTTCTTGGGACTTCTGGGATATTACAGAAGATTCATTAAAGATTTTGCTAAGGTTACAAAACCCCTTACTAAATCTTTAAAGAAAGATGCGGTTATAGATATAAAGGATCCTGATTATCTAAATTGTTTCAACACGTGCAAAGAATTATTAATTAACGAACCGATTCTTCAATACCCCGATTTCACAAAGCCTTTTGTACTGACTACAGACGCAAGCAATTATGCTATTGGTGCTGTATTGTCTCAAGGAAAAATTGGTGTCGATTTACCTTGCGCTTACGCGTCAAGAACCTTAAATACCTCCGAGACAAACTACTCAACGATTGAGAAAGAATTATTGGCAATTGTGTGGGCTGTAAAATATTTTCGTCCATATCTTTATGGCAGAAAATTCCAAATAGTAACAGACCATAAGCCACTTCAATGGCTATTCTCGTTAAAAGAGCCAAATTCTAAAATGCTTAGATGGCGACTTAAGCTTGAAGAGTATGAATACGAAATTACTTATAAAAAAGGAACATTAAATAAAAATGCGGACGCTTTATCCCGTATAGAATTAAATATTTTAAATGACAATAATGCACAAGATTCAAGTGGCATATTTAAATACATGGAAAATTTTAATAAGGAAATTCAGGCTAAGAATACCGATAACCAAGAAACGCAATCTTTAATTGTAGAAGTTGAAGATATAGATAATAATGTCGACGATGACATAACTATTCATTCAAATCATGAAAATCCTGTAATTGGAGTACCAGTAGTCGAGTGTCCAGTTAATTTTGGTAAAAATCAAATAATTATTTCAGAAGTAAACTTTTCACCATCAGTACCTGTAATTGTAAAATTATTCAAAGATAAGCAAAGAATGTTAGTGCAATTTTCAAAGAATAATGCTGAGAAAGAAATTATTAAATTTTTAAAAGATAACATAGTGCCAAAAGTAAAATATTACTTATATTTTGAAGATCCATTGTATGAAAAATTTAGTACTGTCCTTCAGAAGTATTTTAAGAACTCAGAAATTAATATGATTAAGTGTACACAAAAATTGATCGATATAGTAAACGAAGATGAAATTGTAAATACAATTCAAAATTATCATGAAAGTAAGACTAATCACAGAGGGATTGATGAAACTGAAAATCGAATTAAAAATAAATACTATTGGCCTAATCAAAGGAAGTCTATTCAAACCTATATTAATGAATGTGAAATTTGTCAAATAACAAAGTATGACCGACGACCATTAAATCTAAAATTTAATGTCACGTCTACTGCAATCAGACCTTTTCAAATATTACATATTGATTGCATATCACTCGAAAATGTTAAATTTTTAACTATAATTGATTCTTTTTCAAAATATGCACAAGCTTACAAATTAAATTCTGCACAAGCTATAGAAATAGTAAATAATTTAATAAAGTACTTTACACATCACTGTATACCAGAACAAATTATACTGGATAATGCAGGTGAATTTAAGAGCTCTTTACTTAGAGAATTATTTGAGCTCCATAAAGTAAAATTACATTTTATTAGTTCACAGCATCCAGAATCAAATGGACTAATTGAACGCTTTCATTCTACTCTAATTGAGCATATACGGCTTTTTAATAACCAAAATGAATATAAAAAAGATAGCATAGAAATAAAAGTAAATTACGCATTGTTAGCCTACAATAATACAATACACTCTGTAACAAATCTTAAACCCTATGAAATAATAACTGGTCATTTGGGAATAGATTCCCCTTTTAATTTAGAAATAGATAAACAAATTGTTAATAACTATATAGAAAACCACAAAGGGAAGATTAAACTTCTCTATGAGAATTTAAATAAGAAAATACTTGAGAAAAAACAAACAGTAATTGAAAAGTGTAACATGAGTAGGGAAGAACTACCCGAAATTCCGGAACAAGTATTTGTTAAAAATAAGCAAAAGCAATCGAAAACCAAAAATAAATTTAAACCGGAAAAAATAACTACAGTAAATACCGATTTAAAAACCGCAAAAATTAATCCTAAGCATCACAATACTCATGAAAAAATTCATTTATCAAATATCAGAAGGCCGAGAAAACAAACTTATAAGTTTAAAAATCTTCCAGGTCCCTCTCAATCGGACAAGGAGCAGAAATAAGAGACATCAGCCATAACCTTGGCTTATTGCCAATCAATTTAGGTCCCGCAAAGTTGCAATGGACAGAACACACGTTTGTACATTATTATGATTTAAAACCTTTATACGATGAGTATAATAATTTAAACACCCAGTATAGTAATATTAGAATTAGTGTAAATAATAGCGTTTATAATCTAGAATTAGAAAACTATGAAAAGATAGTTCAATATAGCCGTAGTAATATTAACGATAAGATAAGAAATATTTTTACTCATTCTAGTAATATTAGAAATAAGAGAGGTCTTGTTAATGGACTTGGTACATTAGTTAAATACGTGACCGGTAATTTAGATGCAGCAGACGGCAAAAGAATTGATGATATCTTATTACATTTACGTACAAACCAGCTGCGATTACAAGAACAGTTAAAGATGCAGTATAGCGTTAGTCATAATATTATACAAAAATTCAACACCACAGTTGGGGATATTAGGCATAATCAGATTTTATTAAAATCAAGAATACTCGAATTAAATGAAATAATTAAAGGTGTGGCTACGCATCAAAATGTTCTTTTTGCTAAAGACTTGTATAATCAATTGATTATGATGTACAACATTATATTTAATTTACTACAAGATATTGAAAATTCTCTCACATTTTGTAAACTCAACACTATTCATCCTAGCGTAATGAAACCTCATGATTTATTTTTAGAATTACAAAAGATATCCTCATTTTATAACGAAAAATTTCCTTATGAATTAAAATACGAAAACATATTAAATTTTGAAGCCATTATGAAAATTACTTGTAAATTAGAAGGTGATATAATACACTATTTTCTTTCTGTACCTATTGACTATGAGGAAATATTTGAACTTCACTATTTACTCCCAATTCCAACAAAATACGAATCAGAATTCGTAACAATAATTCCTGATGTCAAATACTTATTGAAATCAATTAAAAACCCCAATAATAAAATTGTAAAGGCTCTCAGTGACATATGTACCGAAGGCGAAATATTTCACTGCTCGAATAAAATACAAACTAACCATAGGGCCTTATGCGAAGAACAAGTGCTCACCACAGGAAACTCTTCTCAATGCCAGTTCATCAAACTGGACATAAAAAGCAACAACATTGAAATTATTCCTGAAATAAACCAATATTTGGCAGTATTTCCCACAGAAGAAACTCTAGAAATTAATTGCCAAAAAGAAACAGTCACCAGAAAACTTAAGGGAATCTACTTGCTGAAGGAAAAGGGTTGCAAGATATTCTTCAGACAACAAGAATTAGCGTTCCTGGAGAAAACATTTGGAAAACCGTTGTTATTTAACGAGTTGTCACTAAAATTAAAAGAAGAGAATATACCCACACTCAAGATCGACTTGAAGACCCTCAACCTGAAAGATATTTCAGCACATCCCATCATACCCATTTCAGGAGAGTTGAACCCAAATTATTACACCCCTAGTTTATGGACAATAGTGCTTTACATTGTGTTCTTAATTTTGATTATCTATTTTTTCGTAAAGTGCTTTCAGGCTCACAAAAATAAACAGGTGTCAGCTGATGAACCAGAAATTCAACCGGCACCCGGCAGGTCAACAACTCAGCTTCCAGGAGGAGCTTCGTTTTAAGGATGGGGGAGTTATATCACCAACTGTAATAGTCCGTTACATAAAAACTGTGTGAATCAGCGTTCTCACGGCATGGTTGTTATTGTCGCAGACGTTATAGCAATCTTGCATAAAATATTATATTACATTCTCCTTCTATGTACATAATTTACTGTAAGTTTTAGTTAGTTAGAATCTAGGATCTGTACTGTAAACATCTTAAAGAATAAAGTTCTCTGTTATTGAATATTGACTGTTTAAAAAAGGTATTATCAGTAATCAATAATATTAGTTATATATATATATATATATATATATATATATATATATATATATATATATATATATATATATATATATATAGTATATTAGTATAGTATATTTATTAGTACATAATTTTACAATGTGTTTTACAAATAAGCCTAATGCTTGTGCTTGCAATAAACATAATTTTGATTTCTGACTTGCCTAAAGGGAACTGCCAAATCTTGCTACTGTCACATTTACAATTTTGTTAAATATTCAATAATTTTGAACTTCCTTTCTGCCACTAACAATTGGACTACCACTCTAAATGTATATATATATATATATATATATATATATATATATATATATATATATATATATATATATATAAACTTATAAAAATTGAAACTGACCCCGGATGTGGGTTCTAGGGGTCCTAGTTCGCGCTCATTTAATATTTTTTTATAAAACTCAAAAGTCGGGATCGCCCCAATAGTGGATTTTTTCGAAGAAAATTCACTAAAAAGCGTTCGGCTGGTTCTCTGCAAATTTAACCAGTAAACACTTAAATGTAACAATATTGTGTTTTTTCACATTTTTTGTAGATGCTGTTGGACCTATTTTTAGATTTATTTGATACAGGCAAAAATATATTAAAAAGTATAAAATATTTATTAGATCTTATTAAATGAAAGAACTACAGCCCGACAACACTGTATACGGTATTAACGTTTCTGTTGCATATCTTGGCTGCGCAGTTTAGGATGCGCCGTGTGACACCCTCAATTCAAAATCAACCTAACGCTTTTTACACTAAACTAGAGTTCGGAGTCGTATCTGTTTCAGTTCCACTGCAACTAGGTTCGATGAATAAACATCGGTTTTCATCGGAAACTGTTAAATTTAACTATTTAACTGGATGAATGGACATGCGACTGGGAATGAAATAAATATATATGGGTATGCTATGCAGTATAGAGCAAATTTTACTTCATAACATATTACTTAACAGGAAACACGTTATTTTTACTCTAGTGTGCTCACTCTCGCTCACTGCTTTGGGAATGTAGGATACTATCGATCGACTATCCAGTTCAAAATAACCGCGAAATAACTGAAGCTGTTTTGTGCAACGGTTATTATGAATTAACGTAAACGGCTCTATCTTTTAATAGAAAAAACGGTTTTTCCCATCACTAGTTTTCATCGGCAACTGTAAAATTTAACTATTTCACGGGATGATTGGACAAGAGACTGGGAATGATAAATATGTATGGGTATGCTATGCAGTATAGAGCGGACTTTACTTCATAAGATATTACTTAACAGGTAACACGTTTTTATACTAGTGTGCGCGCTCTCGCTCACAGCTTTGGGAATGTAGGATACTATCGATCGACTATCCAGTTCAAAATAACAGAAATATACTTAAGCTGTTATTTTCAGCGGTTATTATGAAATAACGTTAACGGATTCAACCGTTTTGCACATCACTATAAAAGAATTGACTCATACAAAATTGTAAGGGGGTTTGTTATAGTTGGAGTTAGAGCTGGGCAATATCTGTTAGATTTATGTAACGTTACAGACCGTTCCATTACAAATAAGTAACGTTCCAAAATAACGTTATTTTGGAACGCTACTGAATAATGAGATATCTAAATTAATAATCACAAAATCGTTATATCAATATATATTTATATATCGTACATTGTTTAGTGCATTTTCGTAGAAAAAATTCACTAATGGGGAGATCCCGACTTTTGAATTTTGAAAAAATTTTTGCAAATGAGCGCGAACTAGGACCCCTAGAGCCCATATCCGGGGTCAGTTTCAATTTATATATGGTTGTATATATATATATATATATATATATATATATATATATATATATATATATATATATATATATATATATATATATATATATATATATATATATATATATATATATATATATATATATATATATATATATATATATATATATATATGTATATGTATCACACCGATAACTCAAAAAATAATGGGCCGATTTTGATAAAATTTGGCATGTACCTTTCTTTTGTAAATGGCTTGGATAAGTTCGTTAGTCAGGAAAATCGGACGAGGTTTTCCGGGAAAATTTTGAGTTTTCATTCGAAAAAAATTCTTATCTCAAAAAGTAATAAGCTGATTTTAATAAAATTTGGCATGTACCTTCCCTTTGTAAATGGCTTTGACAAGTTTGTTATTCAAGAAAATCGGACGACGTTTTCTAGAAAAAATTTGAATTTTCATTCGAAAAAATTTTTTATTTCAAAGAATAATGGGGCGATTTTGATAAAATTTGGCATGTGCCTTCCCTTTGTAAATGGCTTTGATAAGTGCGTTAATCAGAAAAATCGGAGGAGGTTTTCCGAAAAATATTGAGTTTTCATTTGAAAAAAAAATTTATCTTAAAAAATAAAAAATCTATGATAACCAAATTTGGTAGGTAGGTCTACGATATAAAAAGTGAACTATACACCAAAATTTAGATTTCAATGTTACAAGAAAAGAAAGTTATAATAAAATATTTTGTGCCAGATCATTTCTATGAAATTTCACTACCATAACGCACTTGCTGCGTACAGGCTTTTTTAACTTGACGTAGCAATGGTATTATGATGTTACTTGTTTACGTTAACTAAAACAAGAACTGGGTGACAAAATTTTTATTTCTAAATGTAAACCGAGACATGTGAATATAAGTAGGTATGTAAGCTTATCTTTCTAATACGTAAATATTTTATATTATTATTTTATTTATATGTAATGAATTGTATTACTGTTGCTATTACGCCTCTTCAAGATAACTTTATATTGCTATGTAATAATGACGTACATACATAATAGGTTATATATATATATATATATATATATATATATATATATATATATATATATATATATATATATATATATATATATATATATATATATATATATATATATATTTGGCAAGTCGTTAATTTCTTTCTGGTTTCCTTTCTGTGACCAATAACAGTACGATAGCGATACTATACTACTTACTACACAACGAGAGCAACAAAGAACGTGTTATTTTGTGAAATGCGAACTAGTTATAAGGTTGCGGTAAAATAAGGTTAGGTTAATAAATACTCATCTCTAGGGTATAATAGATAATAATTTGGCAAATCGTTAATTCTTTTCTGGTTTCGTTCCTGTAACCAAGGCCAACACGATAACAATACTATATCCTATACTTAGACTACTTACTACGCAACGAGAGCAACAAGTAACTTGTTATTTTGTGAAATGAGAACGAGTTATAACGTTCCGACATCATAAAGTTATAAAATAACGTTCCGTTAATAACGACACATCTCTAGTTGGAGTTATGTTGGCGGCGCTCGGAGCGTAGACAACGTAAAAACAACGTGTCAACTGTAAGACAAGATACATTAGCTATATAAAGAGAGCGGGCGAATTCACCAGGCTCCAGTACCTGCCAGCAGCTGCATTGTTATGTCATAAAATGTTAAACATTTTTTAACATGCAACTGCTGGCAGCGCTGGCGCCTCGTGAACTCGCTCAGTGTTTATACGTTCAGCGAAAGAGACGTTTACGAATTAAAAATATCTGGGCAAATAGAATAGTGTTTTGCTGAAGTAAGTTTGGTTTCATGCTGTCAATGTGTATCTAAAGTTTCTAAATTCAAATTCATCAACCCGAGTTTCAGCTAATTTAACCTTTTCACTTCACGTTTACGCTGCACATGTTGAAGCCGCCCGCGTGCTAATATCGTCCGTCGCGTATATTAACATCTACAGCAGCGTGCCGCCTTGATCGAGTAATAAAAACCGATAATAATGCAGTTGTATGTAATGTTAGCTTCCAAAAAATATATTCACTGACGCATTACGGACAATGTATTTAGAAATAGTAGATAGATACAAAATGTCACTTTCAAGTAAAACAAAGTAAAACTGTTGGTATAACATACTAGAAAACTTTTCCGGTATATTTTTCGAAGCAATTGATAATGCACAGAGGTAATGTACAGTATGCACTTTCCCAGTGATTTTCGTTTCTTTCCGTTTCTTGTGACATCTATTATAATTTCTGTGGGTTACTAAGCAAATGAACGTAGCAAATCATAGAATACCAGTCAAATATATAATAGCTAGCAATAATAGATGCAGCCTGAAACTGTAAGATGGCAGCACTATGACTAATTGAATGATATGGATAGACTAAGGACGTAAACGTGTGCCTGAGGCAGTTTACCGCTAGAAGTTTTTTTCAGGATATATATATATATATACATATATATATATATATATATATATATATATATATATATATATATATATATATATATATATATATATATATATATATATATATATATATATATATATATATATATATATATATATATATATATATATAGCATAAGAACCAACACAGAGCAGGGGCGTGTAGGGGAACCTAAAATATGGTGACTTAATGCAACATATACCCCCATACTAAGATGCAGCCCTGAGAAACTTAGAAAAAACAAATTTGGTACACATTTTGGGTGTAACAAAAGCATTAATCCGTGGCGAGTAGATTTCAATTGAAGCATTTCAAAGGGTTTAATAGGGTGATGAACCCATAAAATGTTGTGTCCAAAAGGTGGAGTGCTCGGTCGGAAAAATGTCAATATAGAAGAGTCTCGAGCGCCGCTACTTTCTAAATAGACGGTTTAGGGAGAAAGTGGAAGTATTAAAGAAAGAACGGCAAAATTACGGAGATGGACCACCATGTGGATGCAGGATGCCTGAGTAGTATTTAGTGGAGAAGGGGGTCCGAATTGTTTTAGGTTCAGAGGGAACTTATGCTAGTGAGTGAAAGCTGAAGGTACAAAAATACAGCTTTATTAAAATATATATACAAAATATATTATATAAGAAATATATTAAAAAAAATAGAAATAATTACAAAATTAAACGAATATTCTCGCCAGGGTTGTAAGATTGAAAACAAAGTAAATCGAACTGCGTTTAACCCTCTCGTTTCCGCCCTTACCCAAGTAGGGGATGATTGGTCACGGAATTATTCTGGTTCCGACAGCTTCATACGCCCTAATGGGCGATGGTTAATTTATTTAATAAAAACGACGATACCTTACGATATCCCGCCCCTCGCTGACCACCTAGAGACTCAAGTTGGGAGGTGAAATATCGTAAGCTATGTATAGACCTTCAAGCCCCAAATTCAATCCTCTGGAATAGCCACCTAGCGGGCATGAGAGGTTCGAGAGCTTGAAGTCACTCGGTCACAATAAAACACAGTTTAGTTAAATGCAAAAAAGCTCTAGCTGGAACGAGATATAATATATATAAATCAAAATAAATGTTTCGGTTGATTGAGCTTGTGTAACTTATGGAAACAGGCACACCGGTTAAAATAAAGAGAGAAATCTGCAAATATTTAAAAAATAGCACGGGTTAACAGAGAGTACGGGGGTGTATAGCGAAAATGACAGGAGAAGAAAAACGGGGAACAGGCAATTATGTTTCAAAAACAGATGAGCTTGGAGAACAACGGAGCAGATGAAATTCAGATGTAAAGGTAAAAATAGCAAAAATAATTAAAAATAAATAAAAATAAATAAAAATATTATCAGTAAAATATTTCTCACTATAGGTTCCAGACTACGGGTCGGCGGTATGGCTGCGGTGCGAAAATTCGGGGGTTTTGTGGACGGTCACTGTTGTTTTATACTGGGGGGATAACTGGGGTTATGACGTAATTATGCTTTTACTGTGAAGGCTCTTAATTGAACAAGAGATTCAGACGGCGGAACAGAACTAATCTTACCAGCCAGGCGAAACGCCTTTTATATGGGAAAATATATGCATCTCTTGCTACTTCTAGAAGCTTTGGTGTCTCTGTTCCTCTTATGGGCGGAATAAATTGAAAATTTTGCGAATTTACGAATTTTTACTATTATTTATCAGTAGATAACATTCCAATGTTGATTTAATCTGGATGGGCCGGTATTTTATGCAGCTTTTTATTTATATACAGGTGGTTAAAAATAGGTATACGACAGAAATATTTTGCAATAAATATTTGCAGAATTTAATTATAAAATATGAGTTGGAATTACGGTAGCGAAATGAAATTTACGTTACAATGCAACATAATTTTTTAACCTATTAGCGGATTTAAAAAACTATTATTTCATTTTATGGGGAAGTAAATTCTAAAATTTTTCCCGCTTGTTTATTACTCAAAAAACATTTGTCGTTTTCAAGAAAAACCCGAATAACTAGAAACATATATTTTATCAATGTTACTTAAAACTTACAATCATCAAAAATTCAATAGATGCCTATGAAATTATCATTTTGAAGAATTTCTATAACTTATCGGAAGCAATTTTTTTTTATTTCTGTTGTTTGTTTTCTAATAAATTATACTTGTTTACACGTTTTCCCTGATTTTCAAATTTTACGTATATATAATTTTATTGGCAAACATTGAATTTTCTATGATTTTTAGTAACATCGATAAAATATGTTTCCTTAGTTATTCGTGTTTTTTTTTTGAAACCAACAAAGTTTTTTGAAAATAACAGGAGTAACAAAAGTTTTAAAGTTAAATTCGTCATAAAATGAAATAATAATTTATTAAGTCCGTCAATATGTTAAAATATTGTGACATTTTAAGGGTGCATCACCCCTAATCAACCTTTTCAAATGCCTCAATTGAACTCTACTTACCATCCATTAATGCTCTTTGTATACTCAGAATATGTACCGAATTTGATTTCTCTAAGTTAAATTATTACGCAGATATTGATTTTTTTCGAAATTGAAAACCTCATTTTGAAGGCCTATAACTTCTCAGTGGTGCAACTTAGTATAGAGGTAAGTTGCGTTAAATCACCATACTTTAGGTTTACCTGCATGTCCCTGCTCTGTCGGTTCTTATGCGAAAAACCCTATGTACATTTTTTGAATGACAGAAATTAAGGAAATACAAAGCTATGAAATATTTTATTTATCTTCAAAATTTACATTTTTTCTCCATTTAACTGACCTTGCATATATTTTCGTATAAGCAAGCCCAACTCGTCATATATGTTAGAATTTGAACTTCTATCACTCACCCTTGTGTAGGTTACCACTTTGTTGATTTCAAGAAAAACATGAATAACTAAAAAAACATATTTTATCGATGTTACTAAATATCATAGAAAATTCAATATTTGCCAATAAAATCATGTACACGTCAAATTTGACAATCATGGAAAAAGTGTGAGTAAGTATAATATATTAGAAAACAAACAACAGAAATAAAAAAATGCTACCGATAAGTTATAGAAATTCTTCAAAATGATAATTTCATAGGCATCTATTGAATTTTTGCTGATTTTAAGTTTTAAGTAACATTGATAAAATATATATCTTTAGTTATTCGGGTTTTTCTTGAAAACGACTGATGTTTTTTTAATAATAAGCGGAAAAAGTTTTAGAATTTACTTCCCCATAAAATGAAATAATAATTTTTTAAATCCGCCAATAGTTTAAAAAATTCTGTTAAATTTTATAGGTTCATCACCCCATTCAACCCTTTGAAATGCTTCAATTGAAAACTACTCACTATAGATTAATGATCTTAGCACAACTAAAACGTGTACCAAATTTGGTTTTTCTATGTTGAAGTATTACTGAGATATTGATTTTTTTTCGAAATTTAAAACCCATCTTAAAGGCCATGAGTATATGTATGAACATTTTGAGAAGATTCATTGAATGTTCGTGGGACATTTTCAGAACATACTGGGAGCTCCTAAGAATATTCTAAATAACATTCTGAGAACCTTATTAGTATGACTGTATCTGTCCCATTGTCATGTTTATAGAATGTTCTATGAATATATATATATATATATATATATATATATATATATATATATATATATATATATATATATATATATATATATATATATATATATTATTCTAATTGGCTTTGATTATATTTACTATTATTTTTATTTTATATTTTATATTATAATTTTATTAATATGTTAATTCAATGTTTTTATATTTCTATATATTTTATATGGAAAAATGATATTTAAAAATGATAATGATATTACACCATGTGTTATGGGTGACTCTGTATATTTTATAATGTGAAACTTTATCTGAATAAAATGTTTTATGACTCTTGTATTAATTGTGATTTAAGCTATCTCAGGGTTATTTGGGTTGCCTATCCTTCTACTATATATATATATATATATATATATATATATATATATATATATATATATATATATATATATATATATATATATGTCAAATAAATTGTATTCAAATATTTTAATATACTTACGCTATCTCAGTGGTGAGTTCTGCTAAAATAGGGAAAAAAATAGCCTGCAAATATTTATAGTAACCTTATTTTATCTTATTTTGTTTCAAAGAATTATGTTTCAAAATTCGTAAACAAATTTTATTGGCACAATTTCAAATTTAAAATCTAAACGGATCCGTTGTTATAATTTGTCAAACTAATATTATCAATTTACAATGATTAATCTTAGTACCCGAATTTTCGGCTGTCATTCAAATGTTCTGATTAATAAATATGGATCCTTGACCTGCACTCCCTCTGTATTCGCAATGTTGAACTATGGTTAAATTATCCTATAAGATTTCTATTTTATGCATTTAAATCTTAGTTTCCCATAAACACATTTGCTTAAAATGATATTTGACAGAATGGGCTGTCTTTTTATTGAAATATTTGTCTTGTTGAGCTGATATACATTAAACAAAATAAATCTCTAACCTTGGCTTCCTCGCTAATGGTAGTGGGTATCCTCAAATGTAAGTATTCTTGATATATTTACTGCTTATCTCGTTCTTTCTTACGTTAAAAACTTGATGTAACGTCTCTTCTTTGTTTTAGCGGCAAATTGAATTTTCCTTGCACAATTTATACTTTAAAATATTTATATTTAAAATGGGAAGCAAGAATGACGCTCTCTGGCATCTCAATTTCATCAACAACCAACAATAAATCATAACAAAAGCGGAAATGTTGCCCAACTTCATCTAACATTTGGTGTTTCCTCTCTGGTCAGAGCATTCTCTCTTCCAATTAATTAATATATCTTTGACAGCTATTCACCTTTGAAACCGTCGAGTAAGTTGAATATTCTATTCTTAAAATTGACATCTGACCTAACCTTATTTCTACATAACATAACCAACAATAATTTTCTAACATTAATTCATTTTATGCTGTAATCTTGATTTAAAAGTTCCAGAACACTTAACACTATTTTTAGTAACTTCCAGTTCATTGTTTTTATAAACACAGACACATATATGGGTACATTTCAGTTCATTGTTCACATAAATAAAACTAAATTTACATATTGAAAACATCATATAGGGGTTTGTTTTGTTCATTACCTTCAGGTAATTGTTTTTATAACATAATTCTTTGGTATATATTTCATGCTTAATATTTCAATCTATCTACATATAGATTTTTGGCTCCTTTATTTTCACTTTAACTGAGATATTTTCCAAATTGCTAGTTATACTTTTTAAAGACTCATTTAATGATCATTTCAACAAATTATGGCTATATATCTTTCATTGCTTCTCCAAATAACACTGACTAACAATAATAGTGAATGTGCTTGTATTTTAATGTTATTATTTTGTTTTCTGTTTTAGTGTACAGTAAAATATGTCGAACGATGTGGATATGTATACAATATACAGATAACCCATATGCATTACGTGTAAACCGTAAGTATTTTACTTACTACTGACCAGTGGTACTACTACTACCCCCCATTACTAATCTGGTCACCCAATTTTTTAATCAATAATCAGAATTCAACATTATCATAGTAGTTTCCGTAAGGGTTTTCATTTTTGTTTTTATAACTTTATATGGCCTTTGCAATTCTCAACACAACACCCCCCAATTTTGCATACATTATTTCGATTCTCGAAAGTAATGGAAGTAAAATTTACATACGTGCTGATATTTTATTTTCATTGTTATTGATAGAAGTGGAATATATCTTGTATATTAAATATTCCTCTAATTTTTCCTGTGATTGGGTCTTTGATTTCACAACTATTAACTGGGTTTTCTGTTGTGATCTCGAATGGACCCTCAAATGGCATCATTAACTTGGCACTGATATTTTTCTTATATTTCGAGGTTCGCAATGCCCTTATGATTACTAAATCTCCTCTTTTAAATGTCGATTTCTTAGATTTCTTTTTCAAAAACCTTTTTGCACATTTCTCTGCACGTCTCTCATTTAATTTATTGACCATTTTTACTACTTCTTCGTAGGTTTTATTAATTTTTTGTAGCCATTTTCTTTCAGGCATGATATCTTTGAATAGATAAATCGGTGATTGTCCAGTCATTGTATGTGGACTATTATTAAGTAATTCTTCTATTATATTTAGCTTATCTTGCCACTCTCGGTGATCGCTGTGTACCATTATCCTCAAATACTTGTTAAGTTCTTGTATATATCTCTCAGAAATGTTTGATTGTGGATGACGAATACTTGTAAATCGTAATGTCACTTGGTATTGTGGACAAATTCTTTTATTTACGGTTTTCCTAGTTTCACGTTTGGTTTCTCGGGTCTCCTTGTTCATACTTTTCTTCTCATCAATGTACAAATTTTTATTCAACTTTACTTTCTCGGATTAGCAGCTTTTTATAAATATTTTCTCCATCTGGTATATATATATCTCAATTTATTTCTTACATGGTTTCCTTTTTTATTTGTATCTTATCATCTATCCCCTAAATCTTCTTTATTTTAACATTTCTTCATTTTAACACTATATTTCTATATTAATTCATTTTCATATATTTATTTCAATATTCATTATTCATTTTATTCATCAGAACCTCTCTTGGGCCTATTTTCTTCTTTTTACTGGTTTCGCTACTCCAACTATAATTCTTTTCCTCATTCACTACCATATATCTTTAGAATTCTTCAAAATTTTATCTTCTTGTCCATTTTCTTATATATATATTTTTTAATGCTTGCTTCATATGATCCTCTGCGTTCACTGTCATTGTCATTTTCTTATTTCACTTTTCTTATTATATGCCTCGAGTTTTCCCTATACGTTACTTCTCTTTTGTGCTCACAGCCCCCTTTTTATATATATATATATATATATATATATATATATATATATATATATATATATATATATATATATATATATATATCTTATTCCTTTCTTTTGCCTCCTGGCCTTTTGATTTTCAAAATTATTTGTCTCTTTCTTTCGAAATTGTTCAATTAATTCAAAATCCTTGCTCTCCTGGTCTTTTTATTGGTGGATTACTTTCCTTTATTTAAATTCATACAAGTCGTTTAGGTTATTTTATTGTTTCGTCTGTTCCACTTATTATTTGTTTAAAATTTTGAATTTTGAATGGTTATTTATCCGAAAAACTTGTAGTTCAGTTTATAGACTTGATCTTAGTCTATTGTGGTCGTAATTTCCTTGGTCATTTCTGTTTCTATCCCTGTTTTGATATTGATAATTTCTTGGGTTCACATTGTTGTTCGATACCCCAGGTCTTGTTTCATTCTGGTTGTAGCGTCCCCTATTGTCATATGTGTTACCTCCATATCTTTGATTCTCTTGATAATTTGGTCTTCTGTAGTCTGGTTTGTTTTCCCCCTTATTTCTTATATTTCTTGTCCTTAGGGTTCTTTCAATTCTTGTCAAATAAGTTAATAGTTGCTCCATCGTTTTGATATTATTAATGGCAATTGTCTCCGTAATCTGGTTTTCGAAATGCCTGGAGATATACATGACTATTTCTTCTTCCTCCATTCTCGGGTGTAGGTACTGCGCTGTATTGTATAAATGCAGACAATAGTTGCTAAAATCTTGATTTCGATTGTAATCGAACCGTCCAAAGTAAAGTTTTTCTCTGAATATCCCTTGATGGAACTCTCCCCAGTAAAATTTCATAAAAAGATGTTCAAATTCTTCTATGTTGTGGATTTCGTTTTCTCTACTGGAAAACCATAGTAAAGGATTTCCTACCAGCTGCATCCTTATCACGTCTTTTACATCGTTGATATCAGTTATATATCTTACTTTGTTTTTTATGCTGTTGATAAACACTCTGGGGTGTAGTTTGTTTATATTTCCATCAAATTTTGTTCCTGTATCCATATTTATTGGCATACCGTAGCTCCTGGTGTTTTGACTGTTTATTTTGTTGAAGATTTCTTCTCTCGTCTTGCCAATTTGCTCCTCTGTTTTCTTTTTTATGTGTGTTATTTCTGAGTCAACCATTTGTATTTGCGTTTCGACTTTTGTAAACTCTTCTCTGGTTTTCTCGGCTTGATTATATAAGTGGTCGTGAATTTCTTGCATCCCTGTATTCATTTCAGTTTCTATTTTCTGGCAATTTTGTTGACATTTCTGTTTTGCCTCGTCCACGTCACTTCTTATTTGTATAATTATCACCTCATTTTCCTTTTCCAAGGTGCTTTGTTTCCTGTTCATTTCCTCCATGAGATATTTCTCACTCACTTCTATTTTTCCTGCCATCCTGTTTTCCATATCATGCTTGAGTTTTTCTATATTTTCTTTCGTTTCTTCTCTGGGATCTTGAATGTTTCTATACAATATAGTATCATTTTCTTGTAATTTATTCATATCCATTTTGATTTCTGTTGTTACATTCTGTATAAATACTTCTAGATTTTTCATATCTTCTTGCTTCGCCATTTTATCACTCAGGTTTTCTTCTTGTTTCGCCATTTTATCACTCAGGTTTTCTTCTTGTTTCGCCATTTTATCACTCAAATTTTCTTCTTGTTTCTGCAATTTTTCATTCATGTTTTCATTTATACTTCTCTCTTGCTTTGCCAATTTTTCTTCTTGCTTCGCAAATTTTTTATTCAAACATTCCATATTTTGTCGAAACATACTTGCCATTTGTTGCAATAAATTTTGTTCCATGCTTGGCGTTTCTTCTTGTGCGTTCGGTTCTACCGTTTCAGTTTCTTCACTCTCCTCCGGTTTATTTGGTATTTCCTCCTGCGATACGGTTTCTTTTACTAACATTTCTTCTGTTTTCTCTTCTCCTGTGTCTCCTTCATCAAATTGTTCCTCCTGTTGTATTTCTTCAGTCTTCTTTGTTTTTCTAGCTCTTGTTTGCTTTTGTTGCGACATTTTTATGTTTAAATTTCTTTATTTAGGATGGTCAGTAATTAAATGTTTGTTTTTCAGGTCTGGTTCTACCAATATTAAGAATTCCTGTGCCCAGATGTTGCAGTTTGATCCCCTGTTTTGCTGTGCCTGGACGTTATGGCTAGTTTCCCCTATTTTTGCTGTGCCCGAACGTTGCGGCGCCAATTATTCTAATTGGCTTTAATTTTATTATATTTATTATATAATATATTAATTTTTATTTTATATTTTATATTATAATGCCCCACTGTTGGGCGTCAATTATTCTAATTGGCTTTGATTATATTTACTATTATTTTTATTTTATATTATAATTTTATTAATATGTTAATTCAATGTTTTTATATTTCTATTTATTTTATATGGAAAAATGATATTTAAAAATGATAATGATATTACACCATGTGTTATGGGTGACTCTGTATATTTTATAATGTGAAACTTTATCTGAATAAAATGTTTTATGACTCTTGTATTAATTGTGATTTAAGCTATCTCAGGGTTATTTGGGTTGCCTATCCTTCTACTATATACATATATCTATGTCAAATAAATTGTATTCAAATATTTTAATATACTTACGCTATCTCAGTGGTGAGTTCTGCTAAAATAGGGAAAAAAATAGCCTGCAAATATTTATAGTAACCTTATTTTATCTTATTTTGTTTCAAAGAATTATGTTTCAAAATTCGTAAACAAATTTTATTGGCACAATTCAAATTTAAAATCTAAACGGATCCGTTGTTATAATTTGTCAAACTAATATTATCAATTTACAATGATTAATCTTAGTACCCGAATTTTCGGCTGTCATTCAAATGTTCTGATTAATAAATATGGATCCTTGACCTGCACTCCCTCTGTATTCGCAATGTTGAACTATGGTTAAATTATCCTATAAGATTTCTATTTTATGCATTTAAATCTTAGTTTCCCATAAACACATTTGCTTAAAATGATATTTGACAGAATGGGCTGTCTTTTTATTGAAATATTTGTCTTGTTGAGCTGATATACATTAAACAAAATAAATCTCTAACCTTGGCTTCCTCGCTAATGGTAGTGGGTATCCTCAAATGTAAGTATTCTTGATATATTTACTGCTTATCTCGTACTTTCTTACGTTAAAAACTTGATGTAACGTCTCTTCTTTGTTTTAGCGGCAAATTGAATTTTCCTTGCACAATTTATACTTTAAAATATTTATATTTAAAATGGGAAGCCAGAATGACGCTCTCTGGCATCTCAATTTCATCAACAACCAACAATAAATCATAACAAAAGCGGAAATGTTGCCCAAATTCATCTAACATTTGGTGTTTCCTCTCTGGTCAGAGCATTCTCTCTTCCAATTAATTAATATATGTTTGACAGCTATTCACCTTTGAAACCGTCGAGTAAGTTGAATATTCTATTCTTAAAATTGACATCTGACCTAACCTTATTTCTACATAACATAACCAACAATAATTTTCTAACATTAATTCATTTTATGCTGTAATCTTGATTTAAAAGTTCCAGAACACTTAACACTATTTTTAGTAACTTCCAGTTCATTGTTTTTATAAACACAGACACATATATGGGTACATTTCAGTTCATTGTTCACATAAATAAAACTAAATTTACATATTGAAAACATCATATAGGGGTTTGTTTTGTTCATTACCTTCAGGTAATTGTTTTTATAACATAATTCTTTGGTATATATTTCATGCTTAATATTTCAATCTATCTACATATAGATTTTTGGCTCCTTTATTTTCACTTTAACTGAGATATTTTCCAAATTGCTAGTTATACTTTTTAAAGACTCATTTAATGATCATTTCAACAAATTATGGCTATATATCTTTCATTGCTTCTCCAAATAACACTGACTAACAATAATAGTGAATGTGCTTGTATTTTAATGTTATTATTTTGTTTTCTGTTTTAGTGTACAGTAAAATATGTCGAACGATGTGGATATGTATACAATATACAGATAACCCATATGCATTACGTGTAAACCGTAAGTATTTTACTTACTACTGACCAGTGGTACTACTACTACCCCCCATTACTAATCTGGTCACCCAATTTTTTAATCAATAATCAGAATTCAACATTATCATAGTAGTTTCCGTAAGGGTTTTCGTTTTTGTTTTTATAACTTTATATGGCCTTTGCAATTCTCAGCACAATATATATATATATATATATATATATATATATATATATATATATATATATATATATATATATATATATATATATATATATATTGTACCTTGTGAAAATGTTCTGGGCATGTTTGAATATTCTTTCGAAACATTCCTGGTATATTCTCAGAATGTGTCTGTGCTGTCTGGGCATGTAAGTCTGCTAGAAGCCATAAAATATTGCCGTGACTATTGACTTATCTGCCACACTACACTAATGAATTGCACCCATTAAATGTGCTAATATTCTCACTTCTTTTTGTACTTTAACGTCGGTTTATTTCCCCGACTATGGCCAATCATCGACTCCAAGGCTTCAGTTTCACCTCACTACCCCGGAAACTTTGCCGAACCTCTACCTTTCTACAAGGTGGGTAGGTATCTTTAACGAGCCCAACATTGCATGGACACTGGAGCGACGGCTTTAGCCCTCCACCTGTGAGCGGAACGTACCTACGGACATTCAGCTTGCTCAAATACAACGCTACAACCTCGTTTGATGTTAATTTTACAGTATGTACTGAATAAAGTGAAAGGAGAACACCGGAAATTCAACCCAGTATCCTTTGGCTCAGAGGCACACGTTCTATCCCGTGGACGGCCAAGGCTCTCTATTCTCCTCTATTCTCACTTCTAATGGCTAATTTCAATTATTCAATTATTTCCTTATATAACCCTTAAGTGTTTATTTTAAAAAGTATTTATGTATGTATGTATATATATATATATATATATATATATATATATATATATATATATATATATATATATATATATATATATATATATATATATATATTGAAATGGTATTCCGCCCTGTGTGATATTTGTTGTTAAATATATTATTTTTTTATGTTATTTGTGTATTATATTATTGTTTCACTCTTTATGTTTAGGGTGTTAATGGAAATGGTTATCTAAGTGTGTCATATGTTATTTGTAGCTATGCGGGTACCTCGCACTAAAATAATGTGAGTTTGTCGTATAACATTTTTCTCTAACACACTTGTTGACTGAATTTAGCGTGTTGAAATTCTGCCAAAAACAATTTAGCTATCGTGAGTTGAACAAGTGAAGTGAAGTGGGAAGTGCACCCTTAAAATAGCAACTTCTACTTTAGGGTATATTATAATATCGTTACATAATTATCCTTAAATTTGTGTTTATACAGGTAAAAGTATGACCATTATGCTATGCAATTTTGCTTCCATTTGTATAAAATTGATTACGATAACAAATTTCAGAAATTATTTTTCGAATACCTAGATGGTGCATATATATATATATATATATATATATATATATATATATATATATATATATATATATATATATACCCCTTGTAGTGAGGTAACTGCAATTGAATTTCGTTTTGATATATATTTTCAACAAGTCCTACACAATAACGACTTCTTTTATTTGCTGAAAACTGTACAAGTAGGTATTACATACCATATGTTCAGGTCCAGATTTTCTGCTCTTCTGATAGTTCTTACAGCATTAACTTCTTCTACCTAGGTAAGCTTTAGATGTTGCGTACACAATTCTATAGATTTGCAGAATTCTTGCACTTTTGATAGAGTAATATTAGTTTACATAATAATCCGTTGTTGTACTTGCTTGTCGTAGAGACCCAGAATTAATTTAGCCTTGATCGTTCAACCTGTGTATGGATTTTTATAAATCATACAGATACGTCCATAACTAGCGGGTTGCTTAAGTTCTGTTACAAAAGAGTAAATGGTCTGGTTTTTGATAAAAGTTATACAATTTTAACGTTTCCATGGTAATATTTGTTTTGGCTTCATCAAAACAACCGAGAACAGCTTCCAGCTTATTTGTCTTATCTACTGGAAAAATATAAAAGATATCTAACCCCGTTTCACTTATAAAATGTAAATAATATGTAAAAGTATGGCTATTTTTAACCGACTTCAAAAAAAAGGGGGAGGTATTCAATTCGACTGTATTTTTTTTATGTTTGTTACCTCAGCACTTTTTTATAGGTAAACTGATTTTGATGATTCTTTTTTTATTTGAAATCTGGTTGTTCTCATGTGGTCTCATATAAATTTGATCAAGATCTGACCAGTAGTTTTTGAGTTATCCTTAATTTACCTCCCAAAACACGTTTAACAAATGGTGGCAGCGTTATATGCATCTTTGAGTTATCCTTAATGATGTCGGTTTTCTATTTTAAAAATTTTTACTTGTCATATCATCATTTGAAGTGTGTTTCCTGAAGCTTTTAGAAATATATTAAACTTTTCTTTTCATTTAGGGCCAAGTTCCAGTGCATCCCCATCAAACGGTGGTGGTGGTTTATATGGCATAATTTACTATCACTATTGAAGAACACATTTTTTAAATTATATATTATACAACATATGTGTACCTAATTCGTAAGATGATCCCGTCTCAGGCAAAATCGGCGAACTCTCCGTCGGTGTCAACTGCAAGAAATGCTTTAAAACGTGTTTCTTTACTGGGTGCCTTTTAGTTCTTAATAACCTGACACCATGTTTTGTTGCTTCTGTACTGCGTGTCTATGTTTGTAATTACACAGTTCTCCGTGTTTACGTCACATTATTATCTTTAATTAATTATGATAAATATAACCCTATACAATATGACCTCACATCATTCAAGTTGACATTAATTTACATTTATGTCTCTCAGCCATCTTCCCTTCGGTATGGACATGCCCTCTATGCCTAAATATACAATTTTCGGATGTGTTTAACACAGAATAGGTAACGGAATCAAACATGCAAAATAGTTGCTCTTATAATTCTCACCACTATACTTACCGTAATCATCATTTATCTTTTTTATTACATTTTAAAG
Organism: Tillus elongatus; assembly: GCA_964006375.1. Taxonomy (NCBI): domain Eukaryota; kingdom Metazoa; phylum Arthropoda; class Insecta; order Coleoptera; family Cleridae; genus Tillus; species Tillus elongatus. Next base: position 73,515,180 of record OZ023269.1, on the reverse strand, counting down.
TTATATAATATTATAAGGACATCTCAAGCACATTCTGAGCGAATATTCTAAATAATGATCCATTCAAATATTCTCAGTATATTGATGAAGAATTTTCTTAGGATGTGATTGAATGAATGTACTCAGAATATTCAAGATGCAGTTTGAAATTCCATAAATGAAATGAAATTAGAACATTTCGAAACAAATATTCTGAAAAAAAGAATGTTCTCACATTGTGAGAACATTCTGAGAATATCTTGTGCTGTATGGATAGATGAGCTGTATACAATAAAACTTGCAACTTATCAGATACACAATCACTTTGCCAAAGTATGCTATCACAACCAGAATATCCAAGCATTTCTATCATTTCTGAACGTCACACTGTCTGGGATTACCATAAATAAACGTTGAATGTAGCGGCTTCTCCTCCAGACACCAAAATTTACTTCACTCCCGACGCGTTTCGACCCTCAAAGAGGTCATCTTCAGGGGAAAATCTGTTAATGTGTCGTGTACGATCTTCAACTTCAAGTCAGTTTCCTCCTTTTTGGCGTATGCTGATCTGAGTTCCCTCTTCATCACCGATCTACTGGATTTCTGAACAATGCTATGAAGATTGAATGGCACTGATTTGCTGTATAAGTTCTTGACAAATTTTGGTATTAGATCTCTCCTCAAACATGTTGATAGGAACCAAATCCTGAGCGACAATAAGACTGAACACCTGGACAACCTTCTGTAAGAATTTGTGACATATGCCAGCCTCGCAGTCATGATATCATTTCTGAACGTCACACTGTCTGGGATTACCATAATTAAACGTTGAATGTAGCGGCTTCTCCTCCAGACACCAAAATTTACTTCACTCCCGACGCGTTTCGACCCTATATCCAAGCTGTTGGTGAGAAACATCGGGTATCGGGATATGGAAATAGCTTTAAAGGTCAAAATCATAAGTCCGTGAGAGCAGAGCAGGGAGAAACCATACAAGGGTAGGGTCAAAAGGTCTGATCGATGACTTTCAGCTGTAGTTTTTTGTAAGTGCATGTGAGTGTGATTTTCTGGCATATTCTGTCCAATCTAGTTATATTCTATAAAGGTGAATACTATTATGTAATGCAGTTCCTTTAATACCACACTGAAAGCCTGTAGGATCAATAGTCTAGCCAAATTTCAAGTTACTTCAGTGGGGTAACCTCGAATATTCACGTCGGAAACTTTGTGTTTGGCTATTAAATTTTCTGGCAACTCGAAGAACTGTATCTTTATTCATTTTATTTATGTTATTGAAATTTTAATTGTTTTATTAATGTTTTATTCACAAACATTTCTTTGCATTTGTTATATTAATTAATCTGAATAAATGTGTAATACTCGAATTGTTGACTTATAAAGTATCTGAACGTGAGTTTACAGGTCTGTGTAGCCACTAGAATGATGATAACCTACACAAGTGTGAGTGATAGAAGATCAAATTCTAACATATATGGCGAGTTGTGCTTGCTTATACAAAAATATATACAAGGCCAGTTAAATGGAGGAAAATTAGTAAATTTTGACGTTAAATCAAATATTTCATAGCTTTGCATTTCCTTAATCTACATCACTCAAAAAAATGTACACAGGGTGTTTCGCATAAGAACCGACACATATCAGGGGCATGTAAGTAAACCTAAAATATGGTGATTTAACGCAACTTACCTCTATACTAAGTTGCACCATTGAGGAGTTATAGGCCTTCAAAGTGGGGTTTTCAGTTTAGAAAAAAATCAATATTTGCGTAATACTTTAACTTAAAGAAATCAAATTTGGTACACATGCTGAGTATACCAAGAAGATTAGTCGATGGTAAGTAGAGTTCAATTGAGGCATTTGAAAGGGTTGATTAGGGGTGATGGACCCTTAAAATATCACAGTTTTTTAACGCTTTGGCGGATTTAATAAAGTATTAATTCATTTTATGAGGAATTTGTTGGTTTCAGGAAAAACACGGATAAGTAAACATTTTATCGATGTTACTAAAAATCATAGAAAATTCAATGTTTACCAATAAAATTATGTATACCTACGTCAAATTTGACAATCAGGGAAAAAGTGTAAATAAGTATAATTTATTAGAAAACAAACAACAGAAATAAAAAATTGCTACCGGTAAGTTATAGAAATTCTTTAAAATGATAATTAATAGGCATCTATTGAATTTTTGATGATATTTTTGATGATTTTAAGTTTTAAGCAACATTGATCAAGTATATGTCTTTAGTTATTCCGACAAATGTTTTTTAAATAATAATATGCCGCAAAAGGTTTTAGAATTTACTTCCCCATAAAATGAAATAATAATTTATTAAATCCGCCAATAGGTCAAAAATTCTGTCACAGTTTATGGGTTCATCACCCTATTCAACCATTTAAAATGCTTCAAATGAAATCTACTCACCATCGATTAATGTTCTTGGTACACCCAAAATGTGTACCAAATTTGGTTTTTCTAAGTTGAAGTATTACTCAGATATTGATTTTTTCGAAATTTATAACCCATTTTTAAGCCCTTAGCTTCTCAGGGGTGCAACTTAGTTTGGGGGTATGTTGCATTAAATCACCATATTTTACGTTCCCCTACATGCCTCTGCTCTGTATCAGTTCTTATGCGAAACACCTTGTATATCTTTAAAAGAAGCAATGTTTCCATGAGTATATGTATGAACATTTTGAAAAGAATCATTGAATGTTCGTGGGACATTCTCAGAACATACTGGGAGCTCCTAAGAATATTATAAATAACATTCTGAGAACCTTATTAGTATGACAGAATCTGTCCCATTGTCATGTTCATCGAATGTTCTATGAATATATATATATATATATATATATATATATATATATATATATATATATATATATATATATATATATATATATATATATTGTACCTTGTGAGAATGTTCTGGGGATGTTTGAATATTCTTTCGAAACATATCTGGTATATTCTCAGAATGTGTTTGTGCTGTCTGGGAATGGGCACGAAAAAGATGTCCATCACATCCACTACAGACGTCATATGGATTCCTTTGTGTTATCTGGTGCCTATCTATAATATTTTAGCGAAAGCCTCTGAACCACCACTACAGCAGAGACAAAATACCTAACAGCAAAACTTGTCTCCAACTTTATACAGAAGATAGACATATTATGTGTAAATTTCACCAGCTCTTTTTGATTACTCTGACTAGTACATTCTGACAAAAGAAAAAATATTCTCTAAGTGTTGTATGTTATGAGAAACTGACTTTTTGGACGCAGAATATGCATACTGAAAAAATAATTTATTGTCTTAAATAGATCTCCAGCAAAATACAAGAGTGGTTGTGGTTTTTACTCGAGACTACTCATTATTTCCATATATATATATATATATATATATATATATAAATATATATATATATATATATATATATATATATATATATATATATATGTATATATATATATATATATATATATATATATATATATATATATATATATATATATATATATTATAATAAATATAATGGTAAACTACGATTAACAGAATTATTAGATGACAATAACTTATATCAAATAACCATGGACGCGTCTAAAACTCTATAGGGGCAGGTGACGCGTACTACGATCTTTAGAACAATAATTCCAAAAAGCTTAGAATTAGTCAACTCTTTCCAGTGTTCACCTCAGAATTGATAACAATACACGAAGCAATCAAATACGCCAGTTTTCTAAATAATAACAAAATTTATATATTGTCAAATAGTACAAACTGCAGGATTTAGAAAATTTCGGATACAAGAAACAAAATAATGCCAATCATAAACACCCTAAACGCATTGAATAAACTTAAGAAAATGAACAAGAACATCACTCACATATGGATTAAAGGTCACGCTGCTTTACGAGAAAATGAGATAGTTGATGAACTTGCAAAATAAGTAATGTATTTTTTAAATTTTTCAGTGAAGCCAGAGAAGTAGTCTCGAAGTCTGTATGCAGTATGGACAAGTTTCACCAAGTAAGGGCAACAACAATCAATGAAGTAATGTATTTTATAATCTCCCTGTACAAAATTTTTGGTCGTTTCTCAGAAACAGTTTAAGACAAAATTGGGTGATATAATTCACAAATAGCCTAATGGGCTTCTTTTATAAACAGATCCAATCAACACTACCACTGAAGTCATAGTTTGTTGATTTTAACTACAATAAAAAACGAATATCTAGTATTTGTAGATACAAATTTAATAATTCTCCAGTCCCAGCATACAAAAAATTGGCCTGAGCAATGATCCCAATTGTGAATGTGGTCAAGTTGGGGAGCCTTCAGCAGGCGTTGTTGAAAAAATGAGTTTTGCAAAACAAATTGCACTCCCGGACGATTATTTAGTGTCGTTTTAGCTTGCCATAATTATTGTCAAGTGAAAACAAACTTGTATACGATATATTAGGCTCACGTAAAATCGCTAAAACTAAATCTATAAAGGAAGAAAAATAAATTGTGTTTAGGTAACTAGATATAATTTCTCTTCTTTTTATAGATTTAAATAATGCTTCGTTTCTTCGTAATTAGTGTTTACAGATAATATACTAAAATATTGTACGTATATAGTAAGGTAGCATATGGTTTGTTCTGTTTCTCCCTATTGTCTTTTTACGGTCCAAACCTGTATGTCTTGTATGAGCCTTAACGGGGCGCTATGCCAAACGTGTACCCGGCCAATGGCCTATATTGCTTAGAAAAAAACCCAGGGATATCTGGAAAAGTAAACACAATAAAAAAACAAAAAAAATAAACAAAAAACTAAAAAGACAAATATATAAAAATGGTAGTATATAATATATAAAAACGGTAAAGCTTGCATGTAGATTTCTGCCGATTAATTTTATTGTGTATGTAATTCATATGTTTATGTCTATACTTATATAGGTTCGAATATAGTTTAATCTTGTATTTTAAATGTTTGGTAAATGCATTTGCTGGCGCAGGCTGGCCAGGGTCAGAGTAAACTAAATAGGTCACCGACTTGACGCTACGCGGAGTTTCTTTTTAAATGGATGCAATGATAAAGCGCGGTACTTGGGCTAATGGACAGTAAATCTGCAGCCAAAAATATCTGCAATAGATAGACTCAAACCTTTTATAGGCCTTCTAGAGTTAAGTTTTTTCGTTTATATAGGTAAATAAATGTATATCATTTCTAAATCTTTAAATTTTTAGATAGTTTTCTTTTGTTAAAATTTCAACATTGTTTAATTAAAGTCATAATTATTTGTATTTTTATATTTTGTTAAAGCGGTTCTGCCAGACTTTATATATTTACCCCCCATTCTCTCATATAGATATTGTTTCGTTTTTCTATGTAAATACCAGGACAGCAGAAATAAGGTTGTTAAATAAATACTCAAACAAGCAGAATCTTTTATTCTTCTACTGTGTAGAAATTTGTTTTCTTTTCATTTTTGACGCGAACACAGAGAAAATGCCTACATGTATTTTGAAACCAAAGAAAGTTATATACCCGTCATTGTATCGCCTAATCTTTCTTCTCTTTCGCATGTTTGCTATAATAAAAATAATTAGTAAATGCCAGCTTTTAGTATTAATTTAATTTCACTACTAAGTAAATTAAACATGAGAGAAAAAATGTTGTTTTAATTGTGTGAGAAAGTCAGAGTGCTTACTTACCACTTCACTTATTTTCCGTAAATATTTTATGAAGAAAAATATAACTTATTCAAGCAATATATTACTGTAATAAATAAACTTCTTTCTTTTAATAGAAAAAAAAACACAATATAGCCTTCATAAAAAAGTTGACTGTCGTGGATCATATACGTACGAACTTAGATATTTTTCAATACCACCATCATAACCAGACTAACCAATTATGATTTTGTGTAAAATTTTTAACTTCTAAGAATATTGTCTTTTCAAATATTAGAGATGGAAAAAATTCCACTTTTTTGTTTTCGTCTATATGCAATAATGACCCGTAATTGTTTTAAATATCTGAGATCCCTTTATAATTGTGCAACATTTGTTTAGTTTAACAGGCTTTGTATCTCTTATACTCTTCGAGATCCCATATTGAGGGAAGTATGGAAGACTTATCATGAGTTTTGTTGCACTGCAGAAAAAACTAAATTAATATTACTTAAACCAACTATAATTTGTATTTCCTCCTTTGTTACGCATATATTTAAAATTCTGAGTTTTTGAAATGTTAAACGTTAAATTTAACAAGTTTATTACGAAAAGCTACCACCAGGGGCGGGTGTAAAAGGTTTAATTTTAACCAAATAATAGGGTAACTGAGGTAAACTGATTCTTTTAAGAAAACTATCTATTACAAATTCATATTATATATATATATATATATATATATATATATATATATATATATATATATATATATATATATATATATATATATATATATATATATTATCTATTTGTAGTTAGTTTTCTTAAAAGAATAAATTTGGTTTTAAAAAAATTGATTTAATTCAACAATAAAATATACACACCTATAATTTTTATATGCTTGAGGCCATATCTTTATAAGCGTTTATAATTTTTGTGCTATCGGATAATTAATATAATATAGTGAGCATACCTTGTGTCTTAGTTTTAATTGCAAATAATCTTCTTACACACCAATATTGTTGGATATCACAAATTACACTAGAGCCTAGACTGTTTTGATTTTAAGTGGAACATTAGGGTCTCGCGCATTCCTTGCACGCACGCATCGATACAATGTAATCGACACATAGGGATGAAGCAAAGTCAAACAACCGCGAAAACTAAAACATAGGATGCCATCTGATCGTGAAAACAAAATTTAGTTTTTTTCTAGACTAAAATAATATAGTAAATATATAATTTAGTTTTTAGATAAACTGATGTGCTACATAAATATATTTGTGTCAGGTACGTTTTTTAGCGTTAGAGAATTTGAATTAAAGCAGAAGTTTTTCTGGTGCGTTCATGAATACAGAAATTTAAACTGGTACAGTAGAGCCAGTTTAATCTTAAAATATTCAAAGGACATACTAAAGTAAATTCTAGTTTATTTAAAAACAGGATTTTTCAGTTCCCTCTGCGGCCATGAAATTTATTTAATGTTAGAGCTATTGAGCGAGTTCACCAGACGCCCGCGCTGCCAGCAGCTGCATTGTTATGTCAAAAAATGTTGACAAAATGTTGACATTCCTCAACATGTTTTGACATCACAATGCAATTGCTGACAGCTAGGCGCCTGGTGAACTCGTTCAATTATAAAAGTAATCGCTGCTAAAAAATTTAAAAAAACACTAGTGGTGTGGTGTAATAAAAAATGTTTTAATGGTTATGTGCATTCTCCAAAAAATAAAATTTTTCGATTTGCCTAAACATATTTTATATTATTATTTATATCTATTAATATCAACTAATTACACACAAACACGCGTGCACACACACACACACACACAGACACACGCACGCACGCGCAAGTTATAGGTACACTCTGTGTATTAGTATATACAAGTATTTTTTTAAACTTCAACACACAACGAGGGCTCACAGCCTCAATACTGTCGTACCGTGGGTGTGGACAAGGAGGAAAGAGGCAACTTGTTAATTCTGGACTTGAAGGTTCGGAGGAGAAGGAAAAACATGTGCCGGCAAGGAATTCCACAACTTCGAAGTCCTCGGGACAAAAGAGCGGGCATAACAAGATGTTCTATGTCTGGTGACCTGGACAGTAAAAGGGTGCATTTGCTCTGTTCCCCTGGTAGATCTATTGGGGGCAGCAGGTGGAGGAACTATGCAAGAAAGCTCCCCTGAGCAGTGCCCGTGCAGATATATATCAAAGAGAGAGAGAGAGAGAAAGAGAGGTTACCATTGGCACGTCGGTAGGCAAGAGATGGCAGTCTTTGGGTGAGGGTAGGGTCACCGATGAGACGTATAGCTCTCTTCTGTATGGAGTCCAGTATAGCGAGTGTAGAAGTGGCAGCGGCACCCCAGATGTGGGAGCAGTATTAAAGGTTTGGCCTTATTTGTGAAGTATATAAGGTATAGAGATTAGCTGGTGAAAAGTATTTGCGAGCCCGGAAGAGGAAACCTAATTTCTTAGCAGCCGCTTCCGAAATTGATGTGACATGTTGGTGCCAATTGAGATTTCGATCCACAGAAATGCCAACAAGTGAAAAGGACTCATTACTTTGAATAACTTGGTTGTTCATTGGAATGGGTCTAGGGCTGGTGTATCTGAGATTTGGTGAAGTTGAATTGTACAAGATTTCTACTTCCCCAGTCTAATATTTTTTGGAGATTCACAGAGACAGAACCCTCCATGAGTCTGCGATCCTCATCTAATTGGACTAAAGAGACAGGCTTAGAATATTGGATATTTGAGTGGAGGGTGCTGTCATCCGCGTAACTGTGAACTGGGTTTGATGTGCTAGAAAGGAGGTCATTGATGTGGAGAAGAAACAAAGTAGCGGCTAAAGCTGAACCTTGAGGGACTCCTGCATTAATTGGATACATTTTAGAGGAAATTGCGATCCACGACCACAGAAATTCTCCGGTTGGAGAGGAAATTTGCTGTCCAGGTCATTTTATACGCGACATTGGGGACTGTTGGTGGTTAAACATTTGGAGGTGGGTTGAGAGTACAATTTCCAGCAAACAACGAGGCAAAAAGTTTAGCCTCCCAGGGCGGTAGGAACGATTTCATCCCCTGAAACAAGAGGTGGGAACGTGCTCTTGCAGAAATTATTCCCAATAAATTTAGCAAGAGTCCAGAAGGGTTTGCTGCCGTTGGAGCTTGAGAGGACTTTGTTTTTGATGTGGTTATTAAACAAGTTTTTTGCCTCAGAAAGAATGCGGACATAGCGGTTTCTTGCGTCGTTAAATGCTTCACGGTTTTCTTGACTGGGATTGTGTAGAAGCGTTTTGTGAGCTTTGACCTTTTCAAGTCTGGCCTTGTCACAGGATTTAGAGAACCAGGGCTTTTGAGTGGCTGAAGAGGTTTTCTGTGTACGTGGAATAAATAATTCCATGCCAGCTTGGATGATTTCAGTGACGTTTTGTGAGATATCTGAGGGGTTAGGATGAGATAAGCAGACAGGCGCCCATGGAAATGAGGAAAAGTAATCCCGCATTTCGTCCCAGTTCGCGGAGGTGTAGTGCCAAACGATACATGGGTGTGATGACTGTGTGACCTCGGGTTGCATTGCGCAGGAAGCAGTGACCATGCCGTGGTCTGAGCATCCAAGCGGAGCGGTGACTGATGTCTTATAGCATTCAGGTTTTGTAGTAAGAAGTAGATCCAAGGGATTTGAGCTGTCTGTTGGGATGCGAGGAAAGTAAGTAGGTTGCTGAACCATATTGGCTAAAGAATTGCTGACTGCGAAAGCCTCCGCTGCTCTCCCTTGTGGATCGGTTTTTGAAGATCCTAGCCATTCCTTATTATGGACATTGAAGTCACCAACAATAATGACCTCGGGGGAAGGATATTCAGAAATCAGATGGTTGTTTTTTTTCAGAAAGGTAGTCGACGAGCTGGACAAAGTTGTTGTCAGAAGGTGACCGGTAAATGCAACAGATGAATTTAGTTGCAACCCTGAGAGAGAGAGAGAGAGAGAGAGAGAAAGAGTTTCATCCACAGTATGTCTTTTCTTCCGGCTTCCAAATTGGTGAGTCTCGTGCAGGGTAGATTGCTACGCACGTATGCGCACACAATTCCATGCAATCTAAAGGAAGTGAGGAGCTCATACCCCGGGAAATTAAGGTGATAAGTGGCTGTTTTGGCACTGATTTGGGTTTCGGTGAGGAAGAGGGGTTGGGGCCTATTATCCAGGAGGAAATGGTGGACGGAGTTCAAGTTAGAATTTAGGCTACATATATTCGAGAAGAATATCTTAAGTCTTGATGCCGAGGCCCCTGGACACCCCTCTCCCGGAGATCCGAATGGAGGGGTATTTTATCTCCGGAATCTTTTGTACAAGGAGGAGCCATCATTATTTTTGTTTATAAGGGAAACCGACTCATTAACCAGAACCGGAAAGGTCCGTTGGGACTTCACCGGCCCCTTGATGTAAGGGGTGGTACCTCCTCGGGCGTGAAAAAAATCCTTTACTATCACGTAAAGGAAAAGTCCACTACCGCCTACCTACTTCGATTAGTCGCCTCTTACGACAGGCATGAGTTACCTTGGCCTTATTCTTTTAGTTAGTCCCCGGACCCACAGGGTATTAATGTAATTCCCATACAGCACATGATATTCTCAGAATGTTCTCACAATGTGAGAAAATTCTTTTTTCAGAATATTTGTTTCGGAATGTTCTAATAACATTTATGGAATTTCAAACCTCAATCTTGAATATTCTGAGTACATTCATTCAATCACATCCTAAGAAAATACTTTGTCAATATACTGATAATATTTGAATAGATTATTATACCGAATATTCGCTCAGAATGTGCTTGAGATGTCCTTATAATATTATATAACTTTAAAATTTAAGGAAAAAGATAGATGATGATTACGGTATAGTGGTGAGAATTATAATAGTAACTATTTTGCATGTTTGATTCTGTTACATGTCTATAGTAAACACATCCGAAATTGTATATTTAGGCAATCCATTCTTTAGGCATAGAGCGCATGTCTATGCCGCCGGGAAGGGAAGATGGCAAGATGGACGCCAGACGTAAATAAAAAGTAATGTCAAAATGAATGGTTTGTGGTCAACGTTGTATAAGGTTCTATTCTAACATAATTAATTAAAAATAATAATGTGACGTGAACACGGAGAACAGTGTGTAATTGCAAACATAGATCCACAGTACAGAAGCAACTAAAACATGGTGTGAGGTTTTCAAGAACAGAGACGCACCCAGTAAAGAAACTAGTTTTAAAGCATCTCCTGTAGTTCACACTGACGATGGGTTCGCCAATTTTGCTTGAGACTGGATCATCTTACGAATTAGGTACATCTACATTGTATAATACATCATTTAAAAATTGTGTAATGTTCAATAGTACCTAAGTCATGCAATATAAACCACCACCACCACAGTTTGATGTGGATGGACTGGAAAAGTGCAAGAATACTGCAAATATATAGAATTGTCTAAGCAACATCTCAGGCTTTTTACTCCTGTGAAAGAAGTTAATGCTATGAGAACTATCACGATAAGGTGCAGAAAATGTGGACATGAACATATGGTAGGAAGATGAATGTACAATAAAACTCCCAATTTATCAGATACGGAATCACTTTGCCAAAGTATGTCTTTACAACCAGAATATCCATGCTGTTGGTGACAAACATTGGGCATTGGGATATTGAAATAGCGCTAGAAGTCAAAATCAAGTCCGCGGAAGCAGAGCAGAAAGCAACCATACAAGGGAAGGGTCAAAAGGTCTGATCGATAACTTTCAGTTGTAGTTTTGTGTAAGTGCAAGTGAGTGTGATCTTGTGGCATGTTCTGTCCAATTTAGTTGTATTCTATAATGATGTAAGTACTATTGCGTAATGAGATTCGTTTAATGCCACACTGAAAGCATGTAGGATCAATAGTCTAGCCATATTTCAAGTTACTTCAGTGGGGGTAAACGTTTTTATTCATCTCGGAAACTTTGTATTTGGCTATTACACTTTCTGGCAACTCCAATTTATTTCATGTTTATGTTATTGACATTTTAATTGTTTTATTAATATTTTATTCAGACATTTCTTTGTATTTGTTATAAGTACATACTTAATCTGAATAAATGTGCAATACTAGAATTGTTGACTTATTACGTACCTGAACTTGAGTTTACAGGTGTGTGTAGCCACTGGAACAATATGGTAACCTACACAAGGGTGAGTGATTGAAGTTCAAATTCTAGCCTGTTGGGCTTGCTTATAGGAAAATATATAAAATGCCAGTTAAATGGTGGAAAATCAGTAAATTTTGAAGAGAAATCCAATATTTCATATCTTTGCATTTTCTTAATTTCTGTATTATTCAAAAAATATATACAGGGTGTTTCGCATAAGAACCGACACAGGGCAGGGGCATGTAGGTAAACGTAAAATATGGTGATTTAACGCAACTTACCTCTATATTAAGTTGCGCCCCTGAGAAGTTATAGGCCCTCAAAGTAGGGTTTTAAATTTTGAAAAAAATCAATATCTCTGTAATGCTTTAACTTAGAAAAACCAAGTTTAGTACCCGTTTTGAGCGTACCAAGAGCATTAATCAGTGGCAAGTAAAGTTCAATTAAGGCATTTGAAAGGGTTGATTAGGGATGATGCACCCTTAAAATGTCACAATTTTTTAACAGATTGGTGGATTTAAATAAATATTTCATTTTATGATGAATTTAACTCTAAAACTTTGTTACTCCTGTTGTTTTCAAGAAAAACACGAATAAGTAAAGAAACATATTTTATCAATCTTACTAAAAATCATCGAAAATTAAATATTTGCCAATAAACTTATGTATAGGTCAAATTTAACAATCAGGAAAAAAGTATGAATAAGTATAATTTATTAGAAAACAGATAACTCAAACAACAGAAAAAAATTTCTATCGATAAGTTATAGACAGTGTTCAACATAATAATTTCACAGGTATTTATTGAATTTTTGATGATTTTAAGTAACATTAATAATATATGTGTCTTTAGTTACTTCGGTTTTTCTTGAAAACGACAAAAGTTTTTCGAAAAATAACACGAGTCAAAAAATTTTATAATTTACTTCCCCATAAAATAAAATAATAATTTTTTAGATCCGCCAATAGATTAAGAAATTCTGTCACATTTTATAGGTGCATCACCACTATTCAGCCCTTTGAAATGCTTCAATTGAACTCTACTCATCAACGATTAATGCTCTTGGTAACCCAAAAAGTGTACCAAATTTGGTTTTTCTAAGTTGAAGTATTTCTGAGATACTGATTTTTTTTCGAAATTTAAAATCCCACTTTGAAGGCCTATTAGCTCTCAGGGATGCACCTTAGTATAGGGGTAAGTTGCGTTAAATTACGATATTTTAGGTTCCCCTACATGCCCCTGCTCTGTGTCGTTTCTTATGCGAAACACCCTGTATATCTTTTAAAAAAACGCAATGTTCCCATAAGTATATGTATGAACATTTTGAGAAGATTCATTGAATTTTCAGAAGATACTGGGAGCTCCTAAGAATATTATAAATAACATTCTAAGAACATTATTAGTATGACAGGATCTGTTCCATTCTCATGTTAATAGAATGTTCTATGAATATATATTGTACCTTGTGGGAATGTTCTGGGGATGTTTGAATATTCTTTCGAAACAATTCTGGTATATGCTCTGAATGTGTCTGTGCTGTCTGGGTTGTTATTTTACATTATAGTACATTATGCTGTAAACTTGGCATATCCAAGAGTTCGTAAATGTTTCTTTATATTATAAATATCGAATTTAGCAAGTTTTGTTTAGATTATTTTTAACTTTGTGAACTCTAAACTTAAAATCATCTCAAATTCAATAGGCGCCTATGAAATTATATCATGTTGAAGAATTTCTATAACTTATAGGTAGCAATTTTTTGATTTCTGTTGTTTGACTTTGTTTTCTAATAAATTATACATATTTACACTTTTTCCTGATTGCCAAATGACCTATACATAATTTGATTGGCAAATATTTAATATTTCATGATTTTTAGTAAGATTGATAAAATATGTTTTAGTTATTCGTGTTTTTCTTGAAAACAACAAAGTTTTTTGAAAATAACAGGACTAACAAAGTTTTACAGTTAAATTTCTCATAAAATGAAATAATAATTATATCCACCAATATGTTAAAAAGATGTGGTATTTTAAGGGTGCATCACCCCTAATCAACCTTTCAGTAGGTATAGATGGTTCCTTCTGGGACCTCCACCACCTCCACCAGACCACTGCGCCGGCGCGAAGCGCCGGAGCAAATTCACAGTGACGTCACTGGATGGAGAGCCAAAAGGGCGCTAACCTCAGGTGACGTCATCGAAGATGGCGTCCAAGATGGCCGAACGGAAGTGAAAAACCCGGGGAGTGTAATTTTTTAAGCGATAAGTGGGACTGCTCGTCAACGTAAGAGCGTCCGCTATTTTGATTTTTGGTGGTGTGACGTACGTAAAGATGGCAGTTTGCGCATGCGCAAACCCAACTTTGTTAATAGTAGACATAGAGGTGTAGTGTTTGGTAGCGTGTTACTTGTGATGATGAGTAGAATACAACGCCGCCTCCAGAGGCGGCGGTGAGGGCGGCGGTGAGGGCGGCGGGGGCTACGCTTCCGCTTGGAATCATGGTCGCGAATCCCGATCGGGATTCTAGATCGGGAATCTAGATCTAGATCAAGAACAAGATTTAAGAAATGGTTGCTAGAGCATGCGCAAAACAGTTTTCTTATTAGTTGGTGTAGAGATATGATGCGTGGTGTCATATTAATCGTCTCTACGACTAGAAGTCAAATTTGGCAACATGCTGTCAGTCTTGATGAAACACAGGAAGTTTGCGGTTTTACTTTAGATTTAGCCTTGAGAAAAATTTTGGTGTGAACAACTTTCGATGGCTGCGGTTTTACTTCTGCCAGCACGAACTAGAGTAAACAAATGCCGGATGTTTGCGGTTTTACTTTAGATTTAGCGTTGGAGTTTCAACAGAAGCAATCGAAAAATCATTTTGTATCGCTCTGTTAAGAAACCTGTCGTACAACAGTGACTTGTGGTATCGAGTTAAAAGCAGAATATCCAACGAAGCGAGTGATCTAAAACAGCTGGTGTTGAAAATACAAAAGCAGGCATATATAGACGAACGCGATTCAGAAGGCGAAGACTTTCAAAACAAACAGTTGAATTATGTGACGTATACTTGGTCGGATACTGTTCTACACAATTCTTTGCCTTGTCTTACATTCAACACCGACAAGGAGATCCATTAAGCAAACCGTTCTTTAAATATTTACCTGAAGTGGCCCAATACCACTATAGAAGGTATTATGGAGAGAGCCGTAAGTGATCGCAATAGATTTTTAAAGTTTACACAACAACCGAACAGAAAAATACAACCGACGAGGGTGAACGAAGAGAAAGAGTGGGGTGGGTATACACCTACTTAACAGTAAACTAGATAATAATAAGCTCAGTCAAAGTCTAACCGTTGAAGATGTTCGGTGTAAATTTGTAAGTTAATTGTGATTGAACCAGTATGATGTGCGACGACAGTAATGATTCTGGAGTTACAGAACCAGGGCATAAGAGAAAAAGATGTGATATAGACGAAAATGATAGTCCTGATTTTGCAGAACGACAACTTAGGAGAATACGATTTAACGAATATCAAGAGGATGAGAGGATGCTGATGGAAACACCATTCAACGTCACTGATTCCTTGAAATTAATTACCGGTGTTAGGCTAAGAAGTTTTACAACACTTGTGAAATTTATCTGTCCAATGTCGCTCGATAATCACAACCAATACCTAGCTCTAGAAGACTGGCAATATTACGATCTTATGGAGATTATACGTATGCTGTCTTCAAAGTATTTCGAAGGTGACTATTAGCCAAATTAATCTATAATTCACCATCTAGGCTACTGCCGAATAACTTTTACACAGAATCAAAGTGATAAGGGGTTATTGATTGATAATGGTTCCACAACTAAACGTTTATATCTAAGTCTGTATATTGTGGAAAAACTGATAGAACTGGAAACACTTGCTGAAAAAAGACTAGAATATATAAAAGAGATGCAATTTGTGTGGACCTATGATTCTTTTCTCCGTGACATTATTCAAACACTGAAAGATCTATGTATTTCAGATGTTAGTTTAGCACAAACAATCCGAGTAATAAAAACTCTACTCAACAGCACATCTCCCACATTCAAGTATTACATGTCAGAGTGCTTACACTACGCCCAAAGCCCAGTGTTGACTGATATAGCTAACCTCAACAATGGCCCCACCTCTTAAGAGAAGTTTCATTATCCTAACTGCCCTATGTCAAAATATGTTTTATATTTACAAACCACCAAATGTGACAGAAGTGAGAATTTGTTTCGACACCGACGACTGCATGATGTGGTCTGGCCTGCCGAGAACACCTCTATACAACGATGAGCTAGTTGAAGTGTCAGCTTACAACACGTCTAAAATAAAATCTGATATTGTTCATTATACACTTATGTTTCTGTTTGATGATGGTACTCGTAGTGAAACACCTGATTGAAGAACAAAACCCATCTATTCACCTCAAACTATATTTTTATATTTATATCATGCGGATTTCTTATATGTCTAGCTGTATTAATTAAAGCAGAAGTTTTTCTGGTGCGTTCATGAATACAGAAATTTAAACTGCTACAGTAGAGCCAGTTTATTCTTAAAATATTCAAAGGACATACTAAAGTAAATTCTAGTTTATTTAAAAACAGAATTTTTCAGTTCCCTCTGCGGCCATGAAATTTATTTAATGTTAGAGCTATTGAGCGAGTTCACCAGACGCCCGCGCTGCCAGCAGCTGCATTGTTATGTCAAAAAATGTTGACAAAATGTTGACATTCCTCAACATGTTTTGACATCACAATGCAATTGCTGACAGCTAGGCGCCTGGTGAACTCGTTCAAATATAAAAGTAATCGCTGCTAAAAAATTTAAAAAAAACACTAGTGGTGTGGTGTAATAAAAAATGTTTTAATGGTTATGTGCATTCTCCAAAAAATAAAATTTTTCGATTTGCCTAAACATATTTTATATTATTATTTATATCTATTAAGATCAACTAATTACACACAAACACGCGTGCACACACACACACACAGACACACGCACGCACGCGCAAGTTATAGGTACACTCTGTGTATTAGTATATACAAGTATTTTTTTAAACTTCAACACACAACGAGGGCTCACAGCCTCAATACTGTCGTACCGTGGGTGTGGACAAGGAGGAAAGAGGCAACTTGTTAATTCTGGACTTGAAGGTTCGGAGGAGAAGGAAAAACATGTGCCGGCAAGGAATTCCACAACTTCGAAGTCCTCGGGACAAAAGAGCGGGCATAACAAGATGTTCTATGTCTGGTGACCTGGACAGTAAAAGGGTGCATTTGCTCTGTTCCCCTGGTAGATCTATTGGGGGCAGCAGGTGGAGGAACTATGCAAGAAAGCTCCCCTGAGCAGTGCCCGTGCAGATATATATCAAAGAGAGAGAGAGAGAGAGAGAGAGAGAGAGAGAGAGAGGTTACCATTGGCACGTCGGTAGGCAAGAGATGGCAGTCTTTGGGTGAGGGTAGGGTCACCGATGAGACGTATAGCTCTCTTCTGTATGGAGTCCAGTATAGCGAGTGTAGAAGTGGCAGCGGCACCCCAGATGTGGGAGCAGTATTAAAGGTTTGGCCTTATTTGTGAAGTATATAAGGTATAAAGATTAGCTGGTGAAAAGTATTTGCGAGCCCGGAAGAGGAAACCTAATTTCTTAGCAGCCGCTTCCGAAATTGATGTGACATGTTGGTGCCAATTGAGATTTCGATCCACAGAAATGCCAACAAGTGAAAAGGACTCATTACTTTGAATAACTTGGTTGTTCATTGGAATGGGTCTAGGGCTGGTGTATCTGAGATTTGGTGGAGTTGAATTGTACAAGATTTCTACTTCCCCAGTCTAATATTTTTTGGAGATTCACAGAGACAGAACCCTCCATGAGTCTGCGATCCTCATCTAATTGGACTAAAGAGACAGGCTTAGAATATTGGATATTTGAGTGGAGGGTGCTGTCATCCGCGTAACTGTGAACTGGGTTTGATGTGCTAGAAAGGAGGTCATTGATGTGGAGAAGAAACAAAGTAGGGGCTAAAGCTGAACCTTGAGGGACTCCTGCATTAATTGGATACATTTTAGAGGAAATGGCGATCCACGACCACAGAAATTCTCCGGTTGGAGAGGAAATTTGCTGTCCAGGTACAGAGTTTTGGTGGTGGGCCATAGGCCAGAAGTTTATTAAGCAGCGCTGCGTACCAGACCTGGTCGAATGCTTTGGATATGTCTAGAGCGACAATCTGGGATTCACCATGTAGTTCAATAGAGTTGTTCCAAGAATGGGTGACAAAGGAAAGGAGGTCGGCAGTTGATCTGCGCTGACGGAATCCATACTGCCTGTCGT
This sequence comes from Tillus elongatus, assembly GCA_964006375.1. Lineage (NCBI taxonomy): Eukaryota > Metazoa > Arthropoda > Insecta > Coleoptera > Cleridae > Tillus > Tillus elongatus. The sequence continues at coordinate 73,496,989 of OZ023269.1, read as the reverse complement.
GGATTAGACAGTGTTTTTCAAGAAATTTTAGTAATTCGGTGTTTATATAGTTTTCCATTACTTTAGAGACGACTGAAAGGAGAGAAATAGGCCTGTAAGGGTTGTATTCGAGCAGTTTTTCAGTTACTATCGAATACGCCTCTATTGTAAGATGTCTGAAGCAGACGAGTCAGGACAGGAGCAAGTTCTGTTGCGCAATTTTTGAGAACAATTGCTGGGATCTCGTCAAGGCCAGGTGCTTTACTGGTATTTAGAGAAGAGAGCATCTTTCGTACCTTTTTAGCTTTGAAAATGATATCCGTCATTTTATACGCGACATTGGGGACTGTTGGTGGTTAAACATTTGGAGGTGGGTTGAGAGTACAATTTCCAGCAAACAACGAGGCAAAAAGTTTAGCCTCCCAGTGCGGTAGGAACGATTTCATCCCCTGAAACAAGAGGTGGGAACGTGCTCTTGCAGAAATTATTCCCAATAAATTGAGCAAGAGTCCAGAAGGGTTTGCTGCCGTTGGAGCTTGAGAGGACTTTGTTTTTGATGTGGTTATTAAACAAGTTTTTTGCCTCAGAAAGAATGCGGACATAGCGGTTTCTTGCGTCGTTAAATGCTTCACGGTTTTCTTGACTGGGATTGTGTAGAAGCGTTTTGTGAGCTTTGACCTTTTCAAGTCTGGCCTTGTCACAGGATTTAGAGAACCAGGGCTTTTGAGTGGCTGAAGAGGTTTTCTGTGTACGTGGAATAAATAATTCCATGCCAGCTTGGATGATTTCAGTGACGTTTTGTGAGATATCTGAGGGGTTAGGATGAGATAAGCAGACAGGCGCCCATGGAAATGAGGAAAAGTAATCCCGCATTTCGTCCCAGTTCGCGGAGGTGTAGTGCCAAACGATACATGGGTGTGATGACTGTGTGACCTCGGGTTGCATTGCGCAGGAAGCAGTGACCATGCCGTGGTCTGAGCATCCAAGCGGAGCGGTGACTGATGTCTTATAGCATTCAGGTTTTGTAGTAAGAAGAAGATCCAAGGGATTTGAGCTGTCTGTTGGGATGCGAGGAAAGTAAGTAGGTTGCTGAACCATATTGGCTAAAGAATTGCTGACTGCGAAAGCCTCCGCTGCTCTCCCTTGTGGATCGGTTTTTGAAGATCCTAGCCATTCCTTATTATGGACATTGAAGTCACCAACAATAATGACCTCGGGGGAAGGATATTCAGAAATCAGATGGTTGGTTTTTTTCAGAAAGGTAGTCGACGAGCTGGACAAAGTTGTTGTCAGAAGGTGACCGGTAAATGCAACAGATGAATTTAGTTGCAACCCTGAGAGAGAGAGAGAGAGAGAAAGAGTTTCATCCACAGTATGTCTTTTCTTCCGGCTTCCAAATTGGTGAGTCTCGTGCAGGGTAGATTGCTACGCACGTATGCGCACACAATTCCATGCAATCTAAAGGAAGTGAGGAGCTCATACCCCGGGAAATTAAGGTGATAAGTGGCTGTTTTGGCACTGATTTGGGTTTCGGTGAGGCAGAGGGGTTGGGGCCTATTATCCAGGAGGAAATGGTGGACGGAGTTCAAGTTAGAATTTAGGCTACATATATTCGAGAAGAATATCTTAAGTCTTGATGCCGAGGCCCCTGGACACCCCTCTCCCGGAGATCCGAATGGAGGGGTATTTTATCTCCGGAATCTTTTGTACAAGGAGGAGCCATCATTATTTTTGTTTATAAGGGAAACCGACTCATTAACCAGAACCGGAAAGGTCCGTTGGGACTTCACCGGCCCCTTGATGTAAGGGGTGGTACCTCCTCGGGCGTGAAAAAAATCCTTTACTATCACGTAAAGGAAAAGTCCACTACCACCTACCTACTTCGATTAGTCACCTCTTACGACAGGCAGGAGTTAGCTTGGCCTTATTCTTTTAGTTAGTCCCCGGACCCACAGGGTATTAATGTAATTCCCATACAGCACATGATATTCTCAGAATGTTCTCACAATGTGAGAAAATTCTTTTTTCAGAATATTTGTTTCGGAATGTTCTAATAACATTTATGGAATTTCAAACCTCAATCTTGAATATTCTGAGTACATTCATTCAATCACATCCTAAGAAAATACTTCGTCAATATACTGATAATATTTGAATAGATTATTATACCGAATATTCGCTCAGAATGTGCTTGAGATGTCCTTATAATATTATATAACTTTAAAATTTAAGGAAAAAGATAGATGATGATTACGGTATAGTGGTGAGAATTATAATAGTAACTATTTTGCATGTTTGATTCTGTTACATGTCTATAGTAAACACATCCGAAATTGTATATTTAGGCAATCCATTCTTTAGGCATAGAGCGCATGTCTATGCCGCCGGGAAGGGAAGATGGCAAGATGGACGCCAGACGTAAATAAAAAGTAATGTCAAAATGAATGGTTTGTGGTCAACGTTGTATAAGGTTCTATTCTAACATAATTAATTAAAAATAATAATGTGACGTGAACACGGAGAACAGTGTGTAATTGCAAACATAGATCCACAGTACAGAAGCAACTAAAACATGGTGTGAGGTTTTCAAGAACAGAGACGCACCCAGTAAAGAAACTAGTTTTAAAGCATCTCCTGTAGTTCACACTGACGATGGGTTCGCCAATTTTGCTTGAGACTGGATCATCTTACGAATTAGGTACATCTACATTGTATAATACATCATTTAAAAATTGTGTAATGTTCAATAGTACCTAAGTCATGCAATATAAACCACCACCACCAGAGTTTGATGTGGATGGACTGGAAAAGTGCAAGAATACTGCAAATATATAGAATTGTCTAAGCAACATCTCAGGCTTTTTACTCCTGTGAAAGAAGTTAATGCTATGAGAACTATCACGATAAGGTGCAGAAAATGTGGACATGAACATATGGTAGGAAGATGAATGTACAATAAAACTCCCAATTTATCAGATACGGAATCACTTTGCCAAAGTATGTCTTTACAACCAGAATATCCATGCTGTTGGTGACAAACATTGGGCATTGGGATATTGAAATAGCTTTAGAAGTCAAAATCAAGTCCGCGGAAGCAGAGCAGAAAGCAACCATACAAGGGAAGGGTCAAAAGGTCTGATCGATAACTTTCAGTTGTAGTTTTGTGTAAGTGCAAGTGAGTGTGATTTTGTGGCATGTTCTGTCCAATTTAGTTGTATTCTATAATGGTGTAAGTACTATTGCGTAATGAGATTCGTTTAATGCCACACTGAAAGCATGTAGGATCAATAGTCTAGCCAAATTTCAAGTTACTTCAGTGGGGGTAAACGTTTTTATTCATCTCGGAAACTTTGTATTTGGCTATTACACTTTCTGGCAACTCCAATTTATTTCATGTTTATGTTATTGACATTTTAATTGTTTTATTAATATTTTATTCAGACATTTCTTTGTATTTGTTATAAGTACATACTTAATCTGAATAAATGTGCAATACTAGAATTGTTGACTTATTACGTACCTGAACTTGAGTTTACAGGTGTGTGTAGCCACTGGAACAATATGGTAACCTACACAAGGGTGAGTGATTGAAGTTCAAATTCTAGCCTGTTGGGCTTGCTTATAGGAAAATATATAAAATGCCAGTTAAATGGTGGAAAATCAGTAAATTTTGAAGAGAAATCCAATATTTCATATCTTTGCATTTTCTTAATTTCTGTATCATTCAAAAAATATATACAGGGTGTTTCGCATAAGAACCGACACAGGGCAGGGGCATGTAGGTAAACGTAAAATATGGTGATTTAACGCAACTTACCTCTATATTAAGTTGCGCCCCTGAGAAGTTATAGGCCCTCAAAGTAGGGTTTTAAATTTTGAAAAAAATCAATATCTCTGTAATGCTTTAACTTAGAAAAACCAAGTTTAGTACCCGTTTTGAGCGTACCAAGAGCATTAATCAGTGGCAAGTAAAGTTCAATTAAGGCATTTGAAAGGGTTGATTAGGGATGATGCACCCTTAAAATGTCACAATTTTTTAACAGATTGGTGGATTTAAATAAATATTTCATTTTATGATGAATTTAACTCTAAAACTTTGTTACTCCTGTTGTTTTCAAGAAAAACACGAATAAGTAAAGAAACATATTTTATCAATCTTACTAAAAATCATCGAAAATTAAATATTTGCCAATAAACTTATGTATAGGTCAAATTTAACAATCAGGAAAAAAGTATGAATAAGTATAATTTATTAGAAAACAGATAACTCAAACAACAGAAAAAAATTTCTATCGATAAGTTATAGACAGTGTTCAACATAATAATTTCACAGGCATTTATTGAATTTTTGATGATTTTAAGTAACATTAATAATATATGTGTCTTTAGTTACTTCGGTTTTTCTTGAAAACGACAAAAGTTTTTCGAAAAATAACACGAGTCAAAAAATTTTATAATTTACTTCCCCATAAAATAAAATAATAATTTTTTAGATCCGCCAATAGATTAAGAAATTCTGTCACATTTTATAGGTGCATCACCACTATTCAGCCCTTTGAAATGCTTCAATTGAACTCTACTCATCAACGATTAATGCTCTTGGTAACCCAAAAAGTGTACCAAATTTGGTTTTTCTAAGTTGAAGTATTTCTGAGATACTGATTTTTTTTCGAAATTTAAAATCCCACTTTGAAGGCCTATTAGCTCTCAGGGATGCACCTTAGTATAGGGGTAAGTTGCGTTAAATTACGATATTTTAGGTTCCCCTACATGCCCCTGCTCTGTGTCGTTTCTTATGCGAAACACCCTGTATATCTTTTAAAAAAACGCAATGTTCCCATAAGTATATGTATGAACATTTTGAGAAGATTCATTGAATTTTCAGAAGATACTGGGAGCTCCTAAGAATATTATAAATAACATTCTAAGAACATTATTAGTATGACAGGATCTGTTCCATTCTCATGTTAATAGAATGTTCTATGAATATATATTGTACCTTGTGGGAATGTTCTGGGGATGTTTGAACATTCTTTCGAAACAATTCTGGTATATGCTCTGAATGTGTCTGTGCTGTCTGGGTTGTTATTTTACATTATAGTACATTATGCTGTAAACTTGGCATATCCAAGAGTTCGTAAATGTTTCTTTATATTATAAATATCGAATTTAGCAAGTTTTGTTTAGATTATTTTTAACTTTGTGAACTCTAAACTTAAAATCATCTCAAATTCAATAGGCGCCTATGAAATTATATCATGTTGAAGAATTTCTATAACTTATAGGTAGCAATTTTTTGATTTCTGTTGTTTGACTTTGTTTTCTAATAAAGTATACATATTTACACTTTTTCCTGATTGCCAAATGACCTATACATAATTTCATTGGCAAATATTTAATATTTCATGATTTTTAGTAAGATTGATAAAATATGTTTTAGTTATTCGTGTTTTTCTTGAAAACAACAAAGTTTTTTGAAAATAACAGGACTAACAAAGTTTTACAGTTAAATTTCTCATAAAATGAAATAATAATTATATCCACCAATATGTTAAAAAGATGTGGTATTTTAAGGGTGCATCACCCCTAATCAACCTTTCAGTAGGTATAGATGGTTCCTTCTGGGACCTCCACCACCTCCACCAGACCACTGCGCCGGCGCGAAGCGCCGGAGCAAATTCACAGTGACGTCACTGGATGGAGAGCCAAAAGGGCGCTAACCTCAGGTGACGTCATCGAAAATGGCGTCCAAGATGGCCGAACGGAAGTGAAAAACCCGGGGAGTGTAATTTTTTAAGCGATAAGTGGGACTGCTCGTCAACGTAAGAGCGTCCGCTATTTTGATTTTTGGTGGTGTGACGTACGTAAAGATGGCAGTTTGCGCATGCGCAAACCCAACTTTGTTAATAGTAGACATAGAGGTGTAGTGTTTGGTAGCGTGTTACTTGTGATGATGAGTAGAATACAACGCCGCCTCCAGAGGCGGCGGTGAGGGCGGCGGGGGCTACGCTTCCGCTTGGAATCATGGTCGCGAATCCCGATCTGGATTCTAGATCGGGAATCTAGATCTAGATCAAGAACAAGATTTAAGAAATGGTTGCTAGAGCATGCGCAAAACAGTTTTCTTATTAGTTGGTGTAGAGATATGATGCGTGGTGTCATATTAATCGTCTCTACGACTAGAAGTCAAATTTGGCAACATGCTGTCAGTCTTGATGAAACACAGGAAGTTTGCGGTTTTACTTTAGATTTAGCCTTGAGAAAAATTTTGGTGTGAACAACTTTCGATGGCTGCGGTTTTACTTCTGCCAGCACGAACTAGAGTAAACAAATGCCGGATGTTTGCGGTTTTACTTTAGATTTAGCGTTGGAGTTTCAACAGAAGCAATCGAAAAATCATTTTGTATCGCTCTGTTAAGAAACCTGTCGTACAACAGTGACTTGTGGTATCGAGTTAAAAGCAGAATATCCAACGAAGCGAGTGATCTAAAACAGCTGGTGTTGAAAATACAAAAGCAGGCATATATAGACGAACGCGATTCAGAAGGCGAAGACTTTCAAAACAAACAGTTGAATTATGTGACGTATACTTGGTCGGATACTGTTCTACACAATTCTTTGCCTTGTCTTACATTCAACACCGACAAGGAGATCCATTAAGCAAACCGTTCTTTAAATATTTACCTGAAGTGGCCCAATACCACTATAGAAGGTATTATGGAGAGAGCCGTAAGTGATCGCAATAGATTTTTAAAGTTTACACAACAACCGAACAGAAAAATACAACCGACGAGGGTGAACGAAGAGAAAGAGTGGGGTGGGTATACACCTACTTAACAGTAAACTAGATAATAATAAGCTCAGTCAAAGTCTAACCGTTGAAGATGTTCGGTGTAAATTTGTAAGTTAATTGTGATTGAACCAGTATGATGTGCGACGACAGTAATGATTCTGGAGTTACAGAACCAGGGCATAAGAGAAAAAGATGTGATATAGACGAAAATGATAGTCCTGATTTTGCAGAACGACAACTTAGGAGAATACGATTTAACGAATATCAAGAGGATGAGAGGATGCTGATGGAAACACCATTCAACGTCACTGATTCCTTGAAATTAATTACCGGTGTTAGGCTAAGAAGTTTTACAACACTTGTGAAATTTATCTGTCCAATGTCGCTCGATAATCACAACCAATACCTAGCTCTAGAAGACTGGCAATATTACGATCTTATGGAGATTATACGTATGCTGTCTTCAAAGTATTTCGAAGGTGACTATTAGCCAAATTAATCTATAATTCACCATCTAGGCTACTGCCGAATAACTTTTACACAGAATCAAAGTGATAAGGGGTTATTGATTGATAATGGTTCCACAGCTAAACGTTTATATCTAAGTCTGTATATTGTGGAAAAACTGATAGAACTGGAAACACTTGCTGAAAAAAGACTAGAATATATAAAAGAGATGCAATTTGTGTGGACCTATGATTCTTTTCTCCGTGACATTATTCAAACACTGAAAGATCTATGTATTTCAGATGTTAGTTTAGCACAAACAATCCGAGTAATAAAAACTCTACTCAACAGCACATCTCCCACATTCAAGTATTACATGTCAGAGTGCTTACACTACGCCCAAAGCCCAGTGTTGACTGATATAGCTAACCTCAACAATGGCCCCACCTCTTAAGAGAAGTTTCATTATCCTAACTGCCCTATGTCAAAATATGTTTTATATTTACAAACCACCAAATGTGACAGAAGTGAGAATTTGTTTCGACACCGACGACTGCATGATGTGGTCTGGCCTGCCGAGAACACCTCTATACAACGATGAGCTAGTTGAAGTGTCAGCTTACAACACGTCTAAAATAAAATCTGATATTGTTCATTATACACTTATGTTTCTGTTTGATGATGGTACTCGTAGTGAAACACCTGATTGAAGAACAAAACCCATCTATTCACCTCAAACTATATTTTTATATTTATATCATGCGGATTTCTTATATGTCTAGCTGTATTAATATTAATATACTGTTCTATTAAATGCAGCAACAGAATTAAAAACATGTATCTCAAACATTTGTGTTAATAAATGTATATAAAGGAAACATGTTTTTATTTTAGTCTATAAGCAACTGTCATTGAGACAAGATGTCTAACAAAGAAAATAATATGAGGTATTGTGAATCATGCTCACTACATCTGAAAAGCAATGCGGTCTCTGGATACCTGCGCAGTGAGGCCAATAAAGCAGAAGTATCCCACTGAGCAAGGTAATATTGCATTAACATTGCAGAATCTTTGCCAAAGCAAGTGTAAGTTTGATAGATAACTTGTAGAAAGCTTCCTGCAAGTTTGTTGCAAATGGCAAATCTTCCCCCCAGTGACTTTACATATGTAAGTGTTTCTTTTGTAACTTTACTGCAAGTTTACTGTAGTGAGCTGTTACAAATTTTCTTTATACTTACAAATGTTAGCTTACAGCAAGCTTTAATTTTAAAAGGGCCTAGCAAAGTTGTAAAATTTAAACTTACATTTGCAAATTATCTGCAATTGTATATATTATATATACAGTGCAAGTTTGTAACTTGGAATAATTCCAATTAATCTACTTCAGATTTTTTTCAAAAATCCTCGGAGTCAGATAATATTCTCAGTTACAATATTTTCAAAAATATACTATACAATTTGTGTCAAATGTCATTGATAATTTTTGTAAATGACAACCTTAGCTTTTTGTTGACTATTTTTTAAGTACACACCAAGCAATACAAAACCACCAAATTTCAAATTTTTATTATAAATCTTGAGTTGAAAGCACGAAAAAAAGTGTAGTTATCAATGAAATAAAATTTTAAATCTGCTGGTTTTCTACAACTTTACATGTAAGAACGTTAAAAATAGTCAACAAAAACGTAGGGTTGAGTTAAAGAAATTATCGATGAAGTCATTTTTCAAATATGGTACATACTGTATAGCTTTTTTAAAAGACTGCAACTTGAAATACTAACCAACGTGTCCAAGCATTTTTGAAAAAAAAAGACACTGTATTTGATTAACTGAATTTATTTCAAGTTACAAACTAATACTGAATATAGGTATAGGTGTATTTATACATAATACATATTTCTTATAAAACTGTAAAAAAAGACTTAAGACAATGTTAATTAGAATAAAATCTGGTACGTATGTCTGTATTATAAAAGTGAACCGCGTACCAAAATTTTGATCTGTAAGTTAAAAGACAAAAATTATAGGCATTTGAAGAAAAAAAAATTGGGTTTTCCTCAAAACGTCGCGATATAAAACGTTAAAATTGGCAACATTTAGGCAAATAACATGAAATAAATACGGGTTTTGTAAAGGAAATGTTGCAAGAAGAGTGTTCTACAAACCCTTAATTTCAGCTTCAACCGTCACCTTTATTTTACTAAAATATTTCCAGAAAATTCATTGCAAATAGATCCTTTCTCCGATGCTTTGGCAGTAGCTTTAGTTATGTTTATGGTTTAACGGTTTATAATTTTTAGCTAATTTTCCTAGAAAAAATTCGTTAATGCTGAGACCGCGACGTTTGAATTTGAAAAAGATTTCTTCTATTGTAAAACATACAGCAGCCACTCTGCCAGTCACAAATATAGACGATGTTGTTAGCATATCATCAATCAAGCAAAGACATGGCCCTCTTTTACCAAACACAGTTAGATGTTTAATATGTGGGCCTAGTGGATGAGGAAAAAAAAACGTTATGTTGAGTTTGTTGTTTGAACCAAACGGTTTAAAGTTTGAAAACGTATAGGTATATTCAAAGTCTTTTGGTTATAAACCAGTTCTATGTAGCCGATGAGAATTTATATATGAACCACTTTCTATTAAATTATATACAAACGAAATTAACGAGAACAGCGTTGCTGATTGTGAATACAAAGATAATACATAAATGGGCAGACCTGAGAAGTGCGATCGTACAAAACTTCACTGATCAGCGAGATGACTCTAGTCTACTGGCAGAGATGCTAACGCTGAAACAAAGGAATGCTGAAGATGCCAACCGTTGCTGTCATATAGAGCCATTGCTCATATCGAATTTAATTGCGAACGAACATAATGAGGGAGTACGGGTAATTAAGATGAACATTTATCAAAATCAGACTTTAAAAGCGTTTCTGGGTGGATTACGGAATCCGATGGGGGTTGTGCTTAGAAGCCGAAGTCCGGAGAGCGTAGAAGAAGGATTAAAATTTGTATTTGCAGAAGAAAATTTCGACTATAGGGACAAAACGGTACCTAAAAAGTTCAATCATAATAAATCAGAAGGACAAAACCGAACATTTTTACAAAGCAAAATAACCCGCCTTTTTATAACGTCTAATTTCAAAGACCTTTCCAACAAAATTTCAGACCTTTTCAAAAAAAACAATAATACTCAAAATAATCAAACAAATTTCCAACACCGACAAAACCAACAATTCGCGCCGAAACAAAATTTCTCGAGCCAATTTAGAAGACCCAATTTCAATAATCAAACGGAACGACCCCAGATAAATTAAAACGTGAACCGAAGCTATACGGAGCCCATGGAGTTAGGCAGCTCTAATTCGAGACTGTCACAGCAGACACAAAGGCATACCACTCACCTAAATAACACAGAATTTATTGATAATAATATAAACGAAATAAATTATGAATTAAATAATGTAGATTATGAATTAGATCATGAAAATTCGCCTGCAGAGGCATACGATATTCAACAGCAAAATTTTCCTGTTGCCGTCCCTCAACGCAAAAACCGTAATAGATATAAACAATATTAGCGCATTAAGCCGTTTACCCTATATAGAACTAAAACAAATACAGGGTAAACTTTTATTAGATTCGGGATCTTCGAAAAATCTTTTGAATCCCATTGTAGCATATTATAAGTTTCCAGATAACATATACAATCAACCCTTTACTATACGTTCTGCTCACGGTACGTCAGCACATTCGAAACGTGCAAATATTAAACTTAATTCAATGTCAGATAAGACACAAGAATTCTGTCTTTTTAATTTCATTAATAATTATAGCGGTCTATTGGTCATGGAATTTCTTACGTTAAATGAAGCTAAGATCGACTTTAAAAATCACAAGCTTTATATAGGAAATAAATGTATTAAGATACTGTTTCCACGGGATTATAACGATAATTCGGTAAAGATAGAAACCAAATCAGATGGTTTACTATCACCCGAAACCCACTTAGATTTAAATAATATAATAACGCAGGGATATTTTGTACGTAATAACGAACTTGACATAGTAAACCATATATTAAGCGACACCCAACAAGGTTATATGATACATAATAAGCCAGCCAGCAGACTAAACAGACAATATGCCTTTGAATTGAGAGATAGCCAGACGCAAACGTTACATGAGCCAGTCGCTAAACAAAATAGCATTTCTCATGCAGTTCATATTAATAATATAAATACCCACAATACGAGGAGCAACCAAAAACCAATCGTAAACGAGAAAGCAATAAGTGAACATATAGATACAAATTATTTAAATGACGAGGAAAAGCAAGTGTTGTTTAATTTATTATCGGAATATCAGGACATCTTTCTAAATAAAGACGAACCCTTAACTCACACAAACGTAATAAAACACTGAATAAGGACGACTGATGACATACCCGTCTATTCTTAATTATACAGACACCCTTACGTACATAAACCAGAAGTAGACAGATAAATAAATGACATGCTAAAGCAAAAAATTATTAGGAAAATCCACAGTCCATACAGCTCACCAATTTGGATCATATCGAATTAAATAGAGAATTGTGGTAGATTACAAGAAGCTACACGAGAAGACCATACCAGATAGACACCAAATTCCCAAAATAGATGAAATATGAGATAAAATCGGGAGAGCCCAATATTTTTCGACGATTGATTTGATCTCGGGATATCACCAAATTGAAATGGAGCCCAGGGACATAGAAAAACGTTTACAACTGATACTGGCTATTGGGTGTACACCAGAATGCCGTTCGGATTATCTGGGGCTCCAGCAACCTTTTCCAGGCTCATGCAGAACGTATTAGAGGGCCTAATTGGACAAACATGCCTTGTTTACATGGATGACGTGATAGTCTTCTCCACGTCATTACAGGAACACATAGAAAAACTAAAATTGGCATTCGAACGCTTCAGACAAAGCAACTTAAAGATACAGCTAGACAAAAGCGATTTTCTAAAGAAGGAAGCCGAGTTTCTAGGTCACGTGGTCAGCCCAGACGGGATTCGTCCGAATCCAAGGAAACTGGATGCAATAAGGAAATTCCCAATACCTAAAACCCCCAACGAAATCAAATCATTTCTAGGACTAATTGGATACTACCATAAATTCATAGAAAACTTCGCACACGCGTGTAAAGACATTTTAGTGAATTCACCTGTGCTAATACCACCAGATTTTTCTAAAGATTTTATATTAACAACCGACGCTTCCAATGTAGCGATAGCTGGAATATTGAGCCAGGGTGAACCAAATTCGGACCACCCGATAGCTTACGCCAGTTGTACATTGAACGAAACAGAATCTAGGTACAGCATGAAAGAAAAGGTTTTATTAGCCATCGTGTGGGCAACAAATTATTTCAGACCATATTTGTACGGACGGAAATTCACCATCTATACAGACCATAAACCGTTAAAATGGCTATTTTCCTTAAAACAACCAAACTCCAAATTTCTCCGTTGGAGACTAAAACTAGAGGAATATGACTTTAAAATCGAATACAAGAAAGGAAAGTTAAACTGCGCAGCAGATGCACTTTCCAGAATAGAGATAAACCCACTGGATATAGATAACCAATCAATGGCCAATAATATTGACGAGGAGGAGGAAACGATGGAAATTGACGTTGACGTAACAGCTAATTCAAATGCAGACTCGTACTCAGCACCAGGTATACCGACACTCGAGGAAGAAATAGTAAACAGCAAAACTAATCAGATAGTTTTTAAAAATACGGACAAACCAGATATATTCTCAGTCAGAAAGGACAAAAGAAATTTCATATATGCAAACTTTAATTTAAATGAACCCAGCCAAATAGAAAAATTTATAAAAGAATACTGTTTACCACAATGGAAATATTATTGTGTTTTTGTAAATGAACAAGATTACGAATTGATAAGTTCGGCAACCAATAAAAATTTCAATAACGTAGAATCACCCAAATTTTATAGATGTCTAGAAATTAGAAAAGAAATTAACGAGGACGAGTTAACCGAGACAATAATGAAATACCATGAGGGAAAGAGTAATCATCGGGGAGCGGAAGAAACATACCTGAGAATGAAGAAATATTACTACTATCCCAACTTAAAGAAACACATAGAAGAATATGTACGAAATTGTGATTTATGCAAAACATGCAAGTACAATCGAAACCCTGTACAAATCGCATTAGAACACACCCCCACAGCATCCAAACCGTTAGAAATAATGCACATAGACTCATTCCAAATCGAACAAGCTATCTTCCTAACAATAATAGATCCGTTTAGTAAATTTGTCCAAGTATTTCCGATAAATAGTAAAAGTGCAACCAAAATTGCGAAAAACCTAATCAAATACTTTTCACAGTATGGAGCATGTAAAACAATAGTTGCAGACCCAGGTACGGAGTTTTCGAACCAGGTAATTAAGGAACTTGTGGAAGCATATCAAATAGAGTTACATACAACCACACCGCAGAACCCAACATCCAATGGACCAATCGAGAGATTTCACAGAAAGATTATCGAACATTATCGATTATTTAAGATGAAAATTAAAAATATGAAACCCATCGACTTAATACCATACTGTATATTTGCTTATAACTCGAAGATACATTCACAGACACTAAAACCACCCTTTGATTTAATATTTGGCTATATACCAGAAATGTTCAATTATGGCCTGGAAGTAATAATTACGCAAGAATACAACGTACAACATAAAGACTTAATGCAAATTATTTACGAAATAGTGAGAAGCCGGATCGAAAATTCGAAAATAAAAACACTACAAAGAACGAACAATCACACGAACCAACCATTTAAAGAAGGCGATATTGTTTATAAAAAGACCCCGCCGGGATTCCACAAAAAAACATAAAAATCCATTTGAAGGTCCCTACTCAATAATTGCATTATTAGAACATAACAAAGCTATTTTAATAAATCATAAAAATGACGAACAAACTATCGTACATTTAAGAAATTTACGCCTTGCAGGTTCCTTACGACAGGAATAATTGGACAAATACAAGACTTGACAGACAATCCAGGCATGCTACCAAGGAAAATAGGAACAGCATACATGGAGACAAACAGATGGAATTTACTACATATACATGACTTGACACAACTACATAAGGACTATAACCAAAATAAAAGCAGTTCAAAATAAGTTCAAAATTGTATTCCAAATAGAGATACCTCTAGTAGAAGAATCAGAATATGATTATTATCAATTGTACACTTTACCAGTCCCTGGAATTTTTCATACTTTCACCATGATAATTCTACGAACCAGATACCTTATCCTAAGCAGTAAACAATATGCATACCGCAACGAAGAATGTCAAAATTTAAAGAACCAATTGTATTTCTGCAAAGACGACAATCCAACAGCCATGAATGATCAAAACCCATGTGGAATCAAATTTCAAAAACCTATAAATAACTGTAAACAAGGAATAGTCAAAATCAATAAACCAACTGTTTCGAGATATGGAAGCAGTCAATACATCGTGATAGCACCAGAGGAAACGAAGGCCAGAATATCTTGCCGAGAACAAGAGTGGACCAATATAATCAAAGGTACCAAACTAGTAAACCTTCAACCAAATTGCCAACTAAAAATAGGCACCAAAATCTACAAGACCAGCCCAACAACATCAGAAACGCTACAGATATTTAGTCTACCAAGAATAGAATCCCCAAATCCAGAAGATCCTGTAAATCCAGAAAAGGTACCTGAACTAACATTAGAAAACGTGCAGCTACACAACATCGATCAGATACAAAATCAACTGCAAACGATCAAGCAGAATATACCATGATCAATTAAAATACCTATACATCACCTGAGTATATGGACCATACTACTATACGTGGCCATCATACTAGCAATAATAACAACAGCCACAAGAGGGGGGGGGGGTGAAGAAATGGAAGACAACCAAAGAAGTAAGTCCAAAGAACACCGAGTCAGGATTTACCTTGAAAATCCGGAACGAACCGTAGCTTCGTTCTTCAAAAAAGGGAGTAGATAAATAAAGCCACAACAATGAGGATTGGAGGCGCCTGCCAGCTAGCAAGTTGAGAACGACGAAATACCACACGTGAGAAACAACGTCAGCAAGACTAAAGTCACCTCGGGGAACAATACGCCTTGGGGATTTTCCATAAATAGACTGCTCACCAGTGAAACGTCGTTCATTCTTGTTCCGAGTTAGAGACTCTGTACATCGCGTGCTAAAGTAGTTTATATCACTTGTATGTTGATATCATATCTTGTCTTAATTTTATATTATCCTTTTTATCTTATGTATTAATTGTTTAAAGTAATAATAAATTGTTTTAAAAATTCAAACGTCTTAACCGTAAAGTTAAGTCGCGTATTAAATATATGTCTGCGTTTACACCCAGACAGGACATAAACATTCTGAGAATATACCAGGAATGTTTAGAAAGAATGTTCAAACATCCTCAGAACATTCTCACAAGGTACAATATATATTCATAGAACATTCTATGAACATGAGAATGGGACAGATTCTGTCATACTAATAAGGTTCTTAGAATGTTATTTACAATATTCTTAGAAGCTCCCAGTATGTTCTGAAAATGTTCCACGAACATTCAATTAGTCTTCTCAAAATTTTCATACTCATACTCATGGGAATATTGTGTTTTTTAAAAAGATATACAGGGTGTTTTGCATAGGAAGTGACACAGAGCAGGGCCATGTAGAAAACCTAAAATATGATGGTTTGACGCAACTTACCCATATACTAAGGTGCATCCCTGAGAAGTTATAGGCCTTCAAAGTGGGGTTTTAAATTTCGAAAAGAAATCAATATCAGTAATACTTCAACCAAGAATAACCAAATTTGGTACACGGTTTGGGTCTACCAAGGGCATAAATCATTGGTGAGCAGAGTTCAGTTGAAGCATTTCAATGGTTGAATAGTGGTGATGCACCCATAAAATGTGACAGAATTTTTTAACCTATTGGCGGATCTAAAAAATACTTCATTTTATGGGAAAGTACATTATAAAACTTTTTTACTCTTGTTATTTTTCAAAAAACTTTTGTCGTTTTCAAGAAAAACCCAAATAACTAAAGACACATATATTATCAATGTTACTTAAAATCATCAAGTTCAATAGATGCATATGAAATTATCATGTTAAAGAATTTCTATAACTTATCGATAGCAATTTGTTATTTCTGTTTGAGTTGTTTGTGTTCTAATACTTATTCATACTTTTTTCCTGATTGTGAAATTTGACCTATACATAGGTTTATTGGCAAATATTTAATTTTCGATGATTTTAGTACGATTGATAAAATGTTTCTTTACTTATTCGTGTTTTTCTTGAAAACAACAAAGTCTTTTGAAAATGACAGGAGTAACAACGTTTTAGAGTTAAATTCCTCATAAAATAATGTAATATTTTCTTAAATCAACCAATCTGTTAAAAAAATTGGATCATTTTACGGGTGCATCACACCTAATCAATCCTTTCAAATGCCTTAATTGAACTTTACTTACCATTGATTAATGCTCTGGTTACACTCAAACCGGGTACTAAATTTGTTTTTTCTAAGTTAAAGTCTTACAGAGATATTGAATTTTTTCGACGTTTGAAACCCCACTTTGAAGGCCTATAACTTCTCAGGGGTGCAAGTTAGTATAGGGGTAAGTTGCGTTAAATCGCCCTATTTTACGTTTACACCTGCCCTGTGTCTGTTCTTATGCAAAACAGCCTGTATTCATTTTTTGAATGATACAGAAATTAAGAAAATGCAAAGATATGAAATATTGGATTTATATTCTAAATGTACTGACTTTCCACCATTTAACTGACTTTTTATATATTTTCATATAAGCAAGCTTAACAGGTCATATATGCTAAAATTTGAACTTCAATCGCTCACCCTTGTGTAGGTTACCATATTATTCCAGTGGCTACACAAACTTGTAAGCTCAAGATCAGATATCTACTTGATAAGTCAACAATTTGAGTATTGCACATTTATTCAGATTAAGTATGTACTTATAACAAATACAAAGAAATGTCTGAATAAAATATTAATACAACAATTAAAATTTCAGTAACATAAAAATAAAATAAAGATACAGTTCTTGGAGTTGCCAGAAAATTTAATAGCCAAATACAAAGTTTCCGAGATGAATAATCGCGGTTACCGGTCATCGATCAGACCTTTTGACCCTTCACTTGTATGGTTGCTTTCTGCTCTGCTTCCGCGGACTTGATTTTGAGTTCTAAAGCTATTTCCATATCCCAATGCCCGATGTTTGTCACCAACAGCATGGGTGTTCTGGTTGTAAAGGCATACTTTGCCAAAGTGATTGCGTATCTGATAAATTGCAAGTCTTATTGGACATTCATCTTCCTACCATATGTTCAGGTCTACATTTTCTGCACTTTATAGTGATACTTCTCACAGCATCAACTTCTTCCAAAGGAGTAAAAAGCCTGAGATGTTGCTTAAACAATTCTATAGATTTGCAGTGTTCTTGCACTTTTCCAGTTCATCAGTCCATCCACATCAAACTGTGGTAGTGGTTTATATTGCATGACTTAGGTACTATTGAACATAACACAATTTTTTAATTATATATTATACAATGTAGGTGTATCTAATTCGTAAGATGATCCAGTCTTAAGCAAAATTGGCGAACCCATCGTCAGTGTTAACTACAGGAAATGCTTTAAGCATTTCTTTACTGGGTGCGTCCCAGTTCCTCATAACCTCACACCATGTTTTAGTTGCTTCTGTACTCTGGATCTTTGTTTGCAATTACCCACTGTTCTCGTCACATTATTATCTTTAATTAATTATGTTAGAATATAACCTTACTATACAACATTGACCATAGACCATTCATATTGACATTAGTTTTTATTTACGTCTACCGGCCATCTTGCCATTTGCCATCTTCCCTTGTCGGCGGCATGGGCATGCGCTCTATGCCTAAAGAAGGGAATACAGTTTTCGGATGTGTTTAACATAGACAGGTAACAGATTCAAACATGCAAAATAGTTACTATTATAAGTCTCACCACTATACTGTAATCATCATCTATCTTTTTCATTACATTTTAAAGTTAAATAATATTATAAGGACATCTCAAGCATATTCTAAGCGAATATTCGGAATAATAATCTATTCAAATATTCTCAGTATATTGATGAAGAATTTTCTTAGGATGTGATTGAATGAATATACTCAGAATATTCAAGATTGAAGTTTGAAATTCCGTAAATGTTATTAGAACATTGCGAAACAAATATTCTGAAAAAAGAATGTTCGCACATTGTGAGAACATTCTGAGAATATCTTGTGCTGTATGGGCAGTCTTATTGGTGACAGGTATGACGTATTGCTCAAGATGTCTCAATACATTTTCCCAATCGTTTTTTTTCTTTCTCCGAGATATCTAAAGTATCATAAATATCTTGGACATCTGGGCCTATAGTGTGCAGAAGTATCGCTACTTTTCTTGCCTCCGATATGTTTGTATTGCTGGACATCCCTGATGCTACCATGCTGTATATAAGAATATTTTGTTTCCATTTTTTTAAATTGCTGGCAACATCGCCCTCTAAACGTTGTATCTGCTTTAAATGTTTGATTGTCTATTATTCTGGTTGTAGAATTTATGGAAGTGAGGTTATAACCGTTTGTACTTTATGCAGTCTATTTTTAACACTACTTATTTCTAAATGTTTTAGCTTCACTATTCAAATACGCAGTGTCATGTCAAGTTTATAATAATTATTAACACTTTACTTGTTAAACTTTAGGTACATTTGTTTTTCTTAATCTCTCTACCTCATCCCGTTATCTGTTCACTGACCTCCCATAGAGTGGCTCCCCTTCTCTATGGCCAGATATGTGACAAATATGCCAAACAACTTTTGTGACATTATGTTGATAATAAATTATGTCAACTACAAAATCATGTAATCCCATACAGCACAAGATATTCTCAGAATGTTCTCACAATGTGAGAACATAGTTTTTTCATAATATTTGTTTCGGAATGTTCTAATAACATTTATGGAATTTCAAACTGGGAAACTGGATTTTAGTCTGAAACATAATAACAATTTGGCCCCTGCAAAAGACCAAGGAGGGTGAAGTGGGGAGAGTGCACCCTTAAAATAGCAACTTCCACCTTAGGGTATATTATAATATCGTTACATAATTATCTTTAAATTTGCATTTATACATGTAAAAGTATGACCATTATGCTATGCAACTTTTCTACCATTTGTAAAAAATTAATTACGATAACAAATTTCAGAAATTATTTTTTGAATACCTAGATGGTGCATATACGCCTTGTAGTGAGGCAACTGCAATTCAATTTCGCTTTGATATATATTTTCAACGAGTCTTACAAAATAACGACATTCTTATTTGCTGAAAACTGTACAAGTAAGTACCCATACAACACAAGATATTCTCAGAATGTTCTAACAATGTGAGAACATTCTTTTTTCAGAATATTTGTTTCGGAATGTTCTTATAACATTTATGGAATTTCAAACTTCAATCTTGAATATTCTGAGCACATTCATTCAATCACATCCTAAGAAAATTCTTCATCAATATACTGAGAATATTTGAATAGATTATTATTCCGAATATTCGCTTAGAATGTGCTTGAGATGTCCTTATCATATTAGATAACTTTAAAATTTAATGAAAAAGATAGATGATGATTGCGATATAGTGGTGACATTAAAATAGTAACTATTTTGCATGTTTGATTTTGTTACCTGTCTATTATAAACATATTATATATTTAGGCAATCCCTTCTTTAGGCATAGAACGCATATCCATGCCGCCAGAAAGGGAAGATGGCAAATGGCAAGATGGCCGCTGGACGTAAATGAAAATTAATATCAAAATTAATGGTCTGTGATCAATGTTGTATAAGGTTTTATTCCAACATAATTAATTAAAAATAATAATGTGACGTGAACAGTGTGTAATTGCAAACATAGATCCAGAGTACTGAATCAATTAAGACATGGTGTCAGGATAACTAAAACCAGATAAAGAAACAAGTTTTAAAGCATCTCCTGTAGTTGACACTGACGATGGGTTCGCCAATTTTGCTTGAGACTGGATCATCTTACGAATTAGGTACACCTACATTGTATAATATATAATTAAAAATTGTGTTATTTTCAATAGTACCTAAGTCATACAATATAAACCACTACCACCGTTTTATGTGGATGGACTGATGGACTGGAAAAGTGCAAAAATACTGCAAATCTCTAAAATTGTCTAAGCAACATCTCGGGCTTTTTACTCCTGTGGAAGAAGTTAATGCTTTGAGAAGTATCACTATAAAGTGAAGAAAATGTGGACCTGAACATATGGTGGGAAGATTAATGTACAATAAAACTTGCAATTTATCAGATACGGAATCACTTTGCCCAAGTATGCCTTTACAACCAGAATATCCAAGCTGTTGGTGACAACGAAAAGGTCAAAATTCTGATCGATGACTTTCAGTTGTAGTTTTGTGTAAGTGCAAGTGAGTGTGATTTTGTGGCATGTTCTGTCCAATTTAGTTGTATTCTATAAAGGTGTAAGTACTGTTGTGTAATGCAATTCCTTCAATGTCACACTGGAAGCCATAGGAACAATAGTCTAACTAAATTTCAAGTTACTTCAGTGGGGTAACCGCGATTATTCATCTCGGAAACTTTGTATTTGAGTATTAAATTTTCTGGCAACTCCAAGAACTGTATCTTTATTTGATTTTTATGTTATTGAAATTTTAATTGTTTTATTAATATTTTATTCTGGCATTTCTTTGTATTTGTTATAAGTACATACTTAATCTGAATAAATGTGCAATACTCGAATTGTTAACTTATTACGGATGTGAACTTGAGTGTACAGGTGTGTGTAGCCACTGGAATAAAGTGGCAACCTACACAAGGGTGAGTGATTGAAGTTCAAATTCTAGCCTGTTGGGCTTGCTTATACAAAAATATATAAAAGGCCAGTTAAATCATGGAAAATCAGTAAATTTTGAAGATAAATCCAATATTCCATATCTTTGCATTTTCTTAATTTCTGTATCATTAAAAAAATGTATACAGGGTGTTTTGCGTAAAAACCGACACAGGGCATGTAGATAAACGTTAAATATGGTGATTTAACGCAACTTACCCCTATATTCAGTTGCAGTCCCGAGAAGTTATAGGCCTTCAAAGTGGGGTTTCAAATTTCGAAAAAAATCAATATCTCTATAATACTTTAACTTGGAAAACCAAATTTAGTACCCGTTTTGAGTGAACGAAGAGCATTAATCAATGGTGAGTAGAATTCAATTAAGGCATTTGAAAGGGATGATTAGAGGCGATGTACCCTTAAAATGTCACAATTTTTTAACAGATTGGTAGACTTAAGAAAATGTTTCATTTTACGAGGAATTTAACTCTAAAACTTTGTTACTCCTGTTATTTTTAAAAAACTTTATTGTTTTCAAGAAAAACACGAATAAGCAAAGAAACATATTTTATCAATCTTACTAAAAATCATCGAAAATTAAATATTTGCCAATAAACTTATTTATAGGTCAAATTTGACAATCAGTAAAGAAGTGTAATAAGTATAAATTTATTAGAAAACAGACAACTCAAACAACAGAAATAAAAAAACTGCTATCGATAAGTTATAGAAATTCTTCAACATGATAATTTCACAGGCATCTACTGAATTTTTGGTGATTTTAAGTAACATTGATAATATAGTTGTCTTTAGTTATTCGGGTTTTTCTTAAAAACGACAAACGTTTTTTGAAAAATAACAGGAGTAAAAAAGTTTTATAATTTACTTCCCCATAAAATGAAATAATAATTTTTTAGATCCGCCAATAGGTTAAAAAATTCTGTCACATTTTATGGGTGCATCACCACTATTCAACCCTTTGAAATGCTTTAAGTGAACTCTACTCACCAACGATTAATGCTCTTGGTAACCCAAAACGTGTACCAAATTTGGTTTTTCTAAGTTGAAGTATTATTGAGATATTGTTTTTTTTTTCGAAAATTAAAACCCCACTTTGAAGGCTTATAACCTCTCAGGGATGCACCTTAGTATAGGGTCAAGCTGCGTTAAATCACCAAATTTTAGGTTTCCCTAAATGCCCCTGCTCTCTAGAGTTTCTTATGCGAAACACCCTGTATATCTTTTTAAAAAACGCAATGTTCCCATGAGTATATGTATGAACATTTCGCGAAGATTCATTGAATTGTGGTGGAACATTTTCAGAAGATACTGGGAGCTCCTAAGAATATTATAAATAACATTCTACGAACCTTATTAGTATCACAGAATCTGTCCCAATCTCATGTTCATATAATGTTCTATGAATATATATTGTACCTTGTGAGAATGTTCTGGGGATATTTGAATATTCTTTCGAAACATTCCTGGTATATTCTCAGAATGTGTCTGTGCTGTCTGGGATATAACCATCTTTGTTTATTCTATGTAACTTTACAACGCACAGTAATGTCCTTTTCTAACAACAGGGAATATGTTGTTGTTGTTGTTTTTGTTTGGCTTCGGACCGTTAGGTCCATTAGCCACAGACTTTTTTTTGACTTTTATGACTTTTATTATTTAAAAATGTGAAACGATTCACGATTTTGCGTGTCATCCTTGCGCAAGGGCTATACTAATCTTCCCTGTAGCATTCCAATTTTAGTATATGTACCGCCGAAGCGAGTACACAACAGGGAATATATTTAGCGTCATTTTCTAAGTTCTGTTAACATTCATTAAGCTAAATTTTGGTACATTGTAGGTATGTGTAGTTTGATTGCAATAAGTTAAATTTGGTATCAAGAAATGGATGAGTTTCAAAGATATAGCATTTTCGAAAAAGAAATTGGCCATTTTCGAATAAAAAACTTGACTCTTATACTTTATTAACTAGCCAACGAACTTTATTTCTTTCTTGCAGGAATTTTCAAGTGTACCTAATGCAAAAAATATGAAGTCTCTAGGTAGCGTAGAAGCTTTTTAAACCACGGTGTACAACACTTACAATAACCACTTTTCCGTTCTGTAATATGCAGCACTTATTCGGGTCCCTACATGTTACTTTGAAGTTATAAAAATTATAAAATTCAGGGATACAATGTGTCCATCGTTGTCAGTCTCATATTTTTTATAATTTGGTAATTTATAGACAGAGTTTGCAGTTGCATGCATTGTTTCCATGGTTCGGTTATATATTTGTTGCAAAATTTGGGTAAAGTTTTAATGCGTTTCTTTATCTTATACATATAATTTTCAAATCTGAATGCACTGAAACTATCAAGCACCACAAGGACACCTTAGGACATCTTCACATAAATAAATAAGATTATAAACATTGTAGGATATAAAATATTCTCCATACAAGGTGGAATATTTTACAACAAAATGTCTGAAAAGTTCGTTTGTATATCCTATATATTTTGTAATAAATTCTTCATTGCACAAAATGCGAATGGCAACACGTAGGCACAAGAAGTGTTCATAATACTTTTTTTTTATTGAATCTTTCAACACCACAATACCACCATATAACAGAAAAAATCGAAGTTTTGTAGCTTTCCACAGATCAACATCTGATAAATGTCTAGGAGATCTAGCAAAATCACATGGCATATACTTTGCTAAATCAACATATTCCCTTTTGCTTATTTCAATAGGAAAATCACAGAAACGGACATTTTCCCCCTTGACCTGACCTGACAAACTAGATGCATATAGTCAAGAGGCACTCGGCCTACCACACCAATATTTAGATCTTGTTGTATGCTAATGGATTTATGATGTTTCTCTTGATAATGCTCGCTACCTTGAAAAAATGATCTATCGGTACGCAACATAGCATTCAATTCTACACTTCAAACATCCAAAGAATCCAGAATGATTTTTTGTGTTCGTAATGAACGCCCTTGCAGGAGCATCACAAATGAAAGCATTTATTCTGAACGAACTATGACCTTCATTGATACAATAAAGAGCTTTTTTCAAAAGTTCTTTGGCCACACTACCAAACAAACTCATAAATTCATTGGCATTAGTTGGTTTTGTACATCCATAAATACATTCCGACTATGAAAGGTTCTGTGTACTGCTTCTCCAGAATAATCGTCCCAATAGGCCAAAATCATGCCCCTGAACTCTTGGATATTGGTAGTCCGTCAATATTGAAGTTGACAAAAATTTGCTCGCCATCATATTTTTATGCTCTTGCTGAATGTAATAGCATTGCTTCTAAACCAAAGTGTATATATTGCCCATCTACAAATTTTAGAATTTTTTTTCTGATACATTCCTTGGCGTTTTCATTAACGTACGTACATCAGGTGGAAAATTTTCATGTCCATTGGTCTTCAATAACTTCAAAAGATCATTGATAAAAGAATGACTGACGTTATGTTTTAAAACTAAATGTTGAAGATCGTTCTGAAAATCTGATTAACTTAACTCTGACAAAACGTTACAGGGAATACTTGAACAGACTGGATGAGTAGCTGCTGAAGATACAGTAGAATCAGTGGCACTAACCACTACTGTACTTTCACAGTTTCCAGAATTTGGCACAATATCGTAAGGTGCTAAATTACAAAATGTAAATGCATCAGATGAGGTTTTAATAACATCATCCTGATTCAAACGAGCATGAAGAAATACTTTTGCCTTCAGAGGGTGTTATTACCCTACAATTTTTGGATTCATTCATTCAAGCCTAAAGAACCAATTATACTTTTGTGAAAACGACAATCCAACAGCGGTCAGCGAAAACAACCCATCCGAAATCAAACTTGTAAATTTCTAAAAACCAATCAATAATTGCAAACAAGAATCAGTCAAAATAAAACCAGAGTTTCAACATATGGAAATGCACAGTATATAATAGTAGGAACCGAAACGCCAACTTCAATTAAACATCAAAATTTACAAATAAAATCAGACAGCATCAGAAACTCAACATCTGTTCAACCTTCCTGAGTTAGAGTTCAAAACTGAAGAAACACCTGTTCTTCCAAATAGTCTACCAGAATTAAAATTAGAAAATGTTTAGTTAAACAATTTGAACAACATGAAATCCCAACTTCAATCAATAACAATAATAACACCGCAGGTACAGTAGACAAACTCCACACCCAAAAGTATTTGACTTGTGCGGGGGGAGCTTACACACACATATATAGAAAGGACACCACCCATAACTTGCCTTGCGAACTGAGCTATTCGGCCTGTCAATTACAGTAACATTCTTATACCAATATTTGGACAATATTACTATACGTCATATTAATAATAGTAATAATAACAATAATCATAAACTATCTTTTAAAGAAATTTAAAAAACCAGAACAAAAGAACATAGATCCCAAAGTCATGGCCGGATCTCCTAAGAAAATCCGTAACGAATCATAAGGCTTCGTTCTTTAAAGGGGGTACGAGATACCAGAGCTCCACCCAATGGACTTCTGCTGCAACTTTGTAACATAATAAACAAACAATATACTTATCGAGCAATTTATGAATAAACAATAGAAAGCTGAATCTAAGGTAATTATGAATAAATAAAGACGAAGCTGAATCAAGAGGAAAACATGTGCACCTTTGGGCACTTGCAAGACAATAATGGACGACAAGCCACCAAGAAACTATTAAGAGCCCGAGCACAATTCTACCAGCCTTAATTACTTACTCACACCTTATTGGTCAACAACGTTATGTCTTTGTGAACGTTTAAGTTATATTTTTAAAGCAGTAAAAAAATAAGTTTAAAAAAGTTAACAGAGTCTTGGTGGTTCAGTGGTAAGGACCTGTACCTGTGAACCGAGGGGTGCCAGGTTCGATTTCCAGGGTTTCCTTCTCACATTTTCAGTACATACTGTAATTAACATCAACCCATCTTGTGGCATTCTATTTGAGCAAGTTGAATGTCTGCACGTTCCGCCCTTCGGAAGAGGCGTAGAGCCGTCGGTCCTGTGTCTATGCGATGTTGGGCACGTTAAATATCCCTACCCTCCTTACAAAAAGGCTGGGGTGCGGCAAAATTTGCAGGATACTGAGGTAAAACTGCTCCCTGGCTTCGGTGATTGGCCATAGTCGCGGAAATAGACCGACGTTAAAGAGACAAAAAACACAACAACACATACTTTTTAAAATTTGTCTAACTGACTCCCAGCTCTGTATTTGTGACAACTATTCAATCGGTGACTTGAATCACATATTTTTTGCATTCCAGAACTATAGGGAACTGTCCAGCGTTTTGATACGAGAGCTACTCAAACTGGGTTGTGAGGTTCCCGTCAACCTATTTTCGCTCTTGTCACTTAACAAAAGACATATTCACTAAGTGAAGATTGGAACCTGTAATGAGCACTGATAAGTACACTTGGAGAACCCAAATCACCACAACACATTTAAAAAAAAGACCTGACGATCGTTTCGCTAACCAAGTTAGCGTCATCAGAGGATGAAACATTCTAACTACTTTAAAAACTAACATCACCTTATATACCGGATCTTAGGTAAAGAGACCGACTTGAGAAGGGAAACTAGTCGTGGGCAAATTCTGCAGTGTATTGTATTTTTATCGCCGGACGAGGTCTTTGCACTGTCCCTATTAGCTTATCTAAAAAGTGTCCAAAGGTGGCGGATATATCTGTATTCTTATGTTATCTTTAGGACGTGTTGAATCATGGGAATTTATTTAACAAAGCAATCGATCAAGTGACTCGTAATCGGCGTTGGTGAAACGTTAATACATTTTTTGTTGTAACTATATTTCGCAATATATATATATATACTCTCAAAAGCGTTTAGCTGTCCTGGTTGTCTAACATTTTTTATTTATTTCAGATTATCTCTATTAACGTGATGATTATTATCCCAAATATGTCGGGCGGCGGAAGATCCATCTATAGTACCGTAAAGTAATTGGGCTAAGTGTTCTTTGAATCTAATTCCAATCGATCTTTTTGTTTGTCCGACGTACTTAAGATTACAATCTTTACAACGTATTTCATAAATTCCCGACATTTTGTCCGTGCTATCCTTGTATTCTGGATTACCTAGCAAGCTTTTTAAGGCATTTTTTGTCGAAAATGTTAGCTGAAAGTTGACTTAAAAAAAATGCTATCTAGACCCCTCTTGATTCGAGATTCAAATGGTAAGTAAACAAAGTTTTTTTCGGATTTCTCTCTTCTAAACGTCGTTGATTCCATCAACAGCCAAATCGAAAGTAGCTCCAATAAAGACAGAAACTACGCTTCCAAGGTTAGAACTATGTGCAGCACACATATTAGCAAAATTATTGAAAAGAGCAACAGCAGTATTCCAGTTAGAAATCTTCAATATCTATGCCAAGACTGATTCAATGATTGTATCAGGCTGGCTAAAAGGATATCCAGGAAGATGGAAAACCTTTGTTGAAAACGTAAAGTCAGAAGAAAACCCGGCAGATGTAGTATCTAGAGGCACAAACCCAGGGAATTTAAAAAATCTATCACTATGGTGGCAAGGGCCAACATGATTGCAAAGTCGAGGCTACTCCATTAACCCATTAAAATAGAGAGGCCACAGGAAGTATTAGAAGAAAGAAAAAAGCTAAAGTTGATGGTTTGTTTTAGTACACAAACAAATGCAACGGATCTAAGCCAAAGATTCTCATCATTTACAAGAATGATTCGTGTTATAGCATATTGCAAAAGATTTATCCATAATACAAGAAAAAATTACAAGATAGACGGATATTTCAATACAAGAGAGACGAGTAAAGCCGAAAACAGCAGCATAAGAATGGACCAGATGACAGAATTTACAGAAGAAATCAATGAATTACAAAGAAAAAAAAACAGTAAACAAGAAAAGCAAAATATCAAATTTGCATCAATTCATATACCAGAAGAGAATAATGAGGGTAGGAGGAAGATTGGAGAACTCCTTACTTACCTATGGAGAAAAACACACCATAATTATAAGCTCAAAGTTGCACATAGCGGAGCTAATTATTAGAGAAGCACCATCCATTACGATGGCAACCAGGAAACATTACCGTATGTCCGCAAAAAATATTGGATAACGAATGCAAAGAGATGCGTTAAAAAATCAATAAATAATTGCATAAAATGCATCCGTTATAAAGCCAAAACAGCTAAGCAGTTAATGGGGCACTTGCCCAGGCATTTACACACACTGGGGTGGATTGTGCAGGTCCGATTCAGGTACGAGCTACAAAAGGCAGATGTTACAAATCGTACAAGGGCTATCTGGCAATATTTGTATGCTTATTATGGATGTTAATTGCACTTGTTGATATTAAATCCATACGTAAACATTTAATATACTTTATTATTTCACTAACTGAATAAACTATACATTTAACTATAAAACAATCACAGACAGCACATAACAGATAACTGACCGAGCGTGGAGAGACGTATCTTCACTGTGTCGGTTAGTAGCGAGGAGAGAGCGAGAGAGATCCCTGGTGTCTCTTATATAGTAGTTCTTGACAGCTTGCTGTCGAATAACGTAACGCAACGTTTTAGCTGTCAAGAGAACCATAGGGTAGTGTTGACTAAAACACTGCGGTCGGAACCACCGCCACATACTCCCCTCTCAGTGGCAACGCTATTAGTTCAAGTATCTTCGTGGAAATCGAACTCTACGTCCATGGCGTGTAGTTTGAACGGGAACGGGAACTTCACTGTCACTTTCAGTTTCACTGGGTGTTGGACTTTCACTGTCACTTTCAGTTTCACTAGGTGTTGGACTTTCACTGTCACTTTCAGTTTCACTAGGATGTCTCTGAGGGTGGAAAGTTGTCTGTTCGTTATCACAAAGAATGAATGCGGGTTTAAGACGGTCAACAGAAATTGTCTCTTCTCCGTGTGATTTCTTGATTTTGAAGACTTTGTCAGTTCGGGATAACACTTCAAAGGGGCCGTCATAAACTGGTTCGAGAGTTTTTCGCGGAATATCAATGCGAACAAAAACAAAAGGAGCTTCCATAAGCTTAGGATGGACAAATACCTTTTTTGCAGTATGGTGTTTAAAAGGTACTGGTCGAAGTTTCCTTATGTCTTCTTTCAGCTGAGATATAAGTGGTGGAACATCATGAGCTTGTGTGCTGTTGAAAAAGTCGGTGGGAAGTTTGATTGATTCTCCATAGACTATTTCAGCGGGTGTTGAGCGATATTCTGGAATTATGTACGATCTGAGTCCTAGTAACACAATTGGCAATTTAGCGACCCAGTTTTCGTCCATATGAGCTTTCAAGGCCTGTTTCAGAACTCTATGCCATCTCTCGATTACACCATTTGCTGCTGGGTGGTAAGCTGTGGTCTTGATGTGGTCTGCACCTAGTGTTTTAGTGAGGTGTGTGAAAAGGTGGCAATCGAATTGTTTACCTCTGTCTGTGGTGATGTATTGCGGAACACCGAAACGAGAGATCCAGCATGATAAAATAGTGTTCGCTACTGTTTCTGCTGTAATATCTGACAATGGAATTGCTTCGGGCCATCGAGAAAATCTGTCTATTATTGTTAACAGATAGCGTTGACCTTGTGATAGTGGTAATGGTCCCACAATGTCAACATTTATATGCGAGAATCTTCTCATGGCTGGGGTGTATTGTCCAATGGCACTGGAAGTGTGTCTCCATATCTTGACTTTCTGGCAGGGAATGCAAGTTTTAGACCAAAGAGATACATCGCGTTTCAATTTGGGCCAACAAAATCTATCCTGGACCAGATCGACTGAAGCTGATATGCCTGGGTGAGATAAATTGTGGATAGAATCGAAAATCTTTCGGCGAAATTTGAGCGGAATGAATGGGCGAAGTTTCTTTGAAGAAGAATCGCAAATAAGATTCATTCCGTTGTCAAGAGGCATGTTTTGAAATTTGTATGAGGAAGATTTAGACTGCAGAAGGTGTTTGAGTTCCTCACAAGATGACTGAGCTTGCGCAATTTCTTGGAGTGACACAGTGGAAGAAAGTGAAATTGTTTCAATGCGAGAACAATAGTCTGCGGGAATGTTTGTAGGACCTGGTATGTAGCGAATGTCTGTGGTAAATTGACCTAGGAAGTCTAAATGTCGTAGTTGCCTTGGAGATGCTTTATCGACGCGTTGTTCAAAAGCGTATGTCAAAGGTTTGTGGTCCGTATAAATGGTGAAATGGCGACCTTCTAGGGTATATCTAAAGTATTTAACTGCCTGATAAGCAGCTAGAAGTTCGCGATCGTAGGTGCTGTAAGATTTTTGGGCTGAAGTAAGCTTTTTAGAGTAGAAACCTAGGGGTTCTAGTGTTTGATCACGTAATTGTTGGAGGGAAGCGCCTACGGCATAATCAGAAGCATCGACATGGAGAATCAGTGGTAGCGAAGAAGACGGATGAGCTATTAGTGTAGCGTTTTTTAGTGCCTCTTTCAAACGTTCGAATGCTTCTCGAGTCTGAGGAGTCCACTCGATTTTACGTTTGTCGCGTTTTTTGGGATTCTGGCAGAGGTCGAATAGTGGTTGCTGAATTTCCGCAGCACGTGGAAGAGAACGACGGTAGAAATTTATGAGACCTAGAAATCTTCTGAGTTTTTCAATGGTATCGGGAAGAGGTAGGTCGGTAATAGCTTTGATGCGTTCAGGAAGTGGAAATAATCCAGATTTATTTACACGAAAACCTAAAAATGAAATTTCGGCCACTCCGAATTCACATTTAGATGAATTGATACGGATGCCGTTGTCTTGAAGTGTCTGAAAAAGTTTTGCTAGATGCTCTTGATGTTCTTTTTCAGAGGCTGATGCAACGAGAATATCGTCAAGATAGGAGTAGGCAAAGTCAAGATGTCTTAAAATTGAATGTAAATATCTTTGAAATGTTTGTGCTGAATTACGAAGGCCAAATGGGGTTTTAACAAATTCGAATAACCCAAATGGAGTTATGACTGCTGTTTTGGGAATATCTTGAGGTGCTACTGGGATGTGATGGAAAGCGCGAATGATATCTAATTTTGAAAAAATACGTTTGCCTTCTAACTGGGCATTAAAATCCTGCAAATTTGGAATGGGATATTTGTCTGGGATTGTTTTAGCGTTTAGTGCTCGGTAATCCCCACATGGTCTCCATGAGCCATCCTTTTTTTGCACCATGTGGAGGGGGCTTGACCATGGACTTTTGGAGGGTCTACAAATTCCCAAGTCCATCATGTGCTGGAATTCTAGCTTTGCTTGAGCTAGCTTTTCCGGGGGCAATCTTCTAGCTTTTGCAGTGACAGGTGGTCCTTCCGTACTTATAGTATGGAAGAACTCAACCTCTGGAAGGTTGCTAGAAGAAGTTTCCTTAAACAGGTCAGGAAATTGTTGTAGCAATTTGAAGTACTGGTGTGTCGGGTCTACGAGATGAATTTTAGAATTAAATCCTGGTGGTGGGTTAGCACCGGTCTTAGAGAGGTTTGTCTTTGTATCGATTAAACGTCTATGTTTCATATCTACAAGTAAAGCAAACTCTGCTAGAAAATCAGCGCCTATAATTGGTTGCTTGATATCGGCAAGTGTGAAGGGCCAGCAGAACCTACGGCGTAAACCTAGATCCAAATCTAATAGTTGTTCGCCATAGGTATGAATAGGGGTCCCGTTTGCAGCATACAAGGTACGTTTCGATTGAAATTTCCGTTGGTCATGAGTGGGTGGAATAACTGAAATATCCGCTCCAGAGTCGATTAGAAATTTCATATTGGAGCGTCTATCAAAAATAAAAAGGCGGCGTGTTAGGTGGCTCTCGTCTCCTGCCGCGTGGAGGGAGTGCCTTATTAGTTTTCCGACACATGTTTTGCTTTGAAATTGCAAGGTTGGATGCAACGTTTGGCCTTGTTGCCAAATCGTTCATGATACCAACACGTGGAGGTTGAGGAATTTGCGGTTATGGAGTTTCGAGAAAGCTTGGGTCTTTCTCGGGAGGTAGATCGGGAACGCGTTCGCAATTCGTTGACTGATGCTGTTAGCTTCTCTAATTGCGCTTCTAATTTGGCTAGCTTGTCGGGCTCGCGTGACTGAATTTCAGCCACGTTGTATTTATCTCTGGAAAATTCCACGATTTTGTCTGCTGTAACCGACAAATTTTCTAGAGAATCGTTGCTCAAAGCCAAAATTGAACGAACGTTGACTGGTAAACGTTGTAGAAATAAAATTTTAAGGAAATTTTCTCCAATCTGACTACCGGCTAAAAACTTCATTTCGCGTAAAAGTTGCGATGGTTTTCTGTCGCCTAATTCTAATTCTGTTAAAAGTTTATTTAGTTTGCGACTATCGGACTCTTCAAATTCTAATAAAAGACGTTTCATTAGATCTGAATAGGGGGTTGATGATAATGGTTGGGTTAAAAAATCTGAAATTGACTCTGCGACATCAGGATCGAGTATAGCGAGTACATGACTGAATTTTGTCTTTTCAGAACTGATCTGCGATATATCAAACTGGGCGTCAACCTGCATTTGCCAGATTTTCACGTTACGTCTCCATATAGGAGGTAATTTTATTGCAACCCTTGCCATGATATTGCTGCTTGAAGAATCTTCGGCCATTGTGAAAAAAATCAGATAATTTTTAAATTAGAAAAGACTGACCTGTTTAGATATTAGTTTTCTGTAGGCATGAGCACGTGCGTGGAAGTTAGGCGACGTCGGCTGGAACATCAGGCTGGGCATCTTCGGCTTGCGGCACGGGGTCACCAATATGGATGTTAATTGCACTTGTTGATATTAAATCCATACGTAAACATTTAATATACTTTATTATTTCACTAACTGAATAAACTATACATTTAACTATAAAACAATCACAGACAGCACATAACAGATAACTGACCGAGCGTGGAGAGACGTATCTTCACTGTGTCGGTTAGTAGCGAGGAGAGAGCGAGAGAGATCCCTGGTGTCTCTTATATAGTAGTTCTTGACAGCTTGCTGTCGAATAACGTAACGCAACGTTTTAGCTGTCAAGAGAACCATAGGGTAGTGTTGACTAAAACACTGCGGTCGGAACCACCGCCACACTTATCAACAAAAGCTGTTCACATAGAAGTCGTGAGTGACATTTGCACTGAGTCGTTTATGGCTGCTTTGAAAAGGTTCATATCCAGAAGAGATATGTGTTCTCACATGTATATTAACAATGGGACAACATTTGTAGGAGCAAAATCAGCACTACAAAGAGAAGCTATATAAATCAGCAAAGACCCTCAAATCCAGGAGAATACTACACACATGGGTCTGCAATGGCACTTCATACCACCTTCAGCACCTCATTTTGGAGGGCTCTGGGAGGCAGCAGTCAAATCGGTGAAATATCACCTTAGGCCAGTGATTGGAGAAACGAGGTTGACATATGAGGTCATTTTCTCATAGGGAGAGAATTACTAGCACCACCAACAATCATGTCTGAGAACATTGATGGTAATCTACAGGGAAGATGGAGAACAATACAAAAAATGGAAAAAAGATTTTTGGGCCACTTGGCATAAAGTATATCTTCACCAATTACAGGAAAGATGCAAGTGGAAATTCAATAAGAATACAGTACACGCAGGTGACATCGTATTAATAAAAGATGACAACTACAGCGCAGAAAAATGGCCAGTGGGTAGAATACTAAAAACATACCCAGACAAGCAAGTAATACCAAGGGTAGCAGAAATTAGAAAAAAGGGGGTGTAACAATGGAAAGGCCAATACGTAAGCTAATCCTAGTACCCAATGATGAAGAAACAACAACAGAGCAACATGAAGAACAGGCAGAGCCGCAGAAATTTGAGCAAAAAAGGAAGATAGTTATAATAGCAATATTGTTCATGGTGGCTATGGGCAGAACAGCAGCCACAACGTTGTACCACATAAAGTACTCACAGCCAGGGTTTTACATTGAACACATTGCACATGCAAAATTTGAGAAGGGAACGTTTAAAATTGAAACAAGGTTCTAAAAGAAGAACCTCGCAAACGACACGAAATCAGCGAGGTCGATTTTTGTTGAGTTGGAAGAGTTTTGCAAGCCAAGCAAAGACATTTCCTTAGATGCTATTGATTGTGCCTTATTAAGGACACAAATCAAAGTAAAACAGGTTGAACTATCATGGATAAAAGCAGGGTTAAATACTGCCCTTCGGAAGAGGGAGAAAAGAGGAATCCTTGGACAACTCTTAACATCCGTATTTGGGGTAAAAGACGACGTATACAAGGACATAAATCAATTAAACAAAAATCAACAGGAACTAATTGCAGCGTCTCATCATCAAACGAGGTTGATGCTTCAATCGTTATCAAGGTTCAATGATACAGAGAAAAGAATATACCACACACTTAAACAGTTCGTGTCCAAGCTGAACCAAGGCATAGAAGCCATCAATAACATGAAGCCTTGGTACAAAGCAGTAGACAAGAACTCATTAAATATTCACACACTGAGTGTATATCAGATAGCTGACCGGTATCTAGATGAACTCACTCATCATTACAGAAGCATGCTAAACATACATGTGAACCAAGTCAACATTTACGACTTTCTTTCACCGGCGCACATTGATAAAATAATAAGCGCCGCAACAAGAAAACTGCCCCAGCTTCTGGAGATCATTTCATATCACTGTGAAAATAATATTAATTTGTACAGTTACTTTACAATGACGGAGGTAACACAATTTATATTAATAAAGGTCACTCCGATTCATTATAAGGTCAAGAACGAAACATATTGGTCAACCAAATTCTATGAGTTGATTATAGCACGCAACGATACTTTCAGATAACCGACAATGAATTAACCCACAGCATCCCAATATCCAAGAACCTATATGTGTGTTCACCAGCCATGGTAAGAAGCATAGAAAGCAGCCACAACTGCATAATATATGAGATATACCAGAGGGAAGACAAAACCACATGTCCAATTCATCACCAGGCAGTGAAGTCAACTCATGGATGTTTATAAACCCAAGAGAATCTAGAATTGCAATCATATGTAATGGCCAAAGGGAAGAAGTTAAGATAAAGCAGTCTGGCATAATATCCATATCCCAAGACTGTATCATTAAGACAAAAACTATGGTGCTAACTCCTAAACAGATAGAGGGAGTGCCTATTTTAGGTGGATTTGTGAAACCAGTACCAACAAATTTAACGTTATCAGAGGCATTAACCTGTCCAGTGATAATTCCCCAAGAAGCAGTAGTCCGATCATATGACGATTTGAATGACATCGCTCAGGAAGAACAACAAGAAGAGGACCATCTCCAAGAAAACCGATGGCACACGGTCACGCATCATTCCGTAGTAACGAACCTGACCACCACAGCAATAATAGCCATCTTAATCATAGCCGCTATCTATATACTCCGTAGTATTTGGAGGAAATTTATGAAAAAGATAGCACCGCCGAAGAAAAGAAGAAATAGTAGCGAGAAGGCCAATCAAGATGTCGAACCAATAGAGATGGCGGAGTTGAGCAAGTTACAAGGAACAGCTGATGACCAATTCGACTCGTAGCTATCCAGAGGGAAGTCATTCTTTTGACTCGGCAGTATGTTCAGGGAACAATAGCTTACCAAAAAGGCATCCCTAAGGTTACATATATATTATAATATTATTTCAAGATAAAATTTGGGAAACGGATAAAGTAGATTAATTTTAAGTAGATCAAATTTGTATTGTAATCGTTTGACATAGATTTGGCATCATCACATTTTAAGTGTTTATATAAACAATACACAGTTTGTTAATAATTGCAGGTTGCAATATTATAGCATTGGTTAGCATTTAATTTGCCGTATAGAGGAATGCTGATTAAGTATGTTTTAGGAATCTAGTTCACATAAGTTTATATATAGAAGTGTTTGTAAATATTAAGAGACTTTTCCATATTTTTTATTAAGCTTGTTACATCGTTATCACTATGCCTGCCTAGTCCATAAATTATAACAGTGTCCCCCTATCCCCCTCAATTATCCTCCAGCTCCTTAAACGTGGTCCTTTGAGCCTCCTTAGACAGCTTCTATCGGTTGGTTTACTGTTCTCTGGTTGGTTGTGTTTTCGGACTGTCGAGTGTATCGGTTTCCTGTTATTATTATTGTGGTTTGATAATTTGTCTATTTGTATGGCGTTTATTAAGTTTTGTTTAAATGCTTGTATTTGGATTTGTTCTGGGATTAATTGTTTCTTATTGTTTGTTGAATGTAGTATTGTTTCCAGATTTCCATTTTTTTGTGGTCTTTAATATGTTTTATTAGTTGTAATTGATTGATATCTGGTTTTTTGTGTGAATGTGTGTAGTCAGTAGCGTGCTGATGATGTACCAGGACGGTTTGAAACTGCAGTCTACGTAAACAAAATAAAAATCACAAAAAGTATAGCTATATATATATATATATATATATATATATATATATATATATATATATATATATATATATATATATATATATATATATATATATATATATATATATAACTCAAAAAAATAATGGGCCGATTTTGATCAAATTTGATATGTACCTTCCTTTGACAAGTTCGTTAGCCAGGAAAATCGGCCAAGCTTTTCCCGGTAAATTTTGTGTTTTCTTTCGGAAAATTTTTATATCTCCGGAAATAACAAAGTAAGGGCAACCAAATTGGTGCGCGTGTTGGTATTATAAAAAGTGAATGATGTACCAAAATTTAGGTCTCTAAGTTAAAAGACAAAAAAGGTTATAGGCATTTAAAGAAAAAAATTTGGGGTTTTCCTCAAAACATCAAAGTCGCGATCTGAAACGTCACAATTCACAACATTTAGGTAAAGAACTTGAAACGAATACTGCTTATGTCAAGAAGATGTCGCAAGAAGAATGTTCTACAAACCCTTAAGTTTCAGCTTCAACCGTCGTTGTTCCTCATTTTACTAAAGTATTTCCAGAAAATTCATATTAAATAGACCCCTTCTCTAATGCTTCGGGAGTAGTTTTAGTTAAGTGTATGGTATAACGGTCTATAATTTTTAGCTAATTTTCGTAGAAAAAAATTCGTTATTGAGGAGACCGCGAATTTTTAATTTTAAAAAGGTTTTTTCAAATGAGTGCAAACTAGACCTCCTAGAATCGATATCCGGGTTAAGTTTTATACAGGGTGACGTATTTCTACGGTAAAGCTCAATATAATTCTTATTATACAAGATACAAGAAAAGATTATATACGTTAATTATAGGGTGTCTTAAGCTGCATCTAGTGAAATTATTTTGACAATTACAGTGTGGTCCATAAGTCGTTGGTGATAGCTTCAAATTTCAATAACTCAATTTGCTATTAACCTAAGGTTCGTTGGCCAGGAAACCAGTTTTCTCGAAAATATTTTAAGTTTATTTTCGGAAAATATTTGTAGATTTTCAAACAATAAGTTATTTTTACAAAATATGGTACATTGTTTCTACAATATAGGTTATACCGGTAACCAAATTAATGGCTGCTTGCATTACAGAGACATATATGTGCTATTAAAAACATTTAAATGAAAATCACTTCCATAACGCACTTTCTGCGTCCAGACTTTTTTAAATAGGGTGACCACCGTCTTCAAGGGAAAATGTTTATGTTATTTATATAAACAAGAATTATATTTTAATTATTTATTATATAAAATTCTAAATAAATTTTTGGAATTAAGGAAAATTCAAGTATCGGTCAGTCTTCTAACAGTAATTAAAATCTATTTTAACAAATAATGCAATTAGTCCTTGAACCAGTCATTGCATAATGCCATAGAAGCTGTGGCCCTTAGTGCTGGATCTGGCTCAATCAACGATTCTATAAAACTGGCGAATGGGATTGCGTTAACACGTTTCCAACCATATTTATCGACCAATACGTCTTCTATTTTCCATATTTTTAGAAACTGAAGGTCGGCATTTTTCAGTTGCCCTGAAACAAATCAAGCCAAATGTCAATAAAGTCTAAGTCGGTACATATTTTCTTTTTTCACTATATATATATATATATATATATATATATATATATATATATATATATATATATATATATATATATATATATATATGCTGCATTAGACACCACCTGTAGCTACATACACGTGTTATACTTAATATAAGATATCAAATAAAAGGCGGCAGCACATGTCACAAGTGTTGGTATTTAAAACAACCATTTATTGTAGCTATTGTTGTCATAATGTGGCTTTGTCCTTTACAGTGGAGTTTGTGCTTACCTTTCACGACTATAATCATGTGTTTATGTACATCACCTATATAATTTGTATTACCTGCTGTGCAGCCAGAATAATAAACGTAATTATATTTTCAGGATAAAAGAAATTGGTCAGACTAGTTAGCCACCACTCTGAACATAATTGTTCTGAACGATGGCAAAAAAAAGGCGTCTTTTGTCAGAGGGCAATCTGAATCTTTATCGACGTCACATGTTCCACAAGTAAGATACCAACGGATATTAAAAATTGCGAAGTGCTGGACGATGAGACTTTTACTGAATATAGATACATCAGTTTTGGCGTGGCAACGAAGGGACTTAAGGCTAAGGACACAAGTGTCAAAAGCTGGACTTGCGACTGGGAACTGCTTAAGGAACTGGCAACTTGAAAAATGTCAGCTGGCGTGGAGTCCATGACGGAATTACATGAAGCTTTGAGTGATGTATACAGAGGCAACCTACCAAAAACCGCACAACCTCGAATACCCCTCTCATAGACCGATGAAATCGTAAAAAAGAGAAAGGAATGCCTCAGACTACGAAGATAAGTTATGATGGTAGGTAGGAAGATCCCAAGAAGTGATATGGAGGCAGACCAAACTCACCCCGAGTTCACAAATTATAAAAAGAGCTGCAACTCCTAATAAACAAAACGCAAAAACAGCACTGGGATAGCTTATGTAAAGAACTCGAAGATGATATCTGGGGAAAGGGGTATATGATAGTGACAAAGAAGCTAGTTGGGTGTGCAGCTGTTAGAAAATATGGAGCAGAAAATTACAATAGCAAAGGATTTGTTACCAATGAAAAATAAGACCTGGAAAAAACCCCTCTACTGGAGAATTCGAACAGTTTACAAGTGAAGACCTAGAGAACGTACTACTAAAAATCAAGAATAAAAAGGCACCTGGCCTTGACAGCATCCCAACGACCTTCTTAAGGAAAGAAGATTTCTCAAAGAATGGAAAATGGCCTTAATACCGAGAGGCAAAATAGAGGAAACACAGTTTAGACCCACCTGTTTTTGAACTCAACTAGTAGAGTTTATGAAGGCAAACTTGTTCTCTGTCTCAACGATGTGTAAATATTGTAAATAGTCACTTGTAGATCGCAAGGGCATCACCCAGCAAACACACATATAACTAATATATAACATATTGAGATCGAGAACGTATCATCGTAATGTATATTTGTAACGCATAAGTTATATATATATATATATATATATATATATATATATATATATATATATATATATATATATATATATATTTGTGTGTGTGTGTGTGTGTGTGTGTGTGTGTGTGTGTGTGTGTGTGTGTGTGGCGTACAGCAGCCGTAGATGGGAACATTCATCGTCGTCGTCGTACATTTATTAGAATGTACCTATGTACAGCTGACGTACTCTACACACACAGACACAAATTTTCCTTAAAATGCAAATTTCCCGCCAAATCTGCAACATGGTGCATGATAACAACAAACACGTGGGTTATGTCATATCATCAAAATAGCGCTATACGCCATAATCTATCAAACACGTGGATTTATATGTCACTATAACCTAACAAACAATCAGCGAGCGGGAACCGGCACGTGGCACCTCACAATTAACACGTGGTGACCTAACCACGTGGGGGCTTAGATGTGTCAAGTGCCACCTGTCAACATACAGACTAACTTCACAAACCGGCTGGGGTGAACGTCAAACCGATAGACCATAACCTAACAAACACATGGGACTTAGGCATAACAAATAACACGTGTGGGGGACGGCGGAAAACGGCAGCCGTCATCCTGGAGGCGGGAACGTCAAACTGATTTTCTTACTTAGGCGAGGTTATTTTACTATCGGAAAACTTTGAGAAGGATCTCGACAACCCTAGAGAAATTTTTTGGCAGTTCATTCCTGGTACCGAACGTTCCTGAAAGAATTTTAGCAAGTGTAGACAGCACTAACGAAACTCCGGAAAAAGAAGTAAAAGTGAAGGTGAACTGAAAGCCAACGGAACAGGTGTTGGCGTCTCCTGATTTTTTTAAGACGTTTCACACTACAAACAGACGCCTTTAATGATGGACTGGGCATTACGCTTACAAAAAAAATTGAAGGAGAGTGAACGAGTTATCGCCTATGACAGCCGTACTTTGACCGTTCCCGAAAAAACTATTCTGCAACCGAGAAAGAATATCTGGCCATAGTATGGGGAATATACAAGATTGGACCGTACCTAGAGGCTACCAATTCACCGTCTCAGCTAACCACATGTCTCTCCAGTCAATCCGCAACCTGTCTGGAATATTGGCTCGTATTCTTACAGCAATGTGATTTTGATATCAATCATAGAAGTCCCTGTGAGTCGAGTGACCGACAGCTTATCCCATAATCCGATACCGATAGGGGGAAAACTGTACCGCCATGCCTGTGATTCTAATGACGTTGCCGAGCCAGACGTCTACAACCCGTAGAAATGTGCCATCCCAAAAACTTTGGGTGCAGAGTTCTGGACCGCTCGGCATTTAAGCGTTGCTAAGACGAATTCCAGGATCGCCTGCAATTATTACTGGCCAGAAATGTTCCCGAGACGTAAGTCAATGTGACCAGTGCTAAAGGTATAAAGTATCGCAACAACATCCTCTTGAGGAAGGAGGCAGTCGTTCGTTACTAAAGGGCAATGGGAAATCGTCAGTATAGACCTAGTTGGGTCGTTACCTAGATCTAAGTAAGGCCTCTATGTTACGGTTAGATTTTTGATTCCGTGCTATTCTTGCTGATTCTATCAAATATCTAGGAAAGCTTTGTTAATTATTACATATTGTTAACATTAAATAGCAAATAACTAGCGAATTGGAAAATTGTATGAAATTTCGCTCTCATTCTTGTCACCGTAGGACAACTGTAACCTTCCAAGAATATTGAATATTGATTTTAAACGACAAATATTTTCCTTCGAGAATATTGTGAACAAAGAAGGCTTGTTAAAGCGTTATAAATACAAATTCAGGGAATATTAAAGTAAATGCGCACTTGCTTTGGTAGGAAATACAAGGTTAGTCATACATTTCAACGGCTTTGACCAATGGACTATCAACCATATGTCTGGATAAAGTAACGTCGATTTGGCCTTTGTCTAGTTTTTTCTATTAATGGTTTAAGAACTGCGAATGAAGAAAAATCAATACTTGACTGAGGAAGGTCATAGTGTTCTCTATCCTTGTTTTTCAAGCCGCATAAGTGAATGGAAAACAAGGACAGACTCAGTAGTTTTCCTTTAAAATGCGATGGTTGACTCTGAGAATTATACATCTGTTATCAACAGGCACTAGTGGCTGCGTAGTTTGTATTCCACCAATGAGAAATTAAGCGGCAGCTCTCAGTCTGCAAAAGGCGAAAACGGCTACTTCAGAAGATGTGCGCCAATCACCAGTGGAATCTCTTCAACGACGCGTTAGAAGTAACATCGTAAAATTAACTATTGTCTGTAAATGCACCAAATGAGTTACTGGCATTGTATGGTTCGTGTGTCGCTGTTTGATTGAAGTGTTAAAAATTTGTGAAGGCCCATTGGATAGACGGTAAGTTTAATCTGACTTTGAAATTAATTTCAGAATTTTGAGGGGATTTTTTTAAATTAAATTACAGGGCTGTACTTCCTAGTCGTAATTCCTGGTCTGTACTTCCTGGTTCGTACTTTGTGGTTCATAGTTTGTAGTCCATAGTCTCTACCATAGTTCCTAGTCTAATCTAGAAAATAAATTAGAACTCAGAATGGAAGATCAAGGGCTGATGTTGAGCTCTGATAATTGGTATTGTAACAGCTAATCTCTCTCTCTGAGGTTGAGTCCACCTTCCGGCAAGTCTGGATCCCGCTGAGGTTGTCTTTTACCTTAGTGCAACACATAATCCACCTGCTGCGTGGATTATCAGGCTGGGTGGCAAAGTTTCATCTAGGGCTTGCCTGGCCTACTTAACTGATTGGACGTGTTCTGCTAACAAATGAGTCCTATTTGACTTAATGTTTGTGTCAAAAAACTAGTATTCAAAGTTTTAGAGAAAATCCAGATTTCTTTCGCATTCTTAAATAGTGACTTTGCTGTTAGGACTGATTTCACTCTAAATTTTTTGCTATAACATTGTATTATAAATTTGTTTAATTGGTCACACATTTTTTAAATATAATTATCGCTTATCCATAAGTTGTGTCCTTTAAAATTTGTGTTTGATTATTAAATAATTCTTGAAACCTTAGAGTAAAAATATAGTAATATTTCTTTAGCCGTTCCAATTAAATATAGAATATCTTTTTAGCATTTTGAAGTAAGTCAAGGAGCATTAAGCTTAGCTTTGAAATTTATCTTGCAACATGGCAAGTAACTCTTAACAATCTATGCATATCTATCTGGCCCGAATGAGTAATTAAAGCGATACTAATTACTTTTAAGAACCTCATTTTTATTTACCGATAAGATTTTTCTCACTTTCTTGTATTTTTACTGCCAATGATTAGGTGATTTATATTTTACATAACAATGCATACCATATCAAACCATTTTATTGTTTAATAAATAACTTGTAATTGTGTTTTACTCCTGCTTTTTAATTTAACATTAAATTCCTTTATTGATTTCCCAGCAGTTCAACTGCGTTATAAAATTTGACGTTATCTAGATATCTTTATCAACATACATCTATCGAATGCCAAAGTCTTGTATTGAAGCTCTTAAAAATATGAGCCTTTGATCAAGACTAACCGAATAGTAAGTATCAGTTTGATTATATTTATGAACTGACATAATAACTTTTTAATCTTGTCTTTGCTGAGTTGTTAAGATTAACCTATACAAAAAAATTGTCTCATCTCTGTCGGGCTAAATTGTTGATAAGTTTAATTTGAAGCTTAGATTAATTAATGCTACTGTCGTCGTCTTTTGAATAATCAAGGAAGGGTATAAAACCTTATTAATACCCTTTGAAAGTTATAAAAGCCTTTTGAAATTGACACAACTGTTATCTGGTAGTAAAAAAAACGGATAGAATCGTTGAGAAATGGCGTCTGCCAAAGCCT
This sequence comes from Tillus elongatus, assembly GCA_964006375.1. Taxonomy (NCBI): domain Eukaryota; kingdom Metazoa; phylum Arthropoda; class Insecta; order Coleoptera; family Cleridae; genus Tillus; species Tillus elongatus. Next base: position 73,453,338 of record OZ023269.1, on the reverse strand, counting down.
TGTCTAATGACTTGTTCAAAAAAGTAATTACTCCGTTCGGGTGTCTAAAAATTGCCCTTAGTGACACTGGTACTCAATTTGATAGTCGTATCTAGTTGAAAGAGCTGGGCATCGAACACCGAACATGGGCTGTCGCCCCTGTAAACAAACCCGGTGGAGTTTGGAGATAAGCACACATACGTTCAAAATGATGATATCACAGCTAGCATCCGTTATGAATACCGAGAAACACGATTCGACTAGTGTGTCTTAATTCTTGGCGTTAGTTGGAAATTCTCAACATGCTACCGGCCGTAGAATGGATGGCAACATGGAAGTAAATACAAAGTAACAAAATGTTCGGGACGCAGCAAGTCCATTATAGTAGTCAATTTTCCTTAGAATTGTCCACTATTATTAAAACTAATTCCTTAAATTTAAATGGACCTTGGAAATCGGTGTTAGAGGTCCCAGTTAACGATCACTTGAACAAATGTCTATTTTCTATGGACCTAGAAAATTATAATTTGGTAGAGATATATGTAAGTACTGCAAGTCTCTTTAAAAAAATTGTGTTGATTGGATTGTAAGTACACTTGGAGAACGCAAATCACCACAATACATCTTTTTAAAGACCTGACGATCGTTTCACTAACAAATTTAGCGTCATCAGCGGATGAAATTTTGTTGACTTTTTCATCATCTGTTGACACTAATTTTGTTAGTGAAACGATCGTCAGGTCTTTAAAAAGATGTGCTGTAGTGATTTGGGTTCTCCAATTGTACTTATCAGTGCTCATCACAGGTTTCAATCTTCACTTAGTGTTTGGACGGTTTTGTTTTAGTCAACCCAATTACAAAAGGAATGTACCTGCCAAATTATAAACGCAGCGGGTTTTTTCCTTATTAGTCGCTTTGATGATCCGTTTTAGTCCACTCAATCGAACCAGTTTCTGCAAACAAAATAGGAAAAATGGCTTTTTTAAAACAAATTTGTGGTTGCCTGTGAAGCTCATTGTGTTATTTCTTAAATTTAATACCCACGCTGCTTTTATATAGGTTTTAGTTCTATCAAAACTGAAGATTTTAGTTTAATAGGAAATTGAACTATTACCATTTGAAATATTTTTACGAAAATTCACTACCATAACGCACAAAATTTTTTTTCAACACTTATTTCAGTTTATTACCCTTGCTTTATTCTAAGGTATTAGCGGATTAGCAGAGTCGATTTCGAGGTTATCTTCTTCTTCTTTGTTTGGGTTTTAATGAGTTTTTTTCCTATTTTCTTACATCAGAAGGGGGATATAAAAATGAGTGGAATGGGTTCACCCACGCTTTCCAAAAGGAAATTCATCCTAACGAGCGTCTGACCATGTTATTAGAAAAGGACACGAACTTCAATCGACCCCTGTAATGGTATCTCTGATAAAAGGCATAGACGCCGACAATGGTAGTTACACCAAGAGTAGTGAGTTATTGTCGAATCATAAGCAGGTTTTGTAAAAAAAGTATACTTTCATTAAATAAGATGAAAAATTAGGGACTCCCGACACTGTACAAAAATCAAGGTAGGTACGTCTTTTATTCGTCATTCATAAGTAAATTTTACCCTTTTTGAAAAAAACCTCAACTAACAATTTAAGCGTAGATAAATTTTCATGAATTTGCGCATTTTTATGAATTCGGGACACCGCTGCTATTTTTATCCACTCAAATTTTATATGTTAAATAGTTTTAAACCTAGGCGCCATATTTACCCAAGTTTTAGTGCAATGTCGTTTTCTGTACCTGAATCCAATCGTACTTTCTATAAATGCAGTTTATACGACAATTTAAATAACGGTTTCTATAATTGAGAAATATATAAATACTTTAATTCAAAATTCACATACACGATTTTTAGTGAATCCCTCTAATGTCAATAACGCCGCTATGTTATTCAAACTGGTAGAATAATAAAAGGGCTATGTGCACTAGGTAGGTACCTACCCTACAAAAATTAAGTGGCAAAGGGCAGTAACACGTTCTGTTTATGAGATCTCGTTCCGATATACCGCTCAGTAAGCGCCCTTGTCTTCGTCATGCATTTTACAAGACAATAAATCAACAAATATGATCATAAGTGATATAGCAGATTATGAATCTACAAGAATATAACACCCAGTCCCATTCCTTCCGAGGCGACCAAACAGAGGGCGCCATCGCCTGTACAGCCGGAGAACAGTCTAATTTCATATACGCAAAAGTGGCATCGAACAATAGTTGCAACTCTCATATGTACAGAAACAATAAAACTTGCTAATAGTTCAATCAACTAAAGAGCAAACCAGCCATGAAACCAAAACCAATTTTTACCAAAATAAAAGGAACACAAACAGTCACAGTGCGAAAGAATTATGGAATACTATCCGAGAAATGACTGGAGGAGGAAAGAAGAGCAATCCTGATAAAAGTGAGAATATAAGAGATCAGAACGGAAACACCTTTACTAACAATGTAGAAATCACCAACACTTTCAACCAATATTTTACAAAGGTCAGAAATATCCTAGCATCTAAAATTAGTAGACCCAGGGAACAACATTTCAAAAGACAAGCAATTAAAAATTTCATATTCCTACAACTAACCGATGAAAAAGAATTATCTCAAATCATTGAAAATTTGGACAATAACAAATCACCCGGTCCAGATGGAATTTCCGTAGAAATAATAAAGGAAATCTCAAAAATTCTGAGCAAGCCACTAGGCACTATCATAAATAGGATTCAATTTACCGGTAATTGTCCGACAGCTTTCAAGAAATCTGAAGTTGTACCATTATATAAGTTTGGAAAGCAAAATTAACTTGAAAACTACAGGCACACCTCGCTGATATCAGTTCTAGCTAAGATAATTTAAAAAATCGTGAAGCTGAGACTAACAAAGTTCTTAGAAAGACATGAAATCTTATCACCGAATCAGTTCGGTTTCAGAAGAAAAAAACCACCAAAGACGCATTAATGCGTGTTATTTATGAAATCCCAAAACACAATACTCATATAACAAGTGCCTGTGTGTTTTGTAGACCTTGCAAAGGCTTTCGACACAGTAAATCATGGAATCCTGTTAAGTATACTAGAGGATATTGAAATCAGAGGAAACTTAGCAAAGCTGTTTAAAACATATCTAAACGGAGGTACACAATAAAGACTCGGACCTCAGAGAGCAGATCGTTCATTGCGGAGTTCTCCAGGGAACAGTACTGTTGCTGTTCTCGGTCTATGTGAACGGGTTGTATGAAAACTCCAAAGTAGATAAAATTGTTTCGTTTGCGGATGATACTGTGATTGTATATAGAGACATAAGCTGAAAAAGGTGAAAGACAAGGCAGAAGAACACTTGAAAAATATCACAAACTGGTTTGACGCACACCTAATAAGGGTCAACTAATCTAAAACAAAATTCATGTCCTTTCCATACTTCAAAAACTCGCAGCCCAGCCATGGCCATTTGAAAATTAAAGCAATATCAAAATCAAGACTGATGCAATGGTATAACCGACAAAATTAAACATATGGGCATTTACTCAGACAGTTACCTAAATTGGAATGAATAAACCACAGAAATTACAAAAAAAATTAGACGTGTTCTCTATAATTTTAAAGTTCTTCAAAAAATTCTGTCAGTTAAACAAATGATCACACTATATCATACATTAGCAAGGTCAATACTCAATATGGCGTATTAGGTTGGGGAATGATTTTTAAATGTTACTACAACTCAGTTGAAATGATTCAAAAAATAAAACGAATTTAATTAGAATATTAAATACTCAACTAAACATATACAAAGAAACCAGAATGTTAGACACAAGGCAATTGTTCATTCGCAAATTATTGATATTTCACCTAAACAAAAATCGGATAAGATATGTCGACCACAAATATGACACAAGAACTAGCACAGATAAGAAACACCACAGATCTCGTGTAAGAAAGAAGACAGGACAAAAAGCCAAATCCCACTAGCGCGGAAAACATATAATCTACTTCCCTCAGATATCAGAACAATAAAAATTTATATCGCTTTAAAAAACAAAAGTGAATTCTAGGCCAGGAGATGGGGTACTTACACAAAATTATCGAAAATGCTCACACACTCCCCACTTAAACCTGAAAACGGAATATATCAATATTAGTAGACCCTCAGAATACCACACTCGAAATATTGTTATATGTAAAATACCACCATTCATTAAGAGGTAATTATGTTTAGACCTTACTCTACTTTTATGTGTTAGTGTTACATTGTTGGAAAGACATGTACAATTCTATATTTATAACTCTAAAAAACTCACAAACAAACCTTATCTTTAGTGAGTCGGAGTAGTATAATGTTGTATTATCATAGTTGTTATAGTATGTTATTTTACGGAAATTATTGTTCAAACGTTTTCTTGGCTACAGAGTATGTATTGATATTAGTTTATTTTATGTCCATATGTAAAGTACATTTATGTAAACCATTATAGTTGTATAAATACTGAAAAACACACTGTAAATCTGTAGATTCTGAAATAAACTGAAATAAACCTTATTATTATTATTTTTTTTATTATTATTATTCTTATAATTATTATTATTATTATTATTATTATTATTATTATTATTATTATTATTATTATTATTATTATTATTATTATTATTATTATTAGGTATAGCAATTCTTATTTATGGCTAAATAGTCTTCGTAAGAGATGACATTGCAAGATTCTATATTTGTCACAAAGAACTTGCTACCTCGATATGGAAAAAGGGTGATCATTAGTTACTTTGTTAGCACACAAATTTGCATTGTAGACCTTGGCCACGTGCCCGTTTTTTTCCTTAGGGCTCGTCCGCGTCTATGCCACCCCGATATCACCGCAGTCTTTGGCTTATTGTGCATGCCCTTTGTCTTTTCTACTTCAGCCATTCCAAAATCACTGTGCCTTGAACTAATCTGCACAGCAATTGCTGGGTCGCGTTTTATATTGCCCTGTCTCCCGTCTAGGCTGTCCTCAGATCAGTTGTCTTTTGCGGTCCACAGCTTTACACTCGCACAAGATGTGCTAGGCTGATTCCTCTCCCTAGCCGCAGAGTCTGCATGCCAGGTCCCCTTCGAGCCACGTGCCATGGTACGTAAAACCGCTGGCCATAGATGTTCACATATTAATAGGTTAAAACTTTACTGAGTTATCTGAGGTGAATTGTGTAAAAGAAGGACCTGTTTTATGATTTTATTTTGTCCCATTACTTGAACATAAGGATATTATACATTTATTCAATAAAAATATATATATATATATATATATATATATATATATATATATATATATATATATATATAATGCAACTTATGTTTATAAATTAGTATAATGTACATTATGTTTATTAAAGCCGTAGGTATTTAGACAGTATAAAAAAACAAATGTCGCCGCTTGCCTAAACAAAATGAATCTAAATAGAAAACTAACTAAATAAAAACTACGCAACTAGTCGCGTGCCGTTTGAGAAAAATTATGTGAGACATGAAAATTAAATCAGAAATATTGTTGACATATTATTTTGTAATTAAATAATAGGCACATTTTACCTCTAGCGTGCTCAGTTTTTCAGGTAGACAAGCTAAACAAAGAAAAACGTTTCCGTAGGTATAGGATATAGGACACTAAATAATAATAATACTCATTTGTTTGATATCGTTAATCTTCTCGCAAAATTCATAAAAATTTACCCTCCTTAAAATACGCAAACTCAAAAGTTATATAATTTCTATGAGAATTATCACAAGTGTTCGAAGTCTCTCGGCGGATTATAAGCAACCGATACAGTGCTTTTACCGCCTGCTCGTTAAAAAAAGTTCTAAATCTGGTGTTACTCGTTTCTGAAATGCTATTTGAGTAACTTCCCATCGCCGGTTAAGTTTAAAATGTAACCAAACACTTGTAGGTGCTTTATCTACGATACAGCTTAGTTTGGATGATAAACTTAACAAAGTTGGTCATCACATCGTGTCAGGTTTTATTTGGAGAACAATGATGGGGGGATGATGACGGGAGATGTTTTATTTGACAGCTATATGAGAAAGTGTGATTCATTGAATGGGACGAATCAGACAGTAAAGAGAAGGCATTTAACTCGGCAAGTCCAGGGATTCAACAGTTTCAACAAACTTTGTTAACGACCCTGTAAGTGGAGCAAACCACCAAGAGAGGGGAGACCGTTTACAATTTCAAAATTCCTTGGTAATGGATGTATAGGGTTCAAGGTATTCCAAGTTCTGCTGGTACAAATATCCTGTAGGTAAATTAGGTTAGGTTTGAGAACCTAGAACTGCGGATCAGGTTCGTATGAACAGAAGAGTGTTGCTCCGAGTTGGTGAGTGTATGAGTACAAAACCGGGTTCAGAAAGGTTCTGAACGCGGCAGTTCTGGTAAATAGACCTTGGATCTTAAATTTTGCAGCATGTTGGGCGCCGATCCAGACATGGACTGGCGGTTATCCGACTCCGTTGCCATACCCATTAGTTTTAAAGGGCTAGTGCTTATCCAAGCCCGCGTAGATTAGGAGAGGCCTGAGAACAAAATGTGTATGCAGGAATATATGTAGGAATATATGTAGAAATATATGCAGTAATATATGTAGTAATGATAGTACTCATGAATTTTTAGTTAACTATATACAGTTTTTATGTTTTATCCGTTTTTTAAATATATTTAGGTTCAGTGCAGGTTGCAGATTATTTTCTTTTCAGGTCAGTGTTTTGTTCGTATTGCTGTGGTTGCTTCATCGTAGACGACATGAACTTTACAGTTACGTCGGTGGACCTCCTAGTGTCAGGCTGGCCGAATAGAAACTGGCAACACCGCCTCTTCCTAAACACACAGCCGGTGGTGTTCCCTGGTTGTTGTTGGTCCGGATAGAAGGATGGACAAGAGCAGGCAGGCAGTGTACGATAGGCTAGATAAGGGAACCCATTTAAATAAGCATCAGTACGCGACCCATTTACGATTACTTACTTAAGAATTAGTATTCCATTACGATGTCCAGTTTACTTAAATAAACCTTTTAATTGGGCTTTTTCCTATTTTCTTACAAGTTTTCCAGAAGTTTCCTCTTAGTCTGATGTTAGAAAATTAATATGTCTCAAAATACTTCCAACAAATTTTACTTTCCTCACAATTTGTTCAGCAATCATTCTTCTCTCACCTCTTTTGATACACTTCTATTCGTCTTTCTATCGGTGTACATTATCTTTGTTATTTTTCGTAATGTCCACATTTAAAAAGCTTCTATTCTCTTTATGCCCTGCTTACTCAAACTGCAGTTCTGCTCGATACATTGTAAGACTCCATATGTATGACTTAATCAGCCTCTTCCTTAGCTCCAAGTTAAAAATGATGATTATTGGGGTAACAATTTGTCTATTGAATGGCTGCTTTGCTTTGTTTTCGTCATATAGATTTTTAAGTTAGGGGATGTTTTAATTTACTATCGGGTTTATTTTATTTACGAAATATGTAAGTCTTTTTTCTGTTTAATTAAATTTGTTTGCTCAGAGTACTTAATTAACTTACAGAGAAGTTGCTAAAAAAAACTAGTGAACATTTAGGATCACCGTAGTTGTAGGATAAATTTAATGTTTAATAAATAAACCTAACTTACCGTTTCTAAAGTAACGACTAGCTTTTTCACCTCTAGTAGTAATATACTCTGGAAGTCCATTAAGTACTTCCCAAATTAACATGAGGTGATCAGTCGTGTCACTATAATTTCCATACTGGCGAGGATTAAATAGGAATTCACCACACGCCAATTCAAAAACTACACATCCAACAGACCACAAATCAGCAGGATAACTATACTCTGCTCCTAAAATAACCTCTAGTGATCGATATTGCTTCGTCTGAATTTCCTTGCAGAAATGATGATCCTGTGAGGAACAAATATTTATGTTAGTAATTCTCAATTAGTTGAAAATTTATTCAAAAGCTTTTTGTTATATTATCTGTATGTTTTCTAAAACGACAAAACCAATGCAAAAAATTTCGGGACGCAACAAGTACGTTATCGTAGTCAATTTTCATACGAATTGTACACTGTTAGTACGATATATTATTAAAATTAATATTTTAAAGTGTTACCCTCGATATCTCTCTATTATCAAAAAAATTATTAATCTTGTGTTCTAGCTCCTTTTAAGAGAAATGCCCAAAACCGTTTTTCTATGAAGCTAGAAAATTAAAATTTTGTATATATATATATATATATATATATATATAAATATATGCATATATATATATATATATATATATATATATATATATATATATATATATATATATATATATATATATATATATATATATATATATCTATATATTGTAGGAGATAATATTTAAATTTGAATTTAGCGCCATGTAGTTGGTCATATTTGTTAAGAATAGGTTGCTTCCACAGTTAACAGGTGTGGGGTAGTTTCATAAATGTCTGTTAATTACCTCGAAATAAGTGCTAATGAGAATGGACGTGAGTGTGACGCCGACCAGCATGAAAATGGCGGATCCACGGCAGAAGGGACTATAAGTAAGAACGGTTTAGGATGAGAACCTGTTGCTGCTGAGATTTGTATTGAAAATGTTACCGTTGCAGACATTCTCGAATGTGCTGTAAAAGCTGTGGGCACAAGTAATAATAAGCGTAGGGGAAGTGTGGATATGATGGCACCCTTTTTTAAAATATCATTTTTCCATATCAAAAATTATATATTTTTAAGGCTGCGATATCCTAGACGAAGAAGTACCTCCGACAAAGATAGAAAATATTATCCCGTAAAGTGCTGCTGAACATCTTGAATTAACGCTTTCCTCAAAAACTGTATGGTTTTACCGATAGTCTTACTATGTTGAGCTACTTCTCAGAAGGTGTCGTCAGTTTCGCCTTCGTATCTACAGAAAACTGGTAATTGAAAAAATGCTACGTTGTCGGTTGTCTGCTCTTTTGGTTATATTCCATGCTTCTGGGAGCGGAGGGCGGAGGGAGATGGAAAAGATAGGAATTCTATTGTATGCCTTTGGATGAACTTGAGACAGGCAATATTTCTGCCTATAACAATAAGCGGTCGACCCTTAGGGGACAAGTGCTTTTTTACAGCCTTTACCCAGCATAACTGTTGATTATGGCATTTATCAGAACAGACATTCGGTTCATGGATTGAGGTCCGGTCTAATCTTATACACAATACAGTGTTCCAGCAAATTTTCATACAAAAATTGCTTGATTGAGCAAGTGCGTTTTTATAGAGGATTTTAATACCCCACCTCCCAAAGAATCGTTAGTTGAACATATAAAAAAAGTTCGGGACGCAGCAGCAAGTGCGTTATGGTAGTGAATTTTCATTAAATGCTTCAAATTTGTTTAACTCAATTTCCTATTAACTTAGAAAATTTAGTTTTGGTACGTAGTAAGTTATTTCCTAAGGAAAGATATCCACCAAATTTTATTAAAATAACTTTGTAATTTTCGGAGAAAAAAAAATGTTTTCCGAAAAAAAAATTCTAAATTTGAATAACTCAATTTAATATACCCATTAAATTTTATTAAAACAGCTTTGTCATTTTCGGAGAAAAAATTTTTTTTCGAAAGAAAACAACATTTTCCCGGAAAACCCCGTCCGATTTTCCTCATTCAAGCCATTAATAAAAGAAAGGCACTTGCCGAGTTTCATCGAAATCAGTTAATTATTTTTTGAGTTATCGGTTGGATATATATATATATATATATATATATATATATATATATATATATATATATATGTATATATATATATATATATATATATATATATATATATATATATATATATATATATATATATATATATATATATATATATATATATATATTGAAACTGACCCCGGATATGGCTTCTAGGGGCCTAGTTCGCGCTCATTTAAAAAATTTTTTGCAAAGTCTCACCATCGATACGATATTAGTGAATTTTTTGTAATGAAAATTCACTAATAGTTTAATTACTTTTTTTCAAAATTCAAATGTCGGGATCTTCCCATTAGTGATTTTTTTCTAAAAAAATTCACTAAAAAGACCAAGGACAAATAACATAAGTAGGTATATGAAATTGTAGGCAACAAGTGTAAGCGAAAACAGTTCGGTTTTGTTTTTCTCGTACGAAATGTATGTCTGGTGTATTGCTACTTTTCGGCCTCTTAGCCCCGAGTGACTCTCTTCGGGTGTGAAAACAAACACTTAATTTATCATACACAAAGTTTGAGTCCTTGTATCCTTCTTTGGTCTCCTGGGGAAAAATAGTTATGATCATGGCTAAAATTTTCTTTTAGCTAAAAACTTACAATTTGGTTAATAGTACTATAGCCTATGTCAATGCAATTTGCCTACCAAGTTTTATTTCTATAACTTTACTATTTTCAGGAATATATTTTCCGTAAAAGACACGTGAAAATATAATATTATATGAGGACACGTGACAAATTAAAAAAAAACTGGACGCAGCAAGTGCGTTATGGTAGTGAATTTTCATTTAAATGTTTTTAATAGCAAATATGTTGTTTTTTTAAGAAAGCAGGCATCAAATTTGGTTACCAGTATAACCTATATAGTAAAAACAATGTGCCATGTTTCATCAAAATTAGTAGTAATAATTTTTTAAGATGTAGCTCATCCTATAATTAATGTATACAATTTATTTTTCATATCTTGTATAATAACGGATATATTGAGCTTTATTGATTTTTTAGTCAAATTCGAGAAAAATTATATACCATTAAACGAAAAACTCTATAGCTAAGACTACTGCGAAAGGGTCTATTTGAAATGAATTTTCTGGAAACACTTTAGTAAAATGAAGGACAATGATGATTGAAACTAAGACTTCAGGGTTTGTAAAACATTATTCTTGAGACATTTTCTTTCCATAGGCCGTATTAGATTCAAGTTTTTTGCCTAAATGTTGCCAATTTTGACGTTTTTAATTGCGACTTTGACGTTTTGAGGAAAACCCCAATTTATTTTTCTTTGAATGCCTGTAACTTTTTTGTATTTTGACCTACAGAGCTAAATTTTGGTAGGTAATTTACCTCTAGCGATATAAACCCGTGTACCGTATTTGTTTCACGTTATTTGCCTAAACATTGCCAATTTTGACGTTTAAAATTGCGAGTTTGACGTTTTGAGGAAAACTTCTTTTTTTTTTCTTTAACTGCCTGTAACTTTTTTATCAACCTAAATTTTGGTGCATGGTTTACTATTTATAATGCAAACACGCGTACCAAATTTGGTTTTTTTTTTTTCCTTCAGGGCTCGTCCGCGGCCTTGCCGCCCCGATAGCACCGCAACCCTTGGTTGATTGTGCATACCCCTAGTCTTACTCCACCCATTCCAAAATCACTGTGCCTTGAACTAGTCTGCACAGCGATTGGTAGGGTGAAGTTTTATATTGCTCTGTCTCCGGTCTAGAGTGACCGTAGATCAGTTGTCTTTTCCGGTCCAGAGGTATACACTCGCACAAGATGTGCTGGGCTGATTCCTCCCCCTCGCCGCAGAGTCTGCATGCGAGGTCCCCTTCGAACCGCCCCATTTTATGTAGGTGTTTCTTGACGGCCATGTGTCCCGTCAAGAGACCTGTTGTGTTTCTGAGCTGTCCTCTGCTAAGGTTTAGCAGCTCCACAGCTCTCTTTGAACTGGGTCCGTCAATTATTGACTTCCCATGTCTGAGCCCTGGACAGTCCGCCCAGTACACCTTGTGTTGGTTTCTGACCCAGGACTTAATGGCTCCCCTGGCAGTGCTCTTTGACACGCCCAGAGCCGGTTCTGGTCCCATAAATGGTTCTGCTGACCCTCTCTTCGCGAGACTGTCAGCTTCTTCATTGCCTTTGACCCCCGAGTGACCCGGCACCCAGATGAGGGTCACCTCATTCTGCCCAGCCAGGTCGCTCGTCTCGTCTCGGCACTCACTCACCAGCCAGGAATTTACCCGTGGGCTACTTAGTGCCTTAAGGGCTGCCTGGCTGTCTGTGGCTATGAGGATCCGCTTGTTGGTGTAGCCCCTCCTCTTGTTCTCCCGCACACAGTGCAGGATGGCGTACATCTCGGCCTGAAACACCGTTGCATGGGCTCCGAGGGAAATACTGTGACTTACCCTCGGTCCTTCCGAGTAAACACCTGCCCCCGTCCCACGCTCCCCGCCAGATCCGTCCGTGAACCAGACGAGCGCGTCCCGTGGTATGCCCGGCGTCTCCTCCCGCCATGCCCCGCGATCAGGGATTTCCACTGTGAAGTTGTTTTCCCTGCACATTCGCGGGCTCGCGAAGTCTGACCTCATTTCAAGCATGGGTTCCTTCACGATCTCCTGAATTTTGCAGTGGCCCCTGAAGCCTGGGTTGATCTTCAGTCTACCATTGCAGGCTAGTCTGTATAGTCCTAGCCTGGCCTCTCCCATAATAACTAAGTGTAGGGGGGGTAGATCCAGCAACACCTCCATGGCGGCTGTTGGGGTTGAAGACATGGCCCCTGTGATGCCTAGGCAAGCCATCCTTTGGATCTTGCCTAGTTTTTGTTTGGCACTGGATTGTGTCACCTTAGGCCACCAGACCAGTGCCGCATATGTTAACGATGGTCTGACCACCCTTGTGTACAGCCAGTGGGCCATACTAGGTCTTAGTCCCCACGTTTTTCCATATAGCCGCCTAGTGACGGCTAAGGTCATGACTGCCTTACGCAGTATTTTTCCAATGTGACCATTCCAGGTTAGCTTAGAGTCCAATACGACCCCAAGATATTTTACCTCCCTGGCCATTGGAACGCTCCTACCGTATAGAGTGAGAGTTCTGTGGCTTTCACACTTCCTCCTCCTCGTAAACGGCACGACGGTTGCTTTCTCGGGGCTCACCCCGAGCCCTTGATCAACCGTCCACCCTTCCACCACTTTCAGTGCAGTCTGCATACGCTCCCACACTGCCTGTGTGACCTTTCCTCGGACTATGATGACAATGTCGTCTGCATAGCCCTGTACCTCATACCCCCCTCCCGAGAGCCTCCCCAGCAGGCCGTCCACGACTAGACACCAGAGCAAGGGAGACAGAACGCTCCCCTGCGGACACCCCGCCGCGACCCCCGCCAGCAGAGTCCCTCCCGCGAGTGAGGTGAACACCGCCCTGTCACTGAGCATGGAACCGATCCACCTGCAGCAGGTCTCCTCTATTCCACGCTCCCGGGCAGCTGCCAGAACCGATCCGAACGAGGTGTTGCTAAAGGCCCCCAGCGCCACCTCCTTGTTCTCCAGCGTATTCTCCAGTTTCAGCACCAGTTGGTGCAGTGCTGTTTCTGTTGAGAATCCTGCTCTGTATGCATATTGTCCGCAGTGTAGAGGATATGCTTCCAGTACACCGCCCCTAATGTGCCGGTCGAGCAGTTTTTCCACTGTTTTCAGCAAGAAGGACATGAGACTTATTGGCCTCAGGGACTTTGCCTGGTCTGTTGGACGCCCAGGTTTAGGAATAAATACAACCCTGGCCAGTCTCCATGCCCTCGGAATGTACCCCAGAGCCAGGCTGGCCCTCATAATGAGGGTAAGCACCGGCGCCAGTATATCTATCCCCTGTTGGAGCATGATGGGCATTATTCCATCAAATCCCGGCGATTTGTATGGCTTAAAGCTGTTAATGGCCCATCTGATTTTGCTCCAGGTAACCACCTCTTTAGCGACTGTCCAGTCTACTCTAGATGCCCGCCTATAAGGCGCCTCTATTTCTGAGTGTTCCCAGTCCGGAGGTGATTGGTTTATTATGTTACAGCCGGGGAAGTGCGTCTGGAGTAAAATTTCCATAGTTTCCTCCCCCGAGCTTGTAAAGCCTCCCGTGGGTGTTCTAAGGGAGCCTATGTTAGTCTGAGGGCCCTTAGACAGGATCTTGTGTAGTCGAGCACTCTCGGACGTGTTTTCCACTTCTTCGCAGTGCCTCCTCCACGACTCCTTCTTGGCGTCCCTCAGTCTTTTGTTATAGGTCGATAGGGCCTGTCTATATTCATCCCATGCTCCCGACCTTTTGGCCGCGTTAAACAGCTTACCAAATTTGGTTGCTATTGCTTTGTTATTTCCGGAGATATAATTTTTTTCGAAAGAAAACCCAAAATTTTCCGGAAAAACCTCGGCCGATTTTCCTGGATAACGAACTTATCCAAGCCACTTGCAAAAGGAAGGTATTCACCAAATTTAGTCAAAATCGGCCAATTCTTTTTTGAGTTATCGGTGTGATATATATATATATATATATATATATATATATATATATATATATATATATATATATATATATATATATATATATAAACATATAAAAATCGAAACTGACCCCGGATGTGTTCTGGGGGGCCTAATTAGCGCTTATTTGAAGAATTTTTTTTTTAATTCAAAAATCGATATCTCTTCATTAGTGAATTTTTTTAAAGAAAATTCACTAAAATGTACTTGTCTTGTTGTCTTGTAATTGAGTGCATATATATATATATATATATATATATATATATATATATATATATATATATATATATATTTGTGTGTGTGTGTATAAACATTAAAAAGAGAAACATATAACCCATACATTTGCAGTCATATCCGATCTCTTTACTGTAGTGCAAAATTGGTACATATATTGTACTTACTTATTTACGCCTACCATCATATTTGTAACATTGTAAAGGCACTAGCAACTAAGAACTGGTGGATGAACCATTAAAACAATGTAATTTCATCATGTTATTTTTTACTTCAATATAATTTATAACATTGTTAATGTGATTCGGTCATAATAAAAGCACAGCATAGTAAACAGTCTTATGCTGTGATAAAAGTGTGAGGGTATTCTTATATCCTTTCTTTATAGGTAATTTTATAAGTATAATTTTCTTTGTAGAAAGCTTGTAAGCTTATTGCACGGAAATGATAAAATGCTTTATTTGAGAAACGAAAAGGGAATGTTTAAGCACTCGATTAAATTTTGTTCGGCAAATAATGCATTGTAAAATTAATGTCAATGGCAAATTTTACCGCTATTTTCATCATTGTTAATCAACTCATTTATTTTAGGTTGTCAAAAGCTTATGGTTATCGAAGTATTCAATTTCAGTGAGTTTTTATAACACTGACAACACTGCTTAGGCCGCAGGTAGAAAGTAATTGTATCCGATGGGGACGGCATCTGTTATAGAGTTCCCAAACTTGTGATGTCTCAGCTCAGTGACAATACAGTTGCACTTCTACTGAATTTGCCTCGGGCAGCTGTAGAAAACATATTCTGTGTACATTTAATAAAAACGTAATTTAAAAAAAAACTAGAAGGGCTACATACTTAGATTTTATTGCGATCGAATCTTTACATGTTCCTGCAGGTAATGAATAGTCAAAGTCATCACTTTTGGAACATGTTCGTATATAGAATCCTATCTAAATCATTGTAATATTTAAGTGAATTTCAATTAATTATAACTAATAACACAAAATATTTTTTGAAATTTGCGAACATTCATCACCATTTGTGGTTTGTCTAGATTATGCAGCTTTTTAAATTGTTCCCGTAGACCTACTATTTCTTGAGATAATTACAATTTAAGGAGGCCTTGTTTTCCTATATTAAAGTGATAGCTAAATGCCACCCTTAACTTATATTCAGTACGTATATGTAGCATATCAACGTTAACACTGCATGTGTCTAAGTCTAAAGAAATATAGTTTTATTTACGTGATTTAAAATTTTTAATGTAACAACAAAGGTGACATCATATCAAACTAGATTGATGTGATGACACCCAATAAAAGGGAGTACCTAAGTGATAATATCTGTATAATTTCAGTTTACAGTATTGTACAAAATAAACAATTATTGTACCAGAAAAAATTAATTAAAGCACAACGCTTTGTACCACTGGAAACTCTTGAAGCATTAAGAATAAATTGAATCAAGATTCTTTGATTACTAAAAAAATCTGCAAAGAGAATGAATTATTTATCCTCACAAATCTCACATATAAAATTCTTAGTTTTTGGGGTTTATTTGCACAAACACCATGAGCCCACATACCACATCGCTGACACTTCAGCCAAAATTCTTTGGATTTTGACCAGGAATATAATTCGTTGCAATATAAACAGGATGCATCTTCCTCATCAATGTCTTCCCTATAATAAACATGCATGCTTTCTTCATCTTCATCTTCAAACATTTTGAGGTTTTTCTTTAATGTTATTGCCAATTTAGCCCTTTCTTTCCCCTCTTAGCATTCGCTGTTGTTAAAAATATAGATGTTATACTTACGTTACACATAGTACCTAATGATACTATAAGATATGATTGTGTTTTAGGCCGTAACTTTATCTTTAAGTCTGGCATCAGGGTAACTTTTGATGGGGGTGTTAGAGTAACTAAAGTTGATAAGGGGAATATTAGTGTAATTAGAGAGGTCAACGAGTTTGAAAAGCAACTGTTGCTCATAGATGATGTACAAACCGATTCGTTAAATGTAAATGTTAACCCTAAGTTAAATGTAAGTGACAAATTTAAAGTTGAAAATTTTACAAAAGATTTCATTAACTTTGAAAGACCAGTTAAACCTTTGTTATCATTTCAAAATTATGTTACTGTCAATATAAGACCACGACGACTTTGATTTTCTAGGAAAAATGCATTAAATGTTATAATTAGCGATCTACTGAAAGAAATATTATACGAGAGAGCGATTTACCCTTTTCTAGTCCCATAGTTTTAATGACAAATAAATCAGGTAAATATAGAATGTGTGTCGATTTTAGCGAGTTAAACATTTACATTATTAGGGATAATTTTCCGTTACCGTTGATAGACGATCAGTTAGACCAATTACGAAATAAACGCTATTTCACGAAAGTAGATTTATGTAGTGCGTTATATCATGTTAAAGTGGCTGTGATCTCAACTAAGTATGCATCTTTTTTAACGCCTATAGGAAAGAATGAGTTTCTGAAAATCTCCTTTGGGTTATCGATACGTCCTTCTGTATTTATGAGGTATATTCTTATGTTTTTAAGGAATTGTCGACTCACAATAAGGTGCTAATTTACCTTAACGATATTCTTACAGCAACTAATACTTTTGCTGAATATGTGACAATTTGATGGGAGGTATTTACAGTTTTGAATAATAATACTTTGGAATTTCAAATGAGTAATGTAAATTTGCAATGCATGAGATTGTTTATCTAGATTATGTCATAAATTATGATGGTATACAACCCAGCAAAGAAAATGTTTGTGCTGTTGTTGGTCTCCAATACCGAAATGTACTAAAGAGGTACATTCTTTTGTGTCTCTATCCAGTTATTTTGGACGGTTTATACCGCATTTTAGCACCATAGCGAAGCCATTGTATGACTTATTGAGAAAAAAATTCAACTTTAGGTTGGGAGTAGAGGAGTTAAGAACGTTTGAAAATTTAAAACATGCATTGGCTGAATAGCCACTTTTGGCAGTATATTCTACAGAGGCAGATACTGAACTCCGTTGTGACGCTAGTTGCTCAGGTTTCGGATCAACACAGTTGCAGAAGGCGGAAGATGGGAAACTTCACCCAGTATTTTATTTTAGCAAACGCACGTCTGATTCCGAAGCTAAATCTCATAGTTATGAATTGGAATGTCTTTATATTGTATATTCTTTGATGAAACGTTTTCAAGTCTACTTGTATGGGATAAAATTTGTTATAGTTCCTGATTAATTTAGGATTGACACTAAGCAAACAAAATCTTAATTCGAGAACAGGTCGATCAGTTTTACTGTTACATACTTATGATTACTCAATTGTGCACAGACCTGGAACAAGATTGGGTCATGTAGATGCTTTAAGTTAAGGTTATTAATATTCTAGTTGCGGAAGAAAATTCGTTTAAACAAAACTTCCCTTTAAAACAAATATATGATCCTACTATTTCTGAACTAAGGGAGCATTTGGAAAGAACTAACGATCGATTTTATGAGTTAAGGAACGGGTTACTTTATAGAAAGATGAGAGGTCGGCTTTATTCTTGTTCCACAAGATGTGGAAAATAAAATAATGCACACTTACCATAATGCGATGGCTCACGTAGGTACTGACAACATATACCATCTTATAACCCAGGTTTATTGGTTTCGCAGGTTAAGGGAGATAATTAAGGGTTTTATATCTGCCCCCGTACAAGTCTAAGACTTCTGGGTGCGGAGTTTGTCTACTGTGGTGTAATATTATATCTAATTGTTTAAAATGTATCACCCATCCACCAATTAGCGATAAACAGGAAGAGTATTTAAATGTTATCCCGAAGGGAGATGGTCCTTTTTGTAACATTACATATAGATCATTATGGTCCACTCGCAAGGAGGCCCGCAGGAAATAAATACGTATTTGAGGTCATGACGCCTTTTCTAAATTTGTCAGGCTGTACGCTGTAAAGACAACAAAAACTAAAGAAGTAGTTGGGTGTTTCGAAGATGATTTTGGCCAGTAAGTAAGTAAGTAAGTAAGCCAGTGCAGATCATTTTAGATAGACGCTCTTGGTTTACCTCGCACGAATTTTCAGGATTCATGAATGCAGCTGATATAAAACACATAAAAGTAGCCACAGGATGTCCAAGGGCTAATAGACAAATCGAGAGATTAAATAGAATTCTTACATTAATATTATCTAAAGTGGTTGTTGATGCGAGTTGGAATAAAGCGTTCAATAACGTAGAATTTACTATCAACGATGCTGTGAATAGAGCTGCAGGCAAAACACCCGGTCAGTGGCTATTTGCGGTGGATTAAAGATTTCAGTTTGGAAATGATTTTAGAATGTACCTTGAGAGTTACCAAGATTCAACTCGTGATCTTGAGGCTGTCAAACAATCTGCGGTTGTACAGATAAATAAAATACAAGACGAAAACAAAACAGTATGACAAGCGTCGTGTAGAGGCGAAGAAATATAAGGAGGGTGATCTTGTAGTGGTGGTTAACTCAGATGTTACTCCAGGGGTTTGCAAAAAGTTGATACGTAAGTTTAAAGGTCCATATGTGGTCAGGAGGGTTCTGCCTCAAGACAGGTACCTAATCGCGGATATGGAGGGGTTTCAAGTAACACAAATTCCTTTTGAGGGTGTTTTGGATGCGTTGTGGTCTAAAGCGCCAAACGAGTTAGTTGAATAAGGTGTTTCTGTAATTTTTGGTGAGTTAAGAACATTGTCTTTTGAGTTATTCTAAAGTTTCATTGCAACTGTATGTAGAATGAAACTTATTTGACTTTTGTCATTATAATTATTATTATTTTTAAACAAACTTTGTTTTAATAGTTTATATCATCTAGCATGTCCAGTAAATTTAAAAGAATGAATTCCTATTTAGTGTATTGCTTTTAATTAAATTTGTAAATTTACGTAAGTAAGGTTGTGTTTAGCATTATCGATCGAGGTCGATCAAATATCAGGTTGGTCGAACTCTAGGAGATTATATTTAAATTTGAATGTAGCGCCATGTAGTTGGTCATATTTGTTGAGAGTGGGTTGGCCACACTGGCTCGAAGGTTGAAGGGGTTTGTGCTGTAAAAGTAGTCTTTTAATATTGAAGGAAAAAAAGATTAAAAGTGTAAGTCGTTGCGTTTTATTAGCTACCTTCACGAAAACCCACATATGCTCCCACTATATATTAATATATATATATATATATATATATATATATATATATATATATATATATATATATATATATATATATATGTATATATGTATATATATATATATATATATATATATATATATATATATATATATATATATATATATGTATATATGTATATATATATATATATATATATATATATATATATATATATATATATATATATATATATATAATTTTTTCTAAATAATTTCACCTTTTTGTCACTTTCGGTTCTACTGGTACTACACAAGCTATGATAATAAGTTTGGGTATGCATCTTTACATTACATAACTATTAAACTAACAAAATAATTATGCGTAATGTCCCAAAAATTCGCCTAAATATGAAATTAAATAAATACCATCCAAAGCTTAAAAATTCTAAATATATTTTCGTAAGCCTAAAGGTTATTAAAAAAAATTAAAATCATTGCATGGGCCTATACCTAAATCCAGCGGTTTTTAAGATATATCAAAAATAAAATTTCCACTTTTTTATTTATTTACTAAAACAAAATTGTGTCCCTTGAAGATTTTATTAAACAGTAAAGTCTTCGGCGCTTTGCAAGTCATCTGTTGTTAGGTTACAGTTCTTGTCAAATCTAACATTACTTAAATTCATCCAGGCAGTTTCATATAACACAGCCTACGGTCCATATAATTATCCGACGCAATCTGCTGCATCCCTATCACCTCCAAAAAGTGCAAGTGCTACCGCAGGATTTAGAGGTAAGTTTTTTTTGTGATTTCATCTTACGTCAGAACATTGATTTTTCCAAGACCATATTATTTTTACGGATGAAGCTTGCTTTAGAAGGAGAGGGATTACGAATGTGCAGAACTGCCTAAAATATTCTGATGTCAATCCACATGCTACAGTATCCCGCCATTTCCAAAGAGAATTTAAAATAAATGTGTGGGCAGGTATTATTGGAGGACATTTGGTTGGGTCGGTTATTTTACCAAACCGCTTAAACGGCGCAACATATTTGCTTTTCTTGCAAAATGTTCTTCCTAAGCTACTGGAGGATCTGCCCTTGCTCTCACCATTGGCCAGCACGATTACCAGACTTGAATAAATATGACTTTTTTCTCTGGGGCGCTTTATAATAATCTGTATTTGACAGCAGTTCAAACTGAGGAAGATTTGTGGAGTCGCATCGATCAAGTGGACTATTATTAAAAGGGACATATCCAATTACTTAACAGAGTCGACTTTAATTTTCGACGAAGGGTGCAGTTATGTGTGAGAAAAAATGGAAGTCATTTTGAACAATATCTTTATAGTGTTTTTTATGGCTTTTTACTTTTATTAGTTTTTAATAGCGTTTGTTAAATTTCAGATATGTTAGTTTTTAAAAAAGTCTTCAAAGGACATAATTTTGTTTTGATCCCAACTATAAAAATCTCACTTTTCTCAAAACGGGTGGTTTGTTGAAAGTGACAAGAGGAGAAAAAACTTAATTTGCTTTAAAACTGTCGGAATTTAACTTTTAATTAGGTTAGGGTTTAAAAATTAAATCATTAAAAGGGTACCCCACCCCTAATTCACCCATCTTTGAGTTTATATCAACTTCAAATTTTTGTCCAATAAGGATGTTGATGAAGGAAAACCATCTACCAAATTTGTTTGTTCTATGTTAGGGCACTGCTGCTAATAAATATAAGTAATATCAGATTCGACAACTGTAAGCTAGCAACAAATGACTTGCAGAGCGCCCAATGCATCCGCTATGAGACTTTAATGTTTAATCAGATGTTCAAGGGACATAATTTTGTTTTGATCTCAATTCGAAAAATCTCACTTTTCTTAAAAAAAGGGTGGTTTGTTGAAAAAGTGACAAAAAGAGAAAAAGATGGAAAATTTATTCGCGGCAGTTGTGCACATTCGTAATCCTTCTCCTTGTAAAGCAAGCTTCACCCGTAAAAAGAATGATCTTGGGAAAATCAATGTTCTGATGTAAAATGAAATTACAAAAAAACAGTCTTGCCTCTAAATCCTGCGGTAGCAGTTCTTGCACTTTTTTAAGGTGATAGGGATACAGCAGATTGCGTCGGATAATTCTATGGACCTTGGGCTGTGTTATATGAAACTGTGTGGATAGTCGGCTGGTGCTGGTTTGAGGCTCACTCTCAATACTGTCTAGAAGACGCACCTCAGTTAGACGTTCACTGCATGAACGCTCCTTCAGCATTTTTAATGAAAAAGGAACCCGTTTGACGAGCTCTACGTTCAATATTGGCAAACGTTTGACGATGTGGTATATAACGATTAGAAAATCTTGTTCGATATACCTCTAAACTTCTGCGGAAATTACCCACCCTAATACCATAAGCCTGTCAACTTGTTCATTAACCGAGAATTTCCCAGCCATTTTGAGCGACAAATTATTATCACAAAAGAAAACAAGAAACACAAGACAATAATTACTTTAAAACTTGATAAATTTAAGTAATGGCAGATTTAACAACAACTATAACCTCGCAACAGATGAGTTGCAGAGTTCCCAAGGCAAGCCTCAAGTTTCTCAAAAACGGGTGGTTTTTCGAAAAAGTGACAGGCGAAGTAAATGATATAGAATTTAATTTTCTATAAGATTGATGGACTTTAACATATAATTAGGTTAGGGTTTAAAAAAATCAAATCATTAAAAGGGTGTTCATCCATTTTTGAATTTATGTCTACTTGAAAATGTTTGTCAAATAACGATGTTGATAAAAGAAAACCATCTACCAAATTTGGTTGTTCTATGTTAGGGCACTGCTGTAATACAGCTGTTTCTTATAATTATTAAAGAATCTTCCGAAATCAATATCTGACTCACCATACTGTACCCCTAAAAGATATGCAAGAGGAGCTAGAAAATAATGGACACAAAGTCAGAAACCTGATTAATGTTAAACACAGAGTCACCAAAGAACCGTTGCCCCTTTTCTTTGTTGACCTTGAACGAGCTCCCAATAACAAAGATGATATAATCTAAGATACCTTAATAATAAGTCAACAGTAATCCAACCACCAAAAAAAAGCAAAGTCATAGTCCAATGTACCAGATGCCAGATGTACAACCACACCAAGAAATATTGCAATAGACCATATACCTGCGTTAGGTGTGGAGTAAGTCATAATTCCAAAGTATGCAACAAAACAAGAGACACGCCAGCTAAGTGCTTTTTGTGTAATGGTCCTCATCCATCCAATTATAAAGGTTGCCAAGTTTAGAAAGAACTCCAAGCCAAAAATAAACCAGATCTACGACAGCAACCTTCGCGACATCAGCAAAATTCGCTTCATACGTCAGTACATGGCAATAACCAGCAAAATCATCTTAGTCAGACTAAAGCTCCCGAAAGGTCAGAGATCAATCATTCTTATGCACAAGCACTCCGTCATGCTGAGCACAGCAGGCAAAACAACGCCACGTATAATGATATCGAACCGCAAAATTATATAACACTGGTGCAATTTTTGAACGAATTGAAGGCCATGTTCAGTCAGCTCATGCATCAGAATAGCATGATTCTAAACATGTAGTCGACTGGCTTAACAATGTCTCAGTCTCTTAGAATAGCATTATGGAACGCCAATGGCCTCCAAGCCAAAAAACACGAAGTACAGATATTCCTGGTTATGCACAAAATAGACATTCTGCTCGTATCAGAAACACATTTTACGGACAGAACACACTTAAAAATACCACACTATAGTTTATACCACACTGAACATCCAGACGCCACAGCTCATGGTGGTACCGCAATAATAATTAGAAACTCATTACCACATTATGAGATGCCAAAATTCCAAGCATTTTTTCTACAAGCTACTACGATCCAAGTTAACAAGCTTCCTAATCCACTAACAGTATCAGCCGTGTATTGTCCGCCAAGACATAGAATGACAAAAGAAGACTTTCAATCATTTTTTGTAACCTTAGGTAACGAGTTTATAGCTGGTGGGGATTATAACTCAAAACATACTACTTGGGGTTCAAGACTGACAACACCGAAAGGTAGGGAACTCTCTAAGCTGATAATAGAAAAGAGGTACAGTACATTATCCACGGGAGAACCAACATATTGGCCTACAGATCCAAACAAAATTCCCGACTTATTAGACTTCTTTGTAGTCAATGGGTTATCAGAAAACTATCTAGAAGCACAAGCTTGTCTATATCTATCATCTGATCACACGCCAGTCATAGCAACGGTAAGTGCCACAATTATAAGAAAGAAAGCAAAACCAGTCATACACAACAACAAAAAACCTGGAATATCTATAGAGAATACATCAACGACAAACTCCAACCACAAATAAGTATAAAATCACCAGAAGAATTGGAAGAAGCAACAAATCACCTAATATCAACGATACAACATGCTGCATGGTATGCCACACCTATAGTAGAGGATGAAGTCAAGGACTTAGGTAGCATTCCAATGCAGGTGACCGAACTGATTACAGAAAAACGAAGAGCTAGTGCTATATGGCATCAAACTCATCACCCGGTAGACAAAACACGCTACAACAATATTGCTAACAGACTGAAGCATAAATTACAAAATACTAGAAATGAAACATTCCGTTATTACATACAAAACTCAAATGGCCAATATCACTCCATATGGAAAGCCACGAGAAGCTATAAGAGTCCTCAAAATAATATACCACCCATTCGGGAGACTGGGGGCACCTGGTCAAGGTCAGACAATGAGAAAGCCGAATTGTTTAGTCACCATTTATCAGAATTTTTCCAACCTTACTCAGATGAACCTGATTCAGAAAGAGAGGAATATCTTGACATACCGCTACAGCTGTCTCCTCCAATCCGTAAATTTGGGGTAAGAGAGGTCAAGGAACAAATAAAGAGGCTAAACAAACGTAAAGCACCTGGACTAGATCTTATTACTGGCACGATACTGAACGAACTACCAGAGCAAGGGCTCAAATGTATAACTATAATCTTCAATGCGATATTACGGTTAGCCTATTGGCCCAGGCAGCTCAATTTTTGAAACCAGGAAAGCCTCCCACAGAAGTAAAGTCATATCGACCTATAAGTCTGTTGCCCATATTATCAAAAGTACTTGAGAGGCTCATCCTTAATCGCTTACTAAGAGAACTGGACGAAGAGAACTGGATTCCTGAACACCAGTTTGGATTTAGAAAACAGCACTTAACAGTTCAACAATGCCATAGACTCGAGAATATAATACAAAAAACCGTAGAATCAAAAAAAAATTATGTTCTTCAGTTTTCCTAGATGCAAGTCAAGCTTTTGACAGAGTATGGCATAAAGGACTCCTGTACAAAATCAAGAAATCGTTCCCTTATCAATATTACCTCATCTTTAAATCGCATCTATCAGATCGATACTTTCAAATTAAACAAGGCGAAGAAGTTTAATCTATCAGACCAATCCAATCAGGGTTACCTCAAGGTAGCGTGCTCGGCCCGATTCTATATCTACTATACACCTCAAGATATACCGACTACCCAATAAACTGTCATGTCCACATTCGCAGATGACACAGTCATACAGTGTGTAAATGAAGACCCCGAAGCAGCAAGCCATCATATACAAAATCACCTTTCATTGCTACAAAGATGTTTAGACAAATGGAAGATAAAGATCAATGAAGCAAAGTCATCGCATGTCACATTCACTCTGAACCGCCAGACTTGTTCACCTGTCTACAACAACAACAACAACACAGAAATTCCTCAAGCTGATCATGCTAGATATCTGGGACTACATCTAGACAAACGACTCACATGGAGTATCCACATTAAAAAGAAGCGTAAAGAGATGTTCTGAGAATGAAGAAACTGTACTGGCTAATAGGTGGAAAATCTCCAATTGCCATAGAAAACAAAGTCCTGGTTTACAAGGCTATAATCAAGCCAATCTGGACCCATGGCCTAGAATTAAGGGGATCCTTCAAAGTATCCAACACTAACCTAGTTCAACGCTTTCAGTCCAAAGCCCTCCGCATCATAACAGATGCTCCTTGGCATGTAAGCAACCACACCCTTCACAGAGATCTAAATATACCCTTCGTATCAGAAGAAATCGCTAGAAGAGCAAACAAACACCTTCAAAAACTGGAAGCACATGCAAATGATGCCGTTTGACCATTGCTTGAAAACCAAACAAGACGACTGAATAGAAAGTGGCCATCAGATCTATGGAGGCAGGTATGAAATAAAATCAGAATTGTCGGATAGCACCAATGGGTGTAATTCCTTCATGTCAATTTCTCGTCGGCAGATTTACTTATAGAACTGAATGTATATACATATTAGTTAATGTATATAATATATTAAGTGGTTCTGATTGTAAATATGAGTGTACAATAAAAAAAGATTTATTCGAATTCGTTTAATGTATTATCCGGCTTTTTGAATTTAAACGTTTTGATAAATTATTTACTTAAACAACATCTAAAATAACCATGTAGTGATACTTATAACAAAATTAAGTTAACTATTTATATTATCATTAGGTACTTTCCAATTTCAAAACAACCTTAAGCGACATATGTCACATATCACGTTTGCAAAGTTCAAATGGCTACTATTTTTATAACTTGTCCATGTTTTCACGACCCACATCAGTATAGGACGCTGCATTTGTGTAAGAACTAAATATCGAATCAATCTCCTTTGGCGAGTTCGCGGTTGGCAATATATTTTCGTTTTACTTGAAAACTAGTTTCATACACTAATGTCAATTATAATATTAGGTTAAATTTGTTACACTTAAGTTTGTTTTACGTTTCACAAATAAATATGTTGTGTTTACTGCTAAAACCCTTGAATGTTATAGATCGATGATTATGCTCGTTTCACAGTTATATAAATGTCTTTCTACTCACTATTTCATCGCACAGACGTAACAATTTATGTTCTACTGGCTCTTCGTAAAAAAACGTTAATTCGTTCGAACACTTATTTAGTTTCAATGTCACTTTTTATTTCATTTTTCAAGAGCAGGTTTAACAGCGTATTGTTTGCTTTAATGCTAAACAAAAAAGAAGAATTTCAATGTTTTTAAACTAATTCCTGTCGATTTGCGCTTTTTGGCCTGCCTGTTTCTATGGATACAATGCAATCCAGGTAACTATCTGAAGGATTTTTTAAGCTGTCATTGTAAAATTATAATATTTAATATTACGATGTCTTCTCTTTTCATTAAAACGGAAATTTTTCCTTTATTGGCTTTTCTTATTCAAATTTTCTACATGTCATTATGTTCTGGATTAAATAATGAGCAGTTTTGTGTCAATTTCTTTTGAATATAAATGGTTTTTAATGTTGATTTTGCTTGTTAAAAATTGTCGTGGGTTTGATTTTTGTACCGTAATATTCAATAAAACTTTAATTAAGTTAATTTTGAAGCACTTTAAGCCCTTATTTGCACTCAAATTACTTAGCTTGTTCCTCTAGCTATGTTTTTCCAGCAACTCTTTCTCATTTGACATGTATAAGTATAAACTGTGACTTCTCTTTGGTAAATTTTACATGTTACATCAATTTTGTAAAGTTAATTTACTTAAATTACTACAAAACTTATACTAGCTAATACAATAACCCTCTTACAATATAATATACAATCTTCACTTAATCTATATTTCGGTGTGGCCAACAAATTTGCAGTCCTTTTATTTGTTATTGTCTAACGTTTGTGACCACATTTAGTTCACTCTTACAAATGTTACCCCTTATCTTAGACATTTATTTCACTACTTGTGTATTTATGATTTAATCTGTATATTTGGGACTACTGTCGTTTGACTCACTAAATAAATTCAGAGACTGTTCCTCGATTATTTGAGTCTTTTCGGTATATGATATGTTTACTCCACAATATGCCTTGTCAATTACCCCTTTTGACCCTGACATTACCTAGAATTGTTATATGTTCTTAGTTTACAGTTACTTCATGATTATTTAGTATATGTCGGTTTGGTTTTTGTGTAGTGCATGTTAGTTCGACTTACTCATATAATATTTTAATGTGTTTTTAATTTGGGTTTAGCTATAATAAGATAGCAATATATATATATATATATATATATATATATATATATATATATATATATATATATATATATATATTTATATATATATATATATATATATATATATATATATATATATATATATATATATATATATATATGTATATATATAAATTTTTGTTTCGCGTATTCAACCGTGTCAGAAATGGTTTCTGGAGTAATTTTTAGGAAATGTTGGGAAATATAAGAACGGAAATTGTCTATGGCCTCCATCTGCCTACACACTCCAGATCTATCTTGAAATTGTCTGCCAGGTCTCAGTGTCTTCAATCGCAGACCAGAGAGAGCTCTAATTAGGTCTAGTGTTAAAAACGCTGAGAGTTTAAAGACAATCCTTGTATATCACTTTGTGTAACAGGCAGATATACGCCTTAAAGACACCTTTTCTTATTTTTCTAACATCTCTTGAAAACGGAATAAAAAATGTCAGAAACCAAACAGTTTTCTGTGCAGTTCACCCCGAGCTTTTAGCTCTTCTAAGTAATTTAGAAATACCACAGTTATAAAACATGTTGAACACTTACCTCCCAACAGGCATTTCCCAGGTCAGCTATTTTCACCTCAATATTAGGATCGACCCACATGGGTCCTTTTAGTCTGTAGTCTTTCTCTTTTTTAATGATTCCTTTATATTCGTTAATAGAGGGATCGTCGGGAAATGACTGAGTACGCTGTATTTGACATTTCCCTGGCAAACCTTCGTCAGATTCGCTGTCAGATTCTTCCACGCTATACCAACGATCTGAAGCAACTAAAAACATCATATGTCTTACAGTATTATAACATTTTGTTATTTTAAGGAAAGCATCCAAATAGGCAAAACATTATTTGTGTATTTATTTACTCTTGTTGCTCTTGGTTGGTGAATCTGTTCCATACTAAATACATAGAGACTTTTTCTCTGGCTTCATAAGTGCTGGTTTTCTTTGCTGTAACCGGTTTCGCTGCTTGACAGCTGAATTTATTTCTACGCGTTCATGACAACTATAAATAAAATCTCGTTGTTGTTATGGTCTTTTGATCAAAGAATTCTTTAAAAGAAAACAAACATCACAAAAATGTGAAATGACGCCTTTAAAAATGTCTATGTAATGTTTGCCAATATTTAGGCTAAAAATAGAATCAACTGATAACAATAAGAACCATACCTATTCATACATTTATGACGTTGACATGTGTGTGAGACGCTACTCAATTGTCTACAAAATCTTAGGTTCTAAGTGAAAATTAGTTTGTTTTGTAAAATACCAAAAGGACAAGAAACTATTTTTAGCTTGTTTCAAATAGGATATTGTGGTGGCCGATACTTGATGTAAATCCATTGTCAACTTATAGTAACAAACAAATTGATTTACACTATTATTTACTATATTGTATGTAGGAATGCAGTTTGGCTGAGGTTTTCAGGTTTGTCAAATACAGAATAAATAAATAATAGTTTAAATCAATTTTTTTGTTTTTTTAAGTTGACAATGAATGTACATCACATATCGGCCTCCCCAAAATCAAATTTATTTTGTAGTGGAAAATAGTTAAAGCTAGTGCACACCAATCTACATGACCAGGCACAGTGCGGTCTATAATGCCTTCTAACAGGAAAATCGCAAATAAGTAGTAAGATCAATCCTGAAGATTGCAGGGCAAATTCGACGACTTGGCGATTTATTTAGAAGCGAGATGTTGCGTTTTAGACAATAAATATAAAAAATTAAAACAAAGGGGAAAAAAAACTTACAAAAAAAAGAAATAA
Source organism: Tillus elongatus (assembly GCA_964006375.1). Classification (NCBI taxonomy): domain Eukaryota; kingdom Metazoa; phylum Arthropoda; class Insecta; order Coleoptera; family Cleridae; genus Tillus; species Tillus elongatus. The sequence continues at coordinate 73,423,770 of OZ023269.1, read as the reverse complement.
AAAATAATAAGTATAAATGAGTTTAAATATTGTATTTAATATAAATGTGCTTTATAGATGATTAAAATAATAATAATGTGTGTGTATTTGTATACATTATGTACATAGTATGTACATCTGTAAATGTAAAAAAGTCTGGACGCAGCAAGTGCGTTACGGTAGTGAATTTTCATACAAATATTTTTAATAGCAAATCTGTTTATTTTTATGAAAGCAGGCATTAAATTTGGTTACCAGTATAACCTATATAGTAGAAACAATGCGCCATGTTACATTAAAATAACTTTATTATTTGAAAATGTACAATTAACCAAATAACCTAGTTGATCTTCGCCACCGAATTCAAAAAGCCTGGGATGACATTCGTCATTCAATAAACGACTTAATTTCAAGCATGCCTCGAATAGTTATCGAATGCATACAAAGCCGCGGCGGACCAACTCATTATCAAAGACCTTTGTTATATTTTAATATTTTGGTTTGAAAATGTAATATTTTTTTAACTTTGATTAAACACACAATGTGTATATATTTTATTAAAACTGATCAACTGTTACTGTGTGTGTGTGTGTGTTATTATTATTATTATTATTATTAATTTAAAACTATACATTTTTCAATAATTTACAATATTCTGCAGAGGTTTTCATGTAAGTACAATTACTTTTTTTACTAATTAGAATCACAGTCTGTCTATATATATATATATATATATATATATATATATATATATATATATATACATCTACATTAATTAATTATACAAGAATTATACATTTTTATGTACACACTTTATACAAATGTTCGCACTATTGTTTTTAGTTTTTATTTACTCCATAAGAGACGAAAACTGAAGAGTATCTTGATGAAGAAAGCATAGAATACCATCAACACACCATTTATTTTCGAAATTGGCGAGATTGTTTTTTCCCATGTACCATGCATATTCGGTTAAAATTCTTGCTTTGATTCTTGCTACAAAAAACCATTTTATATGACATGAGGCTGCTTTGTTGTTTTAGGTAGTTTAACAATAGTCTATATATGGTACTGATAGTGAGATTTAACAAGAAGTTGGCAAGTACACTTTCTCTACAGCTTGTATGAAAACCACAAATAATGTGTTTAACTTTTATACGTTGCCTATTCAAGAGTTTGCATAGCATAAGCTCCAGCAGGCCCCATATTTCTTGTACCTTAATACAGTCTACGATCATGTGCCATGCCGTCCCTTTTGTTGCCGTGCAAAACGGACAGTTGTCTGATGCTAAAAAACCTGCTCTTTTTAGGAAAACAGGATCTGCGAGGCGGTTTTCACAAAATCTCCATCTTACATCTGCTATGAAGCCTGGGGTGAGTGAATTAAAACATGAATTCCAATTGATTTCTTCACCAATCCAGGCTTCTGGAAGTGCGTTACTAAGGTTAAGTTTCAGGTTGTTCATGGTCAGTACTGTTTGAAATCTTCTCCTGGTATGTTTGTTAAGCTGTGTCTCAGTTTGGCCATCTTCAGAGAATTTAATTGTTTTGGAGTGTGTGTGATTTGTGTTTGTCTTTTGCCGGTAAAGGAAAATGTTCTTTTATAAGACGATATTTTTCCATCATATTTTCCTGTATAATAAGTGAACTACCTGAAAGATATTTGATCTGTATAGCTTCTTCTGACATCCATCGGCCGTTTTGGATAAGATCTCCCATTAGTTTAGCTTCCAACTGTACCCATCTAGCGATAAAAATAGGAGGTTTAATGCCCACGTCGTTTAGTTTTGACATCACTAATGGCATATTTTTGATATCTTCTATGGAATTTCCATAGTTCGTAATTTTCAAAACGTCAATTTCACAAGCTTCAACCAGCGACTGTACAAATGCACTTGTTTCTCTGGAATATTGTCTCATGTTGTTTACAAACAAATATTGCCATGATAATCCAAGGGTATTGCCTGATTCTATTAGATGGTTCAAAATGTTTGACCACATGGGTTTATTGTCTGCTTCGATCAATCGATTAAGTAACCAGCATCGGAACATTCTCACTTTTGAAGGTATATGTACCAAACCTAACCCACCATTTTTTATCGGAACAGATAGATCCTTTTTTGAGACCCAATGTTTTCCGTTCCATATAAAGTCAGTTACCATATTTTGGAGACTATCTAGCTGTTTACTCGTAAACGGGATAATCTGCAATGTATGCCACAGAATAGGTGCTAAATACTGATTAATTACTACTTTTCGTTCGATTATAGACAGTGTATTTTTTTAGCGACCACTTTTGTAACTTTTGTAAGAGTTTTTGCGTCACAAGTTCGTAATTATAATCAACGTCTTGCTTTAAATCGTGTGACAAGGTGATACCAAGAACTCTGATTCTATTAGTTGACCAGTCAAATCCCAGTGGTCTGTCAATTCTCCCCTTCCAAGAGCCTGTCCAACATCCTCGTGATTTCTCCTTGTTAAGGATTGCGCTTGACTGATTTGAATATATATCAAATATTTTGTTAAAGCGGAGGAAATCACCTTCATTAGAAATGAAAATAGAGACGTCATCAGCATAAGCGGTGGTGGTAAGATTTCTATAAGACGATGGAATTCGTAGGCCACTTAGGTCATTTCTGCATAATGCCAGAAATGGTTCCATTGATATTATGTACAGTAATCCTGACAGAGAACATCCCTGGCGAATATCTTTAGAACATTTAAATTCTCGTGTTAATATGTTACCTATTCTTACATGGCTGATACTGTCAGTGTATAGGATTTTAATTAGGTTGGTCAAAGTTTCTCCCAAGTTCATTAAGCTAAGAATATGGAATAGGTACTGATGATTAACCTGGTCAAAAGCGGACTTCTGGTCAATATTAAGCAGTGCTAAGGACAACTGTTGATCATTAGCGTAGTGAAGAATATCTCTGTGCAGATGCAGTGAGTCGTATATTGTTCTCTTAGGAACTCCGTAGCTTTGGTCATCTCCAATCACGGAAGCTATAACAGAAGATAGTCTTGTTGATAAAACTTTTGCAATAACTTTGTAATCCGTTGTCATGGGGGAGATTGACCTCTAGTTTTCCAATTCAAATGGATCATTTTTCTTGTACCTTAGTGATATAACTGACTGTCTTGCAGATTTGGGTAGTTCATTTCGTTGATGTATTTCATGTATTAGCTTGGAGAAGCATTTTTTAAGCAAATGCCAAAATTTTAGGTAAAATTCCGGTGTTATTCCATCTATACCTGGGGCTTTATTTTTATTAAGCGATTTCAAGGCCGCAAGTATCTCCTCTTCGTCAAACGGTTTATCTAAAATTCGTTTGTCACTATCTGATATTTTTTGTATGTTGGTGTACAGAATATTGCCTTCACTAAGTCTGGAAGAAGAACTTTCTTGGTGTTTCTGCTCGAAGTGTCGAACAACTTCGGTTGATATTTGGCGGATATCAGTCACAATCCCATGGGGTGTTCGAAGATGTGTCATGGATTTATATGAATCGAATGTTAGAAAATTGTCTGTTGTAGGGATATCCTGACTTACGAGCCTCTCAAATTTTGACCTCAAAAGCTTCTTATCTGTATTTCGTTTGTACACATCTTTGGTATTCTGTTGTAACTTGTATAAATCTTCAAGCTTTGGATCAACCTCTGCATATCGATAATCTAAATCCGAAACCAGTTTTTGAAAATATTTAAGCTTATATGTCTCATTCTGTTTTCTTTGCCTAGTGTATAATACTGTTATATCTCTAACTCTTATTTTTAATTTTTCCCACTCATCCACCAGTGGTTGTTAAATTTTTTATTTCGTTTTTAAGAAATGTTTCCATGTATTCAGTGTAGTCTAAATCATCTAGTAAAGTGTTGTCAAATTTCCAGTACGGACATTTTTTTTGTGTACTGGATGTTTTCTGGAACTCGACTGTGACTTCCAAATGATCTGAGAATGACAACTGAGTATAGCAGGTTTTTAAGGTTTGTAGTAGGTTTCGGCTACAGTATATTATGTCTAAACGAGTGGCTGATCTAGGTGAGGTTTGTGAAATAAAGGTGAAGCCGCCCTTCTCTCTGTAATAAAATCTCCAGCAATCTTCTAGTTCAGATTCGTTGATAAACTTGGTCAGGTCTTGTGACAATTTTGAGTCTATTTCTTTTGAGATATGTCTGTCTAATGCAGGATTTGTTGTACAATTAAAGTCACCAGCTAATATAATATAGTGATCGGGGTGGTCCCTTGATTGTTGCAAGCAGTGTAATTTTAGGTTTTGAAGTACATCGCGCGCTAAAGTTTGATTTCTTGGAATATATGTGCAGAAAAACTGCCAGGTATTTTTATAATCTTTGACCACAATTTTTTGTGCATAAGATCTATGGATTATACTTGTCTGGACAATTTTAAAATTTGAATTCTTGCGTATAGCTATCAGTGTTCCTGAGTATTCAGATGTGCATGCGTCAATACAAAATTGATATTGATATAGATGATTGCTGCAGGCTGGAAGGTTATCAATATTTATTTCTTGAAGAAGAAGGATATCTGAACTTGTATGTTTCAAAAAGTTTTCCATTGTGTTCCATTTAAAATCTGTTCGTAAACTCTTGGCATTTAGCGTCGTTATATTAAAGGTTTGTTTGTGTTGCATAAATGCTATTTATTATTTGGTAGAATTATTAGGTACTACTTATGTTACTAAGTTGACTTTCTACAGATAACGATCTACTCAGAAACTGTTGTGATGAACTGCGTGAGCCTAGTGGTGTTATTACTGATTCGCCTTCATTTCGAAGTCCTTTCAAGAGTGATGTCATCAGTCTTTTTAGTCTCTCCTTTAGCTCGCGATGACTTGCCATGGGTCTGGCTTCATTGATTAATGTTATCAAGCCGTTAACATTAGCAGTGTAGTTTTTTGCTATAGAAAGTGGGTTGTCTTTTCCTTTCACATTTTGTAAAAAATCAACAAAATCAACAAAACTTAAAACTTTGTCTGCGTCTTCGCTCCAAATTGGTTGTAGATCATTGTAGCTATCAGTATTATCAGTGTCGAATTTTCGTTTCTTTGTACGTTGTGATATATCTTTAAGTTGTACTGTTGATTCGGCTTGTTGCTCTGTAGTAATCTGAATTGCGCCTGATGGGTTTATTTCCTCAGTGGTGTTTTCTGGCGTATTGTTTTCCATATCAATCATGATACTTGTTGAATCTTCTGTCGAAGTTGTTGGTGGGTGTGGTCTTTTATTTTGTGAATTGGTCTGTTGATCTATGTTGTCTACATTAGCTTCATTAGTTTCAGACATACACTTGGCAGCTATATGTCCAAGCTGTTTACATTTAAAACAACGTAAGGTTTCATCTAAAATGAAAATTCGATACTCTTCGTCCTCAAATCTAATGAGACACGTAGGAGGTATCGTTTGTTGATCGTCTAGAGTGATATACACTTGCCTTCTAAAACTATGTACATGCCTATAACCTTGCAGGCTTAGTCCGGCTCCAATATGTGATATTGGAGATACTACTTTCAGGTTTAATTCTTTCAGAGTGTCTTCCAGTACGTAATTGGGTATACAGTACTGAACGTTAGAGAGAATTAGCCGCTTGGCGGGAATAATTAATTGTCTTGCTGGTAGAAATATATCTTCGATATTTACCCCGCCTTCGTTTTGTATGAATTCGTCAACTAGCTGCTTAGACGACAGATAAATGCATATTCTGTTATTTGACATGCGAGAAGCAGCTAACACATTTTCTGGGCCTACTTTACTGCCGGTTGCAATTATATAGTCTGCAATTTGGAGGCCTTCAATCACAGGAAAGATTAACGCTTGATCCTTCTTTGCAACTGTAGATGACTTAACAACATTGGAGAATGACATATGTCTTTTACTGGTGAGATTATCAGATGAACGATTCGATTGACTGTTGACTTCAGAAACATTTGAGATTACATTCGGACCACCCCTGGTAGCAGGAGCCGAATCCAGTTTTTGAGTTTCCATAATACTCTTTTATTTGTTTGTAGCAGTGTATTTATATTTCTCGATATTCATAGCGAAATAAAGGAATCAGTAATTCAGGTATTGGGATATCACCAACGTGATAAGATACGGTATTCTCCTCACCGTACGGTGAAGAGAATTAATATTAACTGTTATATATATTCAATCAAATACCTGTTTACGGCTGATCTAGTAGGATTTTTCAACTCACTATGATTACTTGAAGTAGCACTAATTTCCGTTTTAAAACCAGAACTAAATTTTACACTTCAGAACCCCGTACTCGAAAACACGTGTGTAGTGATCTGAATACTGCGTGCGCGCGCGCGGGTGTGTGTGTGTGTCTGTGTGTGTAGTAGCAGCTCTTGGCTTCAGACTCAATGCCTATTTGCCACAAAATATACATAATCTGAAACGTTTACGAGGTTTCAATATTGTCCATAATTTTGTTAGTGACACCTGGCAGTCTTCGTTAATTTAGACAAGGAGATAATGGCTATAAACACTTATTATATGTGCACACATGAATACATAACATCTAGCCTCTTAATTATTTTTAACTAGAACGAAATGTAATCTACCATTATATACTTACATATACATATATAGAGTGACGCATTGAAAACGAAACAGACCGATTTGCGTCCAGAGAATTTTTTTAAGAAACGCTTAAACACATCAATTTTAATATTGAGGGGGACATGTTTTGACATAAAACTTAACTTTGTCACATTAACCCCTTAAGGGTGGTGATAACAACCCTTATATTTTAAATAGGGAACATGGGTCGAGTCTTACATCATTTATAAGAGCTCTTTCTTTTTTGAATTCAGCACACTAATTTTTTTGGAAGTTTTATTAACTCGTTTAAAAATTATTGACAGTTGAAGATGCAAAAACGCAGTTCACTCATTCCGATAAGAAATGTGCTGATAGTCAATGTTTTGTTGGTTTGTAAACAAAAAATTGACTAACAGAACATTTCCTATCGGAATGAGAGAAATGCGGTTTATTATTTCAGTTTATCGGTGGGTTTGATACTTGATAGTACTACCGAAAATTAGTTTCACAATGGTGTATTCTGTAGAAGAAAGAGTTGAAATATTTACTCTTTTATTCAAAAACGATGACTGTGCCGACCGTACCGCAAATTTGTTTAATGAACGACATCCGAACAGACAGGTTAACAGAAAATACATTTTGGAGTTAGTTGCAAAGTTTCGACAAAGTGGTTCAGTAACCAACAAAAAACGGGATCCTGAACGTGAATTTCCGGTTAGAAACGAGACTACTGAGATTGAAGTTTTAGGACAAATTGCTGCAGACCCAACTTTGAGCACGAGAAAATTGGCCACTGTTTCAAACATCAAAAGAAGAACTATTCAGCGAATATTGAAGCATCATAAATTTTACCTGTATAAAATTCATCTTGTACAATAACTGAATGAAGATGATTTTGATCGGCGGTTGGAGTTTTGTGAAGTTATGACTGCACGAATAGCTGATAACGGGAACTTTCTGTTCAATACCTGTTTTTCAGACGAGTGTACGTTTTTATTAAACTCTACAATCAATCGTCATAATTGTCGTTATTGGGCAGATAATAATCCAAGAAATTTTCACGAAGTCCACACTCGAACTCCACAGAAATTGAATGTCCCCACTAAGCATGGTAACTTACAAATGCTTACCGCAACGTTAGATAATTTACCATTAGGCAAGTTAAGTTTGCAACATTTCTAAATGTTTGCAGGCAAAAAACCAATGCAAACTTACAAATGAAACTTTAACGTAACTTTCAAAAATAATATCTAGTTTGCCGTGTTGTGGTTTTTCTCCATTTGTAAGCTCACGTAAAGTTACAATTGTAATGTTTCTGAAAGTTTGTTTCAAATTGTAAACATTTGAATTCCCTCCGTTTTCGGGTATGTTCGATCCTATGTCATCGTCGTCCAATAGCAACATAGCAACACCGACGCCAACAGCGAACTGACTGACAAATGACAAAGCGCCCGGCATTAATTAATGGCGGTTTGTTGTTTACTTTTTTTATAATTTCATCATCATAAGTTGTTATTTGATCTATGTCTATTTATTTTCCTGGAAGTTTTAAAGATTGAACAATCTTATTGTAGCCTGAATTGTTTGAATTTTGTAATTCGTTGTCTGGAGAGTAGATAATGAAACATGGAGTATATCGACAAACATTTCAGGTAAGAATCCCTAAAACAGCTATATATTAAATACATGTGTGAATTTATTATTCTCTTTTCTGTAGCATAATTATTTTGGTATGTCGCTATTGGTGAATTATTATAAAATGGCTGCATTTATATTTTTGTTTCTTTTTATGAAATATTATATTATTTACATGAATTTTGTTATGTCCTTAGAAGCAGCCTGGAGATGTCATACCTGGTCAGACCAATTCATTTTAAAACGTTAAATATGATTGACCTATGGAAGCATGTGGCTTATACATAGCAATTGACATCATAATAACAGTGGAGCAGTACCCATCAAGCTGCCAGGATTGCTTATTTTACACTTGTCGCAGTATTCTATGCTATGGAACATTCATATGGGTTAACTCGTCAGTAGCGGAACATGTGTTTATCATGCAAAAAAGAGCAATAAGGACATTGTGTGCGTAGGTCCAAGAAAAAGCTGCCCTGATGTGTTCGAGGCCAATGGGATACTTAGGTACACTTCTAGCTATATCCTTCTTCAGTATATGTATTCAAAATATCCAGTGAATGATGAAGTTCGCAACATCAATACCAGGTACAGGCATGAATTAAAAATACAGTTCCACAAAATGGAGAAAACAAAGCAGATGTTTGATTACTTGGGAATCAAATTCCTCAATTTTCTACCTAATGTTATTAAGATGCTTCCACTAACAAGATTACAGTAGGCACTAGTGGATGTTATAAAACAAAAACCAAGGTGAAGGAATTTATTAGTGCTCTAAACCAATGTGTATAGTGTTACATACTACTTGTATTCATTCTTTGTAGTGTGTGTGTCTGTGTGTTAGGCAAAAGCTTTGGAAGGCAAGTTCGACTAGCCACAGACTTTTTTTATATATACGTAATTCATTGTAGTCATAATTTTGCTTTATTTTAACTCAATGTTTCTGACATTTTAGACATTGACGGTACTATACTTAGTCGATAGGGATAGTTAAGACATGCGTGAACGCTTTCAGAGACTGTCGTCATGTTTAAGCTATTTTCACAGTGAAGTTGTATTCATTTACCTGTGCTTGATTTATCCATTGCATATTCTTACGTTTGCTTAATTAAACTTTCTCTAAAATCGAAATGAACGCACCATTTTAGATATTTCTTTTTCACAATAGTATTTGATATGTTGAATTTATTTTATGTAACATATGTCACCACATATTTTAGAAGCTAAAAAAAATCTTGCCTCTCAAAACAAGTAATGCTGCAGAAGGCTTCGTTTTTGTTATTGGTGTTTCACACGTTTTTCTAGACGACTAAAGAGTTATTTAGTAAAACAATATCAAAAACAATTAATTGGTATTTATTTAGAAAAAGGAATTTTTGAAATCCGTCAATTAATAACGATATCACGAGTTCAAGTTATCTATTTTGTCGCTGAGTTTTGACTAGAACTGCATTTTAGGCTAAACATGGACACGCTCGCTATATGTCTAACTATTTCTATCTAGTAACTATAGTCGGTACTTATAAAGACAGTGACTTACCATGTACATTTGATGGTCAATAAAGTCTATATCTATCTATCAGCAGAAATGAAATTGTAAGTCTTTAATTTTTTTATGTAATAAAGATTTTATACTAATTAACATTGTCTTGTCATTTTTTACAGTTTTACAAGAAATTTTATATTATGTATAAATACACCTATATACCTATATTCAGTATTAGTTTGTAACTTGAAATAAATTCAGTTAATCAAATACAGTTTCTTTTTCAAAAATGCTTGGACACATTGGTTAGTATTTCGAGTTGCAGTCTTTTAAAAAAGCTATACAGTTTATATACCATATTTGAAAAATGACTTCATCGATAATTTCTTTAAATCAACCTTACGTTTTTGTTGACTATTTTTAAAGTTCTTACATGTGAAGTTGTAGAAAACCAGCAGATTTAAAATTTTTATTCATTGATAACTACACAATTTTTTTCGTGCTTTCAACTCAAGATTTATAATAAAAATTTGAAAGTTGGTGGTTTTGTATCGCTTGATGTGTACTTTAAAAATAGTCACCAAAAAGCTAAGGTTGTCATTTACAAAAATTATCAATGGCATTTGATACAAATTGTATAATACATTTTTGAAAAGATTGTAACTGAGAATATTATCAGACTCCGAGCATTTTTGAAAAAAAAAGTTGAAGTAGATTAATTGGAATTATCCCAGGTTACAAACTTGCACTGTATATATAATATATACAATTGCAGATAAGTTGCAAATGTAAGTTTAAATTTTACAACTTTGCCAGGCCCTTTTAAAATTGAAGCTTGCTGTAAAGTAACATGTGTAAGTATAAAGAAAGTTTGTAACAGCTCACTACAGTAAACTTGCAGTAAAGTTACAAAAGAAACACTTACATATGTAAAGTCACTGGGGGGAAGATTTGCCATTTGCAACAAACTTGCAGGAGGCTTTCTGCAAGTTATCTATCAAACTTACACTTGCTTTGGAAAAGATTCTGCAATGTTAATGCAATATTACCTTGCTCAGTGGGTCTGGACTGGCATTTTTTAAGACCGTTTAGTCGGACCAATTTTTCTTGATGGCAATTTGACTGGCGAAACGTATTTGAAGTTACTAGAAGATATCGTTTACCTTCTACTAATTGACATTGTTGAAAATGATGATCGCTCTCAAGAAAATCAATTAGTGTTTCAACAAGATGGAGTTCTTCCGCATTTTTCACAACGTGTTAGGGAGTTTTTAACAGACAGTTTCCAGGAAAATGGATTGGGCGTAGAGGTGCTATTAAGTGGCCCCCTAGATCACCGGATTTAACTCCTTTAGACTTCTTTCTATGGGGCCATTTAAAGAGTAGAATTTACGCAACAGAACCGGAGTCTCTGGAAGAATTACGACGACGCATTGTTTAAGAATGCTGTCTAATAACTCCACAAATGCTCCAGAATGTCAGAGCTTGTTTTGAACAAAATCTGTACTTTTGTATGGAAGCTGGTGGTCAACAATTTGAACACTTACTTAACTGAATAAACATTTTTAAACGTTTGGTTTTGTTTTTTAGTTTTTTTAACGAAAAATTGACTAATTAGTGCATTTCTTAACACAATGAATGAAATACGTTCTTGCAATTCCAACTGTGAATAATTTTTAAACGAGTTAATAAAACTTCCAAAAAAAATTGTGTGCTGAATTCAAAGAAGAAAGAGCTTTCAAATGATGTAACACTTTACCCATGTTCCCTATTTAAAATATAAGGGTTGTTATCACCACCCTTAAGGGGTTGATGTGACAAAGTTGAGTTTTATGTCAAAACATGTGCCCCTCAATATTAAAATTGAGGTGTTTCAGCGTTTCTTAAAAAAAATTCTCTGGACACAAATCGGTCTGTTTCGTTTTGAATGCACCACCCTGTATATACCCACATATACATAAACACACAAATATATATACACATATACAAATTCATATATATATATATATATATATATATATATATATATATATATATATATATATATATATATATATATATATATATATATATATATATATATATATATATATATACATACACATACTATATTTTAAATGTTTTTTACAAATTTAAACTGTTATTCTTATTATTTTAATTTTTTATTTAGTTGTTATTAGGTATTATTATTATTTTTTATTATTATTAATAGATAAGTTTACTACTACTGGGAAGAAAGGGACACAAATCTTCATGCGAAGCGGCCCTTCATAGCAACTTTTCTATTAAACAAACTGACTGGACCTCGCGGAATTGACATATGGACAGACAAATAGGCCATAAATTCAACTTAAATAAGATGTGCCTAATAACAAAATTACATTTTATAATTTATGTTATATTTTAATATAGAAATGTAAAATTAAACTTATAAAATATATAAAGCTCCTAGTTAATCTAAATCTTATCTAATATGAACACTCATGTTTATGAGTTATTATATTTGAATGTGATTCCCTAAAAAATGTATAAATAGCTTTAAAGATAAGCAGGCTATTCGTATTTAGTAGACAACACACATTTATAGGCTGGGAAATCTTTGAATCTCTTATTACTATTACTATCTAATTTGTATTTCTATCTAATTTTTTCTAGGTTCTTTGGTGAGGCTGCATGAAAAAATTGAACGATTTAGATCCTGTGATGTGGTATTATCACATGGGCAAGCAGGTTCCTGTACTATACCTATTTTATGAAGATGAGCTTTAAACTTCCCATGGTTAAGTTTCATACGTGTCATAATTGTCAAAAAAAAAACTCTGAGTACACTATTCGCTATATATAGAACTTCTGTTGGTAAATTAGGGTGAATTAGAGCGTACTGTGTTTTTGAATTGCATGCAAAGTATCGCCACTCTTGTTCTCATTGGTTTTTCATATTACCTTTTCGAATATTATACGCGTCTAAAATATTCATAAAATCTATATGTATAGGGTGAATCTTCATTTCTGTTTTTCCCAAGACGATCTGCCATTTCGTTGCGTATAATTCCAGAATGCCCCTTACTCCAAATAAACATAACTTCCCATTGTCGAGTTTTAAAACTGTCAACACCCATGATAATATCACAAACTGGCTTAGTATTGTAGTACTTAATCGAAAATGTATTTATTAATTCAAGAACAGACTGGAAATCTGTCAAAACAATTATATTGTTTATATTGTTACTAAAAGCCCATTCTATCCCTTCCTTAATTGCTATGGCCTACTATATTGTATCTTACTGCATCTTTTATTTAGGACCCATCGCTGTGGATATGGTTGTATAATTTTCAAATTTTTGAATAATTTCATACAGAATTAATTTATTGCGTTCACTGGAGTGGTTATATTAAGGAATCAATACCCGTCTTTTTTGAGTTAGTGATTTGTACTGTAATTCATATATTGGATATTTTGAACCATGTTGATCAAAGAGGCTTGTAAGTTTCTTAGTTGAACCATAAGCATCTACTAGGGGTGAATTATTCTATTGGGCCGAATATCAGTTATTTCTGCATTGTTCATTACATCGTTGGAATATTAATAGCGTTTTAGCTTCTTTCTCACAAAGACGAAAATAAAACGTTTATGATAAAAAAATTCGCCGATATTGTCCAGACTGGAGATAATGTCATGGCACCTAGACATATTCTTACAGCTTTATACTGAATCCTGTCAATTACTTTCAAGTTGGCATCAAACGCTGAGCCATAGCAAACCGAGCCATAATCTATGATAGAAAGTATATAGGTTCAGTAAAAAATTAAAGCTATTGATGGGTCTGCTCTCCATGAAGTATGAGTCAATGATGTAAGCAAATTGATGCTTTTTTCACATCTAGCTTTTATATACCTTATATATTTTTCCCAGAGTAACTTAGCGTCCAGCATTACACCTAGGTATTTCTATTCATACGCCACTTTAATACAATAATTTGCCACTTCTAACACAGTAGATTGTCTCTTATTATGATCTGTGTACGAGGGCGGGTCAATAAGTCCGTGACTTTTTGAATTTTCCCCCTCTTCACAGGAAGGGCAACACTGTTCCTGTCAACAAGCACCTGTCAGTTGACTCCTGTCACATTTTGAACAAACTGTGTCATTTAGTTTGTGTTAGATAGCCATTGAAAGCAGACAACCTCTTGAGTTATAACGAAAATGGAAAAAAGTGAATTTCGTGTGCTCATCAAACATTATTTGTGGGGGAAAAAAACCATCACTCAAACCAAGGCTAAGCTTGATTAATACTAAGGGGACTCTGAACCATTAGTTTCCATGGTAAAAAAGTGGTTTACTGAATTTCGTTGCGGCCGTACAAGCACAAATGACGCCGAACGTTCTGGACGCCCAATTGAGGTCGCTACACTCGAAACAATTGAAAAAATTCACAATATGGTGTTGGCCGATCGGAGATTGAAAGTGCGGGAGATCGTGGAAGCCATAGGCATATCACATGGCTCAGTGGTTTCGATTTTGCATGATCACTTGCGTATGAGAAAGCTATCAGCAAGATGGGTGCCGCGTTTGCTCACAATCGACCATAAACGCAATCGTGTGACAACTTCGAAGGAGTGTTTGGCGTTGTTCAACCGCAATAGGGACGAGTTTTTGCGCAGTTTCGTAACCGTGGACGAAACATGGATTCACCACAACACACCAGGGACCAAGCAGCGGTAAAAACAGTGGGTTTCCCCGTGCGAATCGGCGCCGAAGAAGGCCAAGGTGAGTTTGTCAGCCAATAAAGTCTGGCGACCGTTTTTTGGGATGCACGCGGTATAATCCACATTGATTGCCTTCAAAAGGGAAGAACAATCAATGGCGAATATTATACCAACTTATTGGACCGATTCAATGAAAATTTGAAGAAAATACGACGGCAGCACCGAGTGACTATTTACTATTTCCAAACTTAAATAAATGGCTCGACGGAAAGAAATTTGACTCCAATGATGAAATCATCTCACAAACAAACTCCTATTTTGAGGACCTCGACTAATCTTATTTTTTGGAAGGGATAAAAAAATTGGAGAACCATTGGACAAGGTGTATAGGGCTCAAGGGAGATTATGTTGAGAAATAAAATGATTTTTTGTAAAACAAACTGTGTTTCTCATTCAAAAAGTCATGGACTTATTGACCCGCCCTCGAACTACCCTATTACTTTTTAACAGTATCCCTTAAGCTTCGGATACACTCGTCATATGTTGTCTAAATAGTGTATACAACCAAGACGTCAGCGGACTGAACACAATGGATATCTGTTGGTAGGATACTATGCAAATCTGCAATGTATAGATTGCATATAGAACTGGACTAAGAATAGATTCTTGTTGTAGCCCTTGTCTTACAATTCTTGGGCCGTCTAAATTGTTAAAAGTCTCTCTAATGAACACATTTCTACTAGTATACAGCTCTGCAATAGTGAACCCGACTCTTAGAGGTATACCTTTTTCCACCAGTTTGCTTGTAAGATTTTTTAGTATGACGCTATCATATGCACCTGTAATACCGAAATATACACTTGCTAGGTATTTGTTATCAGCGAACGTAATTTTTATATCTGTAACAATCTTGCTTATAGCGCACCTTTCTCCTCTTCTAAACGCTAACTGATTTTTTGGTAGTGTATTTTTTCTCACAATAACACTCTAAGCGAATTTTTATCATCTCCTCAAAGGTTTTAGTTAAGAAAGACATCGAGGACAATGGTCTGTAGGATAAAGGTATCTGAGCGTCTTAACCAGCTTTTAGGATTAGACAAATGACTACCACCTTGAACTCATCGACATAATTACCACTGGTCCACCATTCATTACCTACTTAAGAAACAATTATTTTGCTGGATATGGTAAATGACTATTTCATAAGTGAGTCTGTCTGCACCGGGAGACTGTTACTCGTAGTTTTCGAGGCATTATTCAGCTCGTCCATTGTGAGCTGCGTGCTCAGCATATCTTTCGTGGAATTTAGTGTACCGCTACTCTCTAAAAGTTCAGAAGGCGAAGGGGGTGCTAGACGTTGAAACACTTTTTCAATTAAGTCTTATCTTTTGCTGAAAGTTCTTGTTGATTTCTTTAAACTGTTCCCATATTTTCGTTTGTTGAGATTTTGAAGAAAATTTTCCCAAGATGACCTTCGCTTTTGATTAAAAAGTCTTTTACATTGAGCATCAATATTCTCATCTGTTAACTAATTTTCAAAATTAGATAATCTATTATATTGGGTTAAGGCATCTTTACGCTTTTTGTCATGGCAAAACAGTCCAAATCCCACCATATGAGATATTCGGCAGTCCTACCACTTACAGACTTTCTTTCCATTGCTACATCAGCAGCTTCTGAAATAACTTTTGTTAACGTAATATATTTTTCATTTGTGGTAGATGTGTCCGGTATACATGTTAGCTTGTCCTGCAGGCTTACACTAAATGCTTCCCAATTCGCACTGGATGATCTCCATTTAAGATAACCCTTTCTGATTAAACTTTGATACATTTTATTGCATATTATACTAGTGGGATAATAGCCAGATCGAAGGCTGTCTAGGATAACATTGTATTCTATTCTAGTTGGCAAAGATGGAGATACAATAATTAAATCTATTACCGACGGGGATTCCCCCGGACGTCTCCCCCTAATAGTATCGCCATTAGTAGTCACAAATAAATTGGAAGTATCTAGTGTCTCAGCTAATTTAGAACCAATAGTTTTCCGAAAGAGATCCCCAAATGCTATGGTGAGCGTTAAAATCTCCACCGATAATAACTTTTCGATTACCAAACTGGTCAATGAATTGAACCCAGGAATGAGTGGTCATACTTACATCAGGTGGTTTATAAGTAGATACAAAAATAATTACTAACTCTATAATCTCAACTGCACAGCACCCAAATTTTGTAGGTAAATTTTTTGCCTACAAGAATAGCGGTTCCACCACCATTACCTCCCAATCTATCTTTTCGTATAATATCGTAATTGCTAATACTAAAGTTCTTATGTTTTTTTAGGATTTAACCAAGTCCCAGTAAGTAAAACTATGTCAGCACCATTCTGCCTTAAATAGGCAATTAAATTGGATTTGTTTTTAACCAGTGATCTGACATTCCACTGTAAAACGTCAAAATTATTATATTTGTGCCTGTTCATTAATTTAAAAAAAGGTTCTCCGCTATCAGTATCCTCTAAATTTTTGAAAACCGCCTCTATACTATCTTTAATTTTATAGTTTTCAACAATTTGAGAAATATTTGGTTGTGGAATAGTACAATGTATGACCGATGATATTAGTTTAGTAATTTCGGCGATTATTTTTTTCCTGTATAACTTATATTCATCCCGGTAAGGGTTGGGAAGAACTGGTATAGGAGGTTTTTTTCATCCGATTTTTTTTTGTAGTACCTCGAGTGGGTAACTGAGTTGCTTTACTTTTTTTTTGATAGAATTGTAACGTGGACGTGTTGAAGTTATGACTTGTTCAGTTCCTGTGGACTTATTTTGTGTAGGTGGTAGCGGAGGGTAGTTATCGAGGCCCCCTAGAACCCATATCCAGGGTCAGTTTCAATTTTTATATGGTTATATATATATATATATATATATATATATATATATATATATATATATATATATATATATATATATATATATATATATATATATATATATATATATGTGTGTGTGTGTGTGTGTGTGTGTGTGTGTGTGTGTGTGTGTGTGTGTGTGTGTGTGTGTGTGTGTGTGTGTGTGTGTGTGTGTGTGTGTGTGTGTGTGTGTATCACACACTGTTAACTCAAAAAATATGGAGCCGATTGTGATCAAATTTGGTACGTACTTTTGCGAGTGGCTTGGACAAGTTCGTTAGCCAGGAAATTTCCCGGAAAATTCTGTTTTCTCAGGAAAAAATAATATTTCCGGAAATAACAAAGCAGGGTAACCAAATTTGGTACGTGTATTTATATTATACCATGTACCAAAATTTAGGTCTGTAGGTTTTGAAGACAAAAGGTTATAGGCATATAAAGAAAACATTGGCGTTTCCCTCAAAACGTTAAAGTCGCAATTTGAAACGTCAAAATCGATAACATTTAGGCAACGACCATGAAACAAATACGAGTTATGTTAAGAAAATGTCGCAAGAAGAGTGTTCTGCAAACCCTTAAGTCTCAGCTTCAACCGTCATTGTCCTTCATTTTACTAAAATATTTGCAGAAAATTTATTTCAAATAAGCGCTTTCTCTGATGCTTTGACAGTAGTTTTAGTTAAGTTTATGGTTTAACGATGTATAATTTTTAGCTAATTTTCGTAGAAAAAAATCGTTTGTGGTGAAACCGCGACTTTGAAATTTCAAAAAGATTTCTTCAAATGAGTAGGCACCCTAGAATCTATATTCGCGTTTACTTTCAGTTTTTATCTGTTTACATATATACAGGGTGACACATCTCTACGGTAAAGCTCAATATAATAATTAAACGTTGAATGTAGCGGCTTCTCCTCCATACACCAAAATTTACTTCAGATTTCTCTTACTCCCGACGGGTTTCGACACTCCAAGAGGTCATCTTCAGGGGATAAATTTGAACAATTCTCAAAAAATTGAACTCGAAACTATACATGAAGGTTTTAACAGGTCACAACTTCATCCATTGTGCCAGGGGCCGTGCAACACTACATCTGCATAATGTCAGAAAATTCTCCTCAAGAACAAAAATCATTGATTTTTGTTCTTGAGGAGAAGCCGCTACATTCAACGTTTAATTATGGCAATCCCAGACGGTGTGACGTTCAGAAATGAACTCAATATAATTGTTATTATACAAGATGATACGAGAAAACATTGTATACGTTAATTATAGGGTGGTGTTGAGTTGCATTTTATTATATTATTTTGACAATTACAGGGTGGCCCATAAGTCATTGGTGATAACTACCATTTTCCCCGAATATCCCTTATAGTATTGCATTTTTGCATTTTTTGTCGAAATATGATGCATGTTTGTAAGAAAAAAATCTAGGCGCAGTAAGTGCGTTTTGGTACCGAATTTTTATTAAATGCTTCAAATTTCAATAACTCGATTTGCTATTAACCCAAAGTTCGTTGGCTAGAAAATTAGTTTTCTTGGAAACACTTTAAATTTATTTTCGGAAAATTTGTGTACATTTTTAAACAATAAGTTATGTTGATAAAATATGATACATTGTTTCTACTATATAGGTTATACTGGTAACAAAATTGATGTCTGCTTGCATTAAATAAACATATTTACTATTAAAAACATTTTTATGAAAATTCACTTCCATAACGCACTTGCTGCGTCAAAACTTTTTATACATTGGGCATGACCGCGAGACTGTAGAGTGTTCTTCTGACTTACAGTAAATAGAATCTCTAGGACAATTTTTACTTTCATGTTCCTGAGAACAATAACCGCAATAGATTTGTTGCTTTTGCCGAATTTATTTGTATGACCGTATCTTAAGCCGTTAAAGCACTGAACAACTAGATGAATGTATGACAAATAAAAAATTAAAACCTTCTAACCTAATATAAACTGGCAATTTAGAACCTAAGAAAGAGATAATCACCATCTGACGATTTATAAACTTTGTATTCCCCTGTTCGTCAATTATTTTACGTTTCATTCTTTTCACTTCGTCCGGTTTCTGATCACAATGTATATTCTTCAGAATGAAATGTCCACTAAAGTGAGTATCCATCATTTTAACTACTCCTTTCTTATGTATGGCGGAATAAATGCAATTAATTTATTTTCTTCAAGATTAACACGATTTCTTCCCATTCTTCAATTTTATATGAATAGTGGCTTACCCTCACTGGAAAGAATCTGCAAACATTTTTATCCTCATGTTGTACAAAAACAAAAAATGGACCTGGATCCATCTGCCTATATCTGTTATCTATTGAAATAATTTGTTCAATACCTGTATTGATTACCTTATCTTCATTGTTCATATTACTATTTACTACTATATCCTCCATGATTATTAGATAGAGCGACTAGGGGTCACCCTTGTTACCACCCATTAAGGGTGACGGCACAGATTACTTTTATCAATACTTATGGCATATGAAATACTGTAATATTTGATCAATTATGACAAAATAGTAGAAAAGAAAACAAAAAATAAACATGCTTTTTTTTCAAAATTCGTACTAAAAACCAAAGCAAAAAATTATTTAGTTTTCAAGAAAATTACTTCTAGAAAATGGTAATTATGCGTGACTAAAACAGAAAAGCGTGGGCCGCCAGTTATAAAGAAAACGGCACAGCCCACGCTTTTCTGTTTAGTCATGCATAATTAGAAAATATTAAAAGAAATTGAAAACAAAATTAGTTATAATTTTTTTAATTCATAACTGGATGGTAAAATTGTCTGGACGCAGCAAGTGCGTTATGAAAGTGAATTTTTATAAAAATGTTTTTAATATCAAATATGTCTCTTTAATGCAAGTGGGCATCAATTTGGTTACTGGTATAACCTATATAGTAGAAAAAATATACCATATTTTATCAAAATAACTTATGATTTGAAAATGTACCACAATTTTCAGAAAATAAACTTAAATTGTTTCCGAGAAAACTAATTTCCTAGGCAACGAACCTAAGGTGAATTTTCTAGAAATATTTTAGTAAAATGAAGGACAATTACGGTTGAAGCTGAAACTTATGGGTTTGCGGAACACTCTTCTTGCCACATATTTTTACGTAACCCGTATTTGTTTCATTTTCTTTGCCTAAATGTTGCCAATTTTGACGTTTCAAATCGCGACTTTCAAGTTTTGAGGAAAAACCCAATTTTTGTTTGTTTAAATGCCATATTTCCCTTTAAACCTACAGACCTACATTTTGGTACATGGTTCCCCTTTATAATACAAACACACATACCTACCAAATTTGGTTGCCCTTAGTGTTTTATTTCCGGAGATATAATTTTTTTCTAAAGTAAACATAAACTTTTTCGGGAAAACCTGGACCGATTTTCCTGGCTAACGAACTTATTCAAGCCACTTGCAAAAGGAAGGTACGTACAAAATTTCATCAAAATCGGCCAACTCTTTTTTGATTCATATATATATATATATATATATATATATATATATATATATATATATATATATATATATATATATATATAGAGAGAGAGAGAGATGAAAATTGAACCTGACCCTCGATATGTCGTTTGTAAGTAGGTATTGATGAGTAAACTATAGTAAAGTAAAATATAGCCTTTTCAATTGAAACAATCGCGTTCAAAGCAGCGACGGGTAATGCTAGTATTTTTATAAACTTCTTGGGAAATTTATATTGTTTTTAGGTAATACAAGCTTTTATTGTAAACAATGTCTTTTTGATTGATGGGTCATGATAATGATATTTAAATTACTAGTCAGTAGCTTGTGATTCGACAAATATATGTTTTGCTTATTTGTATGCATTTTTAGTATATACTTTACCATAAGACTTCGGCATTTTAATGCCTAAATCATTAAATTTTTTCGCCGTGTTCACCATTCGTGAAATATATGACTCTTTCACTTTTATCAGGATGTTTTCTGGTTTAATATCCGTATGTATTATGTTGCATTCTTCATGTAGGTATACTAAACCCAGTAAGACCTAAAAAAGATATCATATTATTTGAAACCTTTATAACATAATGTGTGAATAGCTTCTTCAAATAGACCAGAACATAATAGAACTTCACAACTTTGATGCTGAGCACGTAAAACCCATAAAACGTGTCGTAAAAACAAAACTTCATTTCAACTCAATGCCGTAATATTATCTGTATCACAGACACAAAAATGACCAATTTCAAAAATTGTTTAAAACGTAAAAACAGAATAACATTTCATTGATTGTTGTTTCCCTTACTTGGCGAAACCGTGCCAAAATAAATACAGATGTAGAGACTATTTGTCCTGCCTGACGATTTCGTAAAGTGCTGTTGCCATTTATTACCCTTTGGCATTTTTTATTGAAGTCAAAATGTTCTAGAAAACAAAACCAGCATAGTCACATACCAAATAATTTGCAGTCATCTTCACCTGAAGATATTTAGAATTCAACCTCTTTGACGAGACAGAAAATGCGCAATGATGCTCCAAAACAAAAGTCTAGACGCACCAAGTGCGTTCTGGTAGTGAATTTTCTTTTAAAAAACTTAATTAAACGCTTATAACTTTGTTTTCTTTTAACATAGAGATCTTTTTGTTTTAAATACTGTTTACTTCTTATAACGTAGACCTACCTATCAAATTGGGTTATCATAGCTTTGTCATTTTTGGAGATAAAAAGTTGACACACACACAAATATATATATATATATATATATATATATATATATATATATATATATATATATATATATATATATAGGGTGTTTCGCATAAGAACCTACACAGAGCAGGGGCATCTTGATAAACCTAAAATATGGTGATTTACCGCAACTTACCCCTATACTAAGTTGCATTACTGAGAAGTTATAGGCCTTCAAAATGGGGTTTTCAATTTCGAAAAAAATCAATATCTGCGTAATACTTTAACTTAGAGAAATATAATTTGATACACATTCTGAGTATACCAAGAGCATTAATCGATGGTAAGTAAAGTTCAATTGTGGCATTTGAAAGGGTTGATTACGGGTGATGCACCCCTGCAGAGAGTGCGAGTGCAAAGCTCTGGACCGCAAGAGACAACTGATCTACGGACAGCCTAGACCGGAGACAGAGACATATAAAACTTCATCCTACCAGTTGCTGTGCAGACTAGTCCAAGGCACAGTGATTTTGAAATGGGTGGAGTAGGAAAGACATAGGGCATGCACAATAAGCCAAAGGCTGCGGTGCTGTCGAGGCGGCAAGACGCGGACGAGCCCTAAGGGAAAAAAGGGGCAAACCTAAAATATGGCGATTTAACGCAACTTACCTCTATACTAAGTTGCCCCACTGAAAAATTATAGGCTTTCAAAATGGGGTTTTCAATTTCGAAAAAATCAATATCTGCGTAATACTTTAACTTAGAGAAATCAAATTTAATACACATTCTAAGTATACCAAGAGCATTAATAGATGGTAAGTAGAGTTCAATTGAGGAATTTGAAAGGGTTAATTAGGAGTGATGCACCCTTAAAATGCCACAATTTTTTAACATATTTGCGGATTTAATAAATTTATACTTTATATTATGAGGAATTTAACTTTAAAACTTTTGTTACTCCTCTTATTTTCAAAAAACTTTGTTGGTTTCAAGAAAAACACGAATAACTAAAAAAACAAATTTTATCGATGTTACTAAAAATCATAGAAAATTCAATATTTGCCAGTAAAATTATGTATACATCAAATTTGACAATCAGGGAAAAAGTATGAATAAGTATAATTTATTAGAAAAAAAACAACAGAAATTTAAAAAAAATGCTACCGATAAGTTATAGAAATTCTTCAAAATGATAATTTCATAGGCATCTATTGAATTTTTAATGATTTTAAGTTTCAAGTAACATTGATAAAATATATGTCTCTAGTTATTCGCGTTTTTCTTAAAAACAAAAAATATTTTTTGAATAATAACAAGCGGAAAAAGTTTTAGAATTTACTTCCCTATAAAATGAAATAATAATTTTTTAAATCCGCCAATAGGTTAAAACATTTTGTTACATTTTATGAGTTCATCACCCTATTAAACCCTTTGAAATGCTTTAATTGAAATCTACTCACCATCGATTAATGCTCTTGGTACACACAAAACGTGTACTAAATTTGGTTTTTCTAAGTTGAAGTAAAACATTTTGTTACATTTTATGGGTTCATCACCCTATTGAACCCTTTGAAATGCTTTAATTGAAATCTACTCACCATCGATTAATGCTCTTGGTACACACAAAACGTGTACTAAATTTGGTTTTTCTAAGTTGAAGTATTACTTAGATATTGATTTTTTCGGAATTAAAAACCCATTTTGAAGGCCTATAACTTCTCAGGGGTGAAACTTAGTATGGGCATATGATGCATTAAATCACCATATTTTAGGTTCCCCTACACGCCCCTGCTCTGTGTCGGTTTTTATGCGAAACACCCTATATATATATATATATATATATATATATATATATATATATATATATATATATATATATATATATATATATATATATTGACTACACAGGTTGACTATTTGCAGAAAAATTTGGAAGACTTTATAACCCAAAGAACCCAAACGGTGAAGAATTTGAAATGAAATGACTGTTTATTTCAGAAGATTATGGAGGTTACTAATGAATTGAAAGTGTTGAAAAACAGATATACAGACCTAGAAAAGCGAAATGAATATGTTGAAAAAAACTTAAGAAAAACAATATTGTTGTTTATGGAATAACAGCAAAGGAATGCGGCTCAAATCTTATTGATTATACCGTGTCAAAACTGAATGGTTTACTTGATTTGGAGTTATCACCATCGAAATTGAATTATATCCACTGGGTTAAAAAGAGTCTAAGGAGGCCATTGGTTATTGAGTTTCGGTTTTTCGTCACCAAAGGCAGAGTTTTTGGGAGCACCCATAAACTAAAAGAAGGAAATATTTTTATATCGGATGATTTGACGTTAAGGGAACAGGCGAATAGAAAAGTTTTAACGAAGGATTTAAAGTCTATATATATATATATATATATATATATATATATATATATATATATATATATATATATATATATATATATATATATATATATATATATATATATATATTGTTATAGTTATGATTTAATCTATCTAGGAAAATTATAGTCCCACGTTTTTAGGCGCTAATTGATATAGTTAAGTTAATTTAAGCTAGTGTTGTTTTAGTCCCACTATTGGGTGATAATTGAAATAGGGAAAGGTTTATTTTACGTTTTATATTATTATTATTATTAGGTATATTGAAATACTTGATATGGTGGCTGACTTAAATATGTTTAATTGCTTTTTGTGATGTTAATTTCGAAGTGTATTTTATCTTGTGAGTTTTATCTACCTGTAAAGTTGAGTGAATTATGCTGAAAAAAAAGTTTATTAAATATACGTGTATTTGACTTCCACCCTGGTGTACCCAATATCTTTTATTGCTGCTTGTTTGTTCCAGCTTCACAAGTGTTCAGTTCTTCGAAGTGTTTATGGCCTTTATTTTAAATAGTGCTTCGTTAGTTTACGTGCTTTTAATAAAATATGTGTCATGTCAGTGCTTTGTTCGTCTGGGATTTCTTCAACTTATATTCCTTTTTTAATGTCACGTTTGCCCAAGCAACGTTCGACTTAGCTATTAAGTTTGCATGTTGCATGCTATAAGAAATGCCATCAACATCAAATGAAAAAATGTTGTTAATTGACTATGTCAAGGCTAAATTTAGTTTCAAAAAATTTTGACAATTCTTTGGTCATTTTCAGAATTTTGGATTAATATTTATACATATATTTATTTTTCGCCCCTGTTTGCTTTTGTAATTTAGGGCTTCGTACTTGCCTTTATTCATTACCGAGTAATTTTAATTTCCAATATCGTGTGTTCGTATGCATACATTCAAACAATTTTTATTAAATGTTCGTAATCACCCCAATATTTAAACCTTTTTTTTAAATTATAGCTGCCATTTCGAGTTACCCTACGTTTCATTAGATAATAGGTCTTTTTCTTTATCATTCGCTTGATTATTCTGATAACCAACTTTTTTATTTTTATTATTAGTCTGAAACTACTATTTATCAGTCGATATATGCTCCATTTACTTGACTTTTTCATCTCATTCCCCTATATCTTGCAACTACTGTGCACATAATCATCTATATCTATTTTCATTATCTCAATATGCCCTCTATGGGTTTACATATTCACTGGTTAGCTTCTCCATCTATTAAATTCATTTCACTGTTCGTACATATATATTTTTGACTTTTCCCATTACTCCTTGATTCAGACGTCCTTATTTAGTTGTCTATCCTACTAAATGTTCCATAATTTTAACGAATTTTACATAATTGGCCATTGATATCTGTTTACTTCATATTTTTGTTTATTTTTCCTCGTTCGTTGACAGCTCTTGTCCTCTTGTCTTGGGTTTAAACTTGTCCTCACTACTTCTTTTGCATTCGATTGCATTTATTGTTTGGCGCACAATTCTTATGCTTGTTTGTTGTACGATACTTCCCCACGCTTGGCTGATTACTAACGTTATCTACCTCGGTTTTGAATTTGCCTATACTCTTCTTTCATGCTTGACATTTGCTTTAAATTTAGAATTTTGGCGTGTTATTTGGTCGAACTAGTTTTGGTTCAGTTGATAGACTTAATCCAGGTCTGCAATTTTGAATTTTGATTGTTATGTTATTTCAAAAAATGTTGGTGAGTTTAAAGACTTCCCAGGTCATTAATTTTGAATTTTGAATCGTTATTTTATTTAAAAAAATGTTGGTGAGTTTAAAGACTTCCCAGGTCATTAATTTTGAATTTTGAATTGTTATTTTATTTCAAAAAATGTTGGTGAGTTTAAAGACTTCCCAGGTCATTCATCTCATTCTAGTTCATTAATTCTTCGTAGTCGTTTCATATTTTGTTGCTGCGTAGTCTCCATATCCGTTATGTGGTCTTCTCCACTGCTCATGATTGTTATCAGACTCTTCTGCCTGTCTTGCATCGTATTCCATGCTAGAATCGTCTTTGTAGGTATCCTCGTTTCTCTGGCATTTATACCTATTCGTGCCATCGTTACCATATTTGTTTTGACGTCGATGTCTATTATTTCCTTCACGTTTCCGTTTAAATTTGTCTCCCTTATTCTTGATTTCTTCTAGGCCTGCTCGTTTCTTTTTATTTCTTCTATTCCCCATTGCTCTTGTCCATTTTGGTCCAAAACTTTCTTCTACTTCTTCTCTCAGTCTTTTATTCCCCAACTCCAGCTTTATATCTAGTTCTTCTCTCAGATGTTCCAAATTTCCATTTGTTTCTCTCAGCTTTTCTTCCATTTCGATTTCATATCTGTTTCTTTTGTGTTTGCGCATCTTCCCAGCACCTCTCATTCGCTGATTTCTTTCATTCACTCTCTCTATTATTTCATCTACCGGTTCATCATTATTCGCTCTGATTTTCTCTATTATTATCTTACGTACTACATCCATCTTTGTCTCTACTTTGTTTTCAAACTTTCGTACTGCCTCGTCTTTCTCTTCCATCCCCATTTCTACATCTTTTTTCACTTCTTGTACACTTTTTTCAATTCTCTGTGTTAATTTAGCATTCACTTCGTTCAGTCGTTCATTCATCAGATTCATACCTTCATTCATTTTGTGCTCTTGCTTATCCACTTTTTCTACTATTTTATCCATTTTCTCATTTATATCAACTTTCATGCTATACATATCCCCTTTCATTTCTTTCTTGCTTTCATTTATGTCTTGTTTTAGGCCATTTATGCTTTCATTTATACTATTTAGATTCCGCTCTTGTTTGTCCATTTTCTCATTTATATCTGTATTCATACTATTTATGCTCTGCATTAATTTCATCAACATTTCATTGTTTTTGTCAGGTTTTTCTTTTGTCGTATTTGTGTCGTCTACCTTACCTAGATCGGATGTCTGTTCTTCTATTGACGTTTCTCCTCCTGTTTGTACCATTCCTTCTGCTTGTTCTTCCACATTCTCACCAACTTCTTGATCATATCTTCTCTCCTGATCTATTTCCATACTTTCCTGCTGTTCATGTTCTCTTTCGTCTCCCCTGTCCTGTATGTCCTTTGACGTGGTCATTTTTCTTCCCCTAGGCATTTTCTCGACTTCCTTATTATGTTTTGTTTATTTATTTATTTTTAATTTATTTTACTCGTGGATCTCGAAAGCTCCCACGTTTAGGCGACAATTGTTATAGTTATGCACAGACTTTCGAAGCCCTCACGTTTGGTCGCCAATTTTTATAGTTATGATTTATACAATGCCTTAGTACTACGTGCAGTCAATGGACGAGTCCCTTCACTGGCTGGGTATGGTTACTGGTTTTTCAAGCCCTTGGTGTGTGAAATGCAAACCAAGATGGTTGTTTTTTTTTACGATGAGACCTCTCTACTTTCGTTTGATGTATCATAATTTTGCGAGTTATTTACTATTCTTTTTGAAGCTGGGGATATGTCGCACAATAAATGTAAATATTTATTTACTTTACTCACAGTTTATCTGGTCTGTTTCTGAGCTTCCGTGTTGTGACTCCTTTTGATTGTTTACTTCTCTTCAAAAATGTACCTCCTTCTCGTTTTAAATTTTATAAAAATATTTCAATCCCTTTTTAATTTCAAAAAATTTCAATCTATCTAATCTTTTAATCAAAATGTCCCCGTCTAATAATTTAATAATAATCTCAATCTTTTTTCATCTCAAAAATTTTCAATGTGATACTTTTATCAAAAATTTTTCATCTGTTTATTATTTTTCATTGTAACCCGCGTAACTAATCAAAAAAAACTGCATTATGCCTGCTTCAAATAAAATATCCTATCAAATTTTTAACACAATAATTATTTCCCATCATCTCCTCGGATACATATTTCTCATTGTTGTTAGTCAATGAGAGAATAATTAACCTAACTATAATTTTAGTGTCAGTTTGACGTCTGTCCTAAATAAAAAACAGCTGACTTAAATATAGGTTATGAAATGACATTTCTTACAATTTAACACTCAAATTTTGACATCTTAACCTAGCTAAAAACTACTTATACAGTTTGTATTGTCCATTATTTACATTATCTGCTTTATAGTTTTTGTATCTTATATCTAGATTACATGACATTCTTACTTTTAGCAAACAATATCCTTAATTCTAACAAACAATAACATCTTAAATTACATAACAGCTAGCAAACAATAATACCTGAAACTATCTAATTAAACTTGTCATACATTTACACCTGCCTTGCCTCCTTTTAACACATATATATCTGTAAAATTTAGTTTCTCCCTGCCTTACAGTGCAAAAACATTGCATACACCAAAGGTAAGTTGTTGTTTGTGTTTAGTATAATTTGTGGTAAAATGTGTTTATGTATGTGTATATATGTATATGTGGCCCCCTTTAGTAACCATATCAATATATATATATATATATATATATATATATATATATATATATATATATATATATATATATATATATATATATATATATATATAAGGGGTCCTAAATTGTTTGTAGGGGATGTAGCTTATCTGTCAGTAGACTTGGGCGACGACGCGGAAACAGAAGAGTGGTTGTTACAGAGGAGAGGTCATCGAACGCACCAGCGACACCGAATTCATGTGTGTCTGGAGTTATTAGCGGTGAGAATACTGGAAGCATATTGTCAGTTAAGGAAGGTTAGAGGAGTTGTTGAAAGCTCTAGAAAACAAGGAGTAAGCCATTCTAAGGATAGACCCCTGACAAGGCACATGGACAGAAGGCTTCAGAACACAACCCCAACATCAAAAGTAAGGAGGTAAACCAGGAGCCACTTTTGTTGCTGGATTGGTAATAGTGACTGAACGATTGTGTGTATAAGTGGATTTTATTAGATAGTAAGTTTGTTATGCTTGTAGTTAATTATACCTGTTGTTGTTGTGTATTGTTGCTGTTGAGCAGCTTTTAATTTTTGCCCCTCCTGTTTCTGTCGGGACTTTTACACTGATTCTTAATCTTAGTTGTAAACTTTGGTTTTATTAATTTGACTGGTATAGCTGTGTTATATAAGTATTTTAACTCTGTTAGGGAAAGAAGAAAACTGTTCATTTAGATTTACTAGTTTAGTTTGTATAAGTACTACTAGCATAGGCATGAATAGTGTTACTCCTGAGGCTAAATTTTAGGCATTTTAAATGGAGGATATTCATGACTGCTTGGATTTGTTAGCCTCCCATAGTTTGGTTGAGACAGCAGAGTATTTCGATGTAGACAACTTTAGCAAAGTTTATGTTTCTGGCTCCTCCTTTTCAGTCCTCCATGTGAATATAAGAAGTATCAGGAAAAACTTTTACGAGCAGCTTATTTTTTTGAGTGAAACTTGGAAGGGTCCATATATACAGCTGTATTTGATAGAGGGTTGTGATTTAATATATAGTCAGGAGTAGGTATTGCGACACTTGGGACAGACAGTGACGTCACAGGTAGTGGGGGTAGGAGTAGGGGTACCCCCTCCCCTAGCCCCCCCCCTACCCCCCCCCCTTGTGTCCACGCCCCCAAGATGGCGTCCAGCCACGCCCCCAAGATGGCGTCCAGCCACGCCCCCAAGATGGCGTCCAGCCACGCCCCCAAGATGGCGTCCAAGATGGCGGACTTGGGCCAGACAGGACGTCACATTTACATTTAGCCTTGTTATGTAACCTGTAAACATTCTAAGGTCATTGACCTGTCTAGGAAACTTTGGCCAGACAGTGACGTCACACGACTTGGGCCAGACAGTCACATGCAAACATTCCAAAGTGTCTAACCTATTACTTCAAATTATTATATTTTGAAAAAAACCATTTGGAGCAGGTGAGTTTCGAACCCCGGGCACTCAGATGGGAGGCAACGATGCTACCCATTGAGCTAAGCAGACGCTTGTTAATTTATTGTTTTAGGCTAGTATATATACGACTTTTAATTACAAACAAACCATACATGTAACATAATTAAAGTCTTTGTTATTATTAGACAAATGGATGATTTACAAAATAATAATATGTTTAATATTAGAGGCGGAACCAAAACAGAGGAACCAAAATGGCGGAATAAAAAAAAATGGCGGAATGAAAGATGGAAGCCTAACCTGTGATACCTTAAGCTGACATCCCTGACATTATAAAAAATGGCGGCTTTCGTTCTTAAAGATGGTGCCTTTCGCTGATAAAGATGGTTGAAGACTCCATTATTTAAAGTTACGTCACCCCAACCTTTAGAGCCGACAAATGAGAGTGAGGTTGATAAGCGAGAATAATGGTATTGGTCGAAGACTCCATGATTTAAAGTTACGCCCCCCATTAAAACAAACCATTCATAAAGCTTTTGTTATTAGACATAAGACATAATAATTAATATGTTTAATATTAGACTATTAGATTTCGCATAGAAATTAGCCGAACGCCACAATTGTTATATGGGTAGGTTCTAAAAATAACACACAGAGGTCGTTGGCAAACAAAAGAAGGAAGTTCAGAAACAAAATAGACAAGAGGTTCAAATAGGAAACCAAATATCGTAGAGACAATAGAGGTCGCTGGCAAAACAAAGAAGCTCAGAAACAAAATGGACAATAGGTTCAACTCTTAAGCTTAGAAACAATGGTTGGTTACAGGTTCAATTCCTTTCTCCACGTGTTTAGTGTCATGTTACTCGTCTAAGTAAGCAGAATTAAAAAATGGCGACTAAAATAAGATAAAAAACTTTAAACCCTTATCGCGGAAGATCCGTGAGACGTACGCAGGAACCAATACATGCACGGTGTTAAGGGGGCCAAATCAAATTGGAATATACAATAAAATGGCCACTTCCGGTCTAAACTTTAAATCGTTATATCTTTTCAACGGAAAGTGATAGAAAGGAACCGACTTCAAAAATATATCGTTTCATAACAAGCTCTACAAGAAACTGAGATAAAAAACTTTAAATCCTTATCGCGGAAGATCCGTGAGATGTACGATAGAACCAACACATGCACGGTGTTAAGGAGGCCAAACCAAATTGGAATATACAATAAAATGGCCACTTCCGGTCTAAACTTTAAATCGTTATATCTTTTCAACGGAAAGTGATAGAAAGGAACCGACTTCAAAAATGTATGTTTCGTAACAAGCTCTACAAGAAAATGAGATAAAAAACTTCAAACCCTTATCGCGGAAGATCCGTGAGATGTACGATAGAACCAATACATGTACGGTGTTAAGGAGGCCAAATCAAATTGGAATATACAATAAAATGGCCACTTCCGGTCTAAACTTTAAATCGTTATATCTTTTCAACGGAAAGTGATAGAAAGGAACTATCTTCAAAAATGTATGTTTCGTAACAAGGTCTACAAGAAACTGAGATAAAAAACTTCAAACCCTTATCGCGGAAGATCCGTGAGATGTACGATAGAATCAACATATGCACGGTGTTAAGGAGGCCAAATCAAATTGGAATATACAATAAAATGGTCACTTCCGGTCTAAACTTTAAATCGTTATATCTTTTCAACGGAAAGTGATAGAAAGGAACTATCTTCAAAAATGTATGTTTCGTAACAAGGTCTACAAGAAACTGAGATAAAAAACTTCAAACCCTTATCGCGGAAGATCGGCGAGACGTACGATAGAACCAATACATACACGCTGTTCAGCAAAGCAAACTCTATAAGCATATTCAATAAAAATGTTACTTCCGGTAGACACTTCCGGTATAGCTATTCTTAGAGCTACATACATGTGTGACACATCAAAATAATCGTCTTGTTGAACAGAAGAAATATAATATTTAAGTAAGTTAGAACAAGCTGTATTAACACCTAAAACCAACACACACTCTCTTGTACAGGCTGATTACCCTGTCATCCAATTGTTAGTAAGGTTATGTTTGTATTTGTTATTTGAATACAAACAGACATAATAAGAAGAGTGTACTTACATACAGCAAGAGACGTTATCCTTGTTTCACGACTTAACACATACTGAACAAGTGTCTCTCTCTCTTGTATTGAGGAAACAAACTGATGTAAGAGAGAGGGGGTCTTACAAAGGATAAACAACGTTTTTTACAGTTGTTAACCTTACAGAAAGGGGTTAATAAAAATGCAACAAAATAAAAATAAAACAACTGATTTACATACAATAAAAATTTATTAGGATTAATTAAGTTGTACATATTGATACATAAATGACATACATAAATGACATACTATTATTACATAATGGCTCTAACGATACCCGTTAGAGGTTTATATTCCATTACACTGTCATGAATAACCAAACAATAAACACGAGTATTTTTTGGGAAGTTGGCGTGACTCATGATGTACCAACCAACCAATCAACCAACTGTTTTTTGAGGTGTAGCCTTTATGTATGTATGTATGTAATTTAATTTTCGATAGTGTAAAATAAAATTAAAAAGTGTGATATATGGAAAAATAAGAAAACTAAAGAGTTGATTGCCTATTACAACGGGCAGCTGAAGAAACAATTAGGTAGCCAGAATACCGATACCCTAAATATTTCAACCGAAGGAGTTCACTTAGAGTCACATCTAGGGGGCCGGAATACCGGCCCCCTAGATGTGTCGGAAGCAACATCTCAACTAACGCCTACAACCGCTACATACTTGGTGGACTTTGGTGGAACACAGACTGAAAACAACTTGATATCTGGTACATATGTCTGTAAAGATTTCATTCTAAATTTAGCCTGTTGGATATCCAATCTTTTCTATGAAAAGTGCAACCAACCAACTAACCAACCACCCAACCAACCAACCAACGTTGAGGGGCGTAGAGATAGCAAGCTATCTACAAGTGGACCCCTCTGAACCTATGATGTTAATAATGGATTAAGAGATTGAATTGGTACGTGTTTATATTGAAGGCTTGCAAGCTACGTACAAGTGTCTGAATATATGATGGTAATGATGGGTTAAGATATTTAATTGACATGTATTAAAGGCTTAGCGGTTTTCACTTGAGTCATCGTCATTCGAAAACTATTAGAACGAAAACCAGGTCCTTTACTCTGGTATATCTTACTCAGTAGGAACCAAATGTCTTCGAAAACAACATTCTTTGCTTTTCTGAAAGGCAAGTGAGCAGCCCCCTTGTCGAACCCCTCCGAGCTAAAGGTAAACCCCACTCTGTCTTCGGGATCGACATCATGGACTATATGACTCACAATATCTTTAATACGATCTTTGACCCACTTCTCTGGATCGTTGACATCGTCAGGTATATCTTGTAGTCTAAAGCATACGCTTCGTCTATCAAGTTTAAACTTCTTATTGGAGGTCACTGTATCTTCAAGTATTTGGAATGCCATTGTTTCGTGCTACACAACTGACTGTGTTGGTTAAAGGACCGAAGTTTAGCCTCGTGTTTATTAAAGACTAAAGTTTAGCAGGTACTAATTGTTTTCACATTCACTGTTGGCTACCGACTGAACCTTAGCTCCTCGTCTTAATATTCGACAAACAACACAGACAACACAACTTATTGTTTTCACCTTCACTGTTGGTTAACGACTGAACCTTAGTGGACGCTTCTGAGTCAAACAAGAAGAAAACAATTTAAAACACATCTACGATGACCATGAGGCAGCCGACATGGACTTTGAACAATTTTTAAAAATAGATGCGGTCAGGTTAGTTGATCAACCATCCAGGTCAGTCTTCACCTTCACTGTTGGCTACCGACTGAACCTTAGCGGAAGCTCCTCGTCTTAATATTCGACAAACAAAAATAGATGCGGTCAGGTTAGTTGATCAACCATCCAGGTCAGTCTTCACCTTCACTGTTGGCTACCGACTGAACCTTAGCGGAAGCTCCTCGTCTTAATATTCGACAAACAACACAGACAACACAACTTATTGTTTTCACCTTCACTGTTGGCTACCGACTGAACCTTAGCGGACGCTCCTCGTCTTAATATTCGACAAACAACACAGACAACACAACTTATTGTTTTCACCTTCACTGTTGGTTAACGACTGAACCTTAGTGGACGCTTCACGTCTTAATATTCAACAGACAACAACGACAGCTGTCATACAGCCGTCTGACATGACAGACAGCTGTCATACAGCTGTCATACAGCTGTCATACAGCTGTCTAACACAGCTGTCTAACACAGCTGTCTAACACAGCTGTCTAACACAGCTGTCTAACACAGCTGTCTAACACAGCTGTTTAACACAGCTGTCTAACACAGCTGTCTAATAGGGCAGACATATGTCTAACACATGTCTAGCAGATGTGTAACAGTCACTCTTTTGCGGAACATAAGCTGATTGTTTCTGAACTTCCTTCTTTTGTTTGCCAACGACCTCTGTGTGTTATTTTTAGAACCTACCCATATAACAATTGTGGCGTTCGGCTAATTTCTATGCGAAATCTAATAGTCTAATATTAAACATATTAATTATTATGCCTTATGTCTAATAACAAAAGCTTTATGAATGGTTTGTTTTAATGGGGGGCGTAACTTTCAATCATGGAGTCTTCGACCAATACCATTATTCTCGCTTATCAACCTCACTCTCATTTGTCGGCTCTAAAGGTTGGGGTGACGTAACTTTAAATAATGGAGTCTTCAACCATCTTTATCAACAAAAGGCACCATCTTTAAGAACGAAAGCCGCCATTTTTATAATGTCAGGGATGTCAGCTTAAGGTATCACAGGTTAGACCGCCATCTTTCATTCCGCCATTTTTTTATTCCGCCATTTTGGTTCCTCCGTTTTGGTTCCGCCTCTAATATTAAACATATTATTATTTTGTAAATCATCCATTTGTCTAATAATAACAAAAACTTTAATTATGTTACATGTATGGTTTGTTTGTAATTAAAAGTCGTATATATACTAGCCTAAAACAATAAATTAACAAGCGTCTGCTTAGCTCAATGGGTAGCATCGTTGCCTCCCATCTGAGTGCCCGGGGTTCGAAACTCACCTGCTCCAAATGGTTTTTTTCAAAATATAATAATTTGAAGTAACAGGTTAGACACTTTGGAATGTTTGCATGTGACTGTCTGGCCCAAGTCGTGTGACGTCACTGTCTGGCCAAAGTTTCCTAGACAGGTCAATGACCTTAGAATGTTTACAGGTTACATAACAAGGCTAAATGTAAATGTGACTGTCTGGCCCAAGTCCGCCATCTTGGACGCCATCTTGGGGGCGTGGCTGGACGCCATCTTGGAAGCCATCTTGGACGCCATCTTGGGGGCGTGGCTGGACGCCATCTTGGGGGCGTGGCCACAAGGGGTGGGGCTAGGGTGGGGCTAGGGGTGGGGCTACCCCCACTCCTACCCCCACTACCTGTGACGTCACTGTCTGTCCCAAGTGTCGCAATACCTACTGTCAGGTTTTTTTTAATCAAAATGATGGGTGTATAATCTACGTTAAGAAAATATACGGCGATCAATTAACGGTAACCAATTCACGGAAATATATCTTGTAAATGCACCTCTTAGCAAGTTGAGAAATGGTATAGCAATCGCTGGTATATACCGGCCACCAGCTAACAGTGAATATGTATTTTTAAAGAACTTGGGCAATTTCATCGAAAGAAGGCATAACGCTACGTTGACATTATAGTTGGTGATCTAAATATAGACATTCTTAATAGTGTAAATAGTATAGGCCTCCAGTATCATTATATTCTAGAACAGAGTGGATATATATCTTACATAAGCTTGCCGACTAGAATTACTGGCACAAACTACACTTGCATCGATTACATCTTCTGCAAAAATAGTGGGAGAGTGTATAAAGGTATAAATGAGGAGACTATAAGTGTAACTTCTAAAGTATTGTAGGCAGATATAACTGACTCGGTGTCCTTGACTCTCAATTTTTCGGGTGTATCTAAAAGGTCGGGGAATGAGCGGGCGGCTGACAATAAACCTGGAAAGTTCACTAAGCTGCGTGTAGTTGATGACACAAAGTTTCTTGAATATTTATGACCGGTAACTTGGGACGGCATTGTGGGGGAGGAGAATGTACCAAAAATAGTTGATAATTTCATGATAAAAATGTGTTAAATTGTACAGAAGACAGAAAGGACTATTACTAAAAAGTGCTGGGCTAAACAACCCTGGATTACCCGTGGACTGGTGACATCTTTAAAAATAAGAGATAAGCTAAAAGTAAAGTGGTTGAGTGATTGAAGCAATTATGCATTAGAATGTGAGTATAAGAACTATAGAAATAAACTAACCTCCTTAGTACGAACTTCAAAAAATGATTTTTATAAAAATAAGATAGAAGCCACAAGTTATAACTCAAGAAAAATCTGGAATATAGTCAACGAAATATCCAACAGAAAAATTAATAAAAGAGATATTTGTATGTTGTGAGCTTTAGATGATTCACTTTTAAAGAGTGATTCCCACATTGCTAACGAGTTTTTTTTGTCAACGCGTTTAAGGATACGATGCCGACTAACAAAAAGCCATCTGTTAATGAGGGTGGTATTTTTTATCAGTGCAACTCCCTCTATTTGACGCCTGTCAGAGTCTGAAATTGTGGAAGTGATAGGAAGCCTCAAGAAGAACTCAGCTCCGGGACCTGATGGTGTATATTGTCGCTTGTTTCGGATCGCACATATGTACTTGAGCAGGCTAATCTGCTATATCATAAAGAAAAATTTTGAAAATGGAGTGGTTTCAAAGAAATTTAAATCAAGTGTGGTAATACCTATTTTTAAAACAGGTGACCCCTTGGAACCATGCAACTATAGACCCATAAGTATTAATAACATACTGGCAAACATTTTTGGAAAATGCCTTTTAAAAAGATGAAAGAATAAAATAATTGGGTATTATGGTGGATCAGCGTATAAAATGGCATCAACATGTGAACTATCTTAACCCAGAGTGCGTAAGCTTATACCTGCTGAGGAGTGTTTTAAATGTCAAAACACTGAGGATTGTTTATGACTACCTAGTTTCGTCTGTTTTGCGATACGGCATTGTGTGCTGGAGATCGGCTTACCGGGCAACACTTGCTCCACGGCAGGTGACGCAAAATCTTATCCTCAGGACAATATTTAACAAGAGACTAGATTATAACACAGATCTAGTGTGTAACGAAAACACGAATATATTAAATGTATTGGGATTGTATGTGATATCTGTGACTGAATATACTTATTTTAACAGAGAATCGCGTAATATTACAAGTAATAAATATATGACAAGGAGCAGTCAAAGTCCTTACTAGTTGCACCTAAATGCGTAAAAAACATCACCCAGCGGTCTGTGTGCTTTGTCGGGTCAAAATTATATCATTTGGTTCCCACTGATCTCAAAAACACTTACAGAGATTACAAATTCAGAAAGAAACTGGCTGATTTTGTTATAAATAACTACACTGTATTGGAGTATAAACTCAATCATCTGTATGATCTATACGGCTCAAGGAGGAGTATGTTGTCTAGCTTTTGTGGCTATAGTGTCAATGCAAAGTAACGGACGTTGTTTTATTTTTGTATCAATTCCATTTGTAGTAACCGTGGTGAATACTGTTTAAGGGACTTGATTGGTGTTACATATGGAGGTGTGGAAGCATATGTATCCCACTAAGCATGCTAACTTACAAATGCTTACCGCAACGTTAGATAATTTACCATTAAGCAAGTTAAGTTTGCAACATTTCTAAATGTTTGCAGCCAAAAAACCAATGCCAATTTACAAATGAAACTTTAACGTAACTTTCAAATATAATATCTCCTTTGCCGGCTTGTTGTTTTTCTCCATTTGTAAGCTCACGTAAAGTTACATTTGTAATGTTTCTGAAAGTTTGTTTTAATTTATAAACATTTATTTAAATTCCCTCCGTTTTCGTGATCGTGTATGTTCGACCGTATGTCATCGTCGTCCAATAGCAACATAGCAACACCAACGCCAACAGTGAACTGACTCTGACAAAGCGCCCGGCAATAATGATTAATGGCGGTTTGTTGTTTATATTTATGATTTAATCATCATAAGTTGTTATTTGATGTATGTCTATTTATTTTTCTGGAAGTTTTAAAGATTGAACAATCTTATTGTAGCCTGAATTGTTTGAGTTTTGGGTAATTAAGTAATTCGTTGTCTGGACTGTAGATAATGAAACATGGAGTATATCGACAAACATGTCAGGTAAGAATCCCTAAAACAGCTCTATACTAAATACATGTGTGAATTCAATAAAATTAGTCACTTTTCTGAAGCATAATTAAATTTTGGTATGTCGTTATTGCTGAATTATTTTTAAATGGCTGCATTTATATTTTTGTTTCTTTTTCTGAAATATACTCAACGAAAAAGAAAACCTAATTGCCAAATACGAATTTTGTTGTGTCCTTAGGAGCAGCCTGGAGATGTCCTACCTGGTCAGACCAATTCATTTTAAAACGTTAAATATGATTGACCTATGAAAGCATGAGGCTTATCCAGAGCAATCGACGTCATAAGAACAGTACAACAGTACAGTACCCATCAAGCTGCCAGGATTGCTTATTTTGCACATTGTCGTAGTATCCTATCGTATGAAACATTTATATGGGTTAACTCGTTAGCAGCGGAACATGTGTTTATCATGCAAAAAGAGCAATAAGGACATTGTGTGCGTAGGTACAAGAAAAAGCTGCCCTGATGTGTTCCAGGGCCATGGGATACTTAGGTACCCTTCCGTCCATATTCTTCCTCAGTATATGTATTCAAAATATCCGTTGCATGGTGAAGCTCGCAACATCAATACCAGATGCAGGCATGAATTAAAAATACAGTTGCCCAAAAAGGAGAAAACAAACCAGATGTTCGATTACTTGGGAATCAAATTCCTCAACTTTCTACCTAATGTTATTAAGATGCTCCCACTAACAAGATTGCAGTAGGCACTAGTGGATGTTATAAAACAAAAACCAAGGTGAAGGAATTTAATGGTGCTCTAAACTAATGTATATAGTGTTACATACTACTTGTATTCATTCTTTGTAGTGTGTGTCTGTGTGTGTGAGTGCGTAAGGCAAAAGCTTTAGAAGGCAAGTTTCACTAGCCACAGACGTTTTTTATATATACGTAATTCATTGTAGTCATAATTTTGATTTATTTTAACTCAATGTTTCTGAATGTACACAGACATTGACGGCACTATACTTATCGATAGGGATAGTTAAGACATATGCGTGAACACTTTCAGAGACTGTCGCCATATTTAAGCTATTTTGGCATTGAAGTTGTATTCATTTCCCTGCGCTTGATTTATCCATTGCATATTCTTACGTTTGCTTAATTAAACTTTCTCTAAAATTGAAATGAATGCATCATTTTAGATTTTCCATATTTGACAATAATATTTGATATGTTGACTTTATTTTATGTCACATATGTTACCACATATTTTAGAAGCTAAAAAAATTCTCGCCTATCAAAATAAGTAATGGTGCAGAAGACTTCGTCTTTGCTATTGGTGTTTCACACGTTTTCCTAGACGACTAAGAGTTATTTAGTAAAAGAATATCAAAAACAATTAATTGGTATTCATTTAGAAAAAAGAATGTTTGAAATTAATAACGATATCACGAGTTCAAGTTATCTATTTTGTCGCTGAGTTTTGACTAGAACTGCATTTTAGGCTAAACATGGACACTCGCTATATGTCTTAACTATCTCTATCTAGTAACTATAGTCGGTACTTATAAAGTAAATGACTTGCCATGTACATTTGATGATAAATAAAGTGTATATATCTATCTATCACCAGAAATGAAATGTGTTGTAAGTCTTTAATTTTTTTATGTAATAAATATTTTATTCTAATTAACAGTCTTAAGTCGTTTTTTTACAGTTTTACAAGAAATATATATTATAAATACACGTATACCTATATTCAGTATTAGTTTGTAACTTGAAATAAATTCAGTTAATCAAATACAGTTTATTTTTTCAAAAATGGTTGGACACATTGGTTGGTATTTCAAGTTGCAGTCTTTTAAAAAATCTATACAGTATGTACCATATTTGAAAAATGACTTAATCTATAATTTCTTTAAATCAACCCTACGTTTTTGTTGGCTATTTTTAAAGTTCTTACATGTAAAGCTGTAGGAAACCAGCAGATTTAAAAATGTTATTCATTGATAACTACACAATTTTTTTTCGTGCTTTCAACTCAAGATTTATAATAAAAATTTGAAATTTGGTGGTTTTGTATCGCTTGATGTGTACTTTAAAAATAGTCAACAAAAAGCTAAGGTTGTCATTTACAAAAATTATCAATGATATTTGACATTTATACATTTTTGAAATGATTGTAACTGAGAATATTATCTGACTCCGAGCATTTTTGAAAAAAAGTAGATTAATTGGAATTATCTCAAGTTACAAACTTGCACTGTATATATAATATATACAATTGCAGATAAGTTGCAAGTGTAAGTTTAAATTTTACAACTTCCCTAGGCCCTTTTAAAATTGAAGCTTGCTGTAAGGTAACATTTGTAAGTATAAAGTTTGTAACAGCTCACTACAGTAAACTTGCAGTAAAGTTACAAAAGAAACACTTACATATGTAAAGTCACTGGGTGGAAGATTTGCCATTTGTAACAAACTTGCAGGAGGCTTTCTGTAAGTAATCTATCAAACTTACACTTGCTTTGGAAAAGATTCTGCAATGTTAATGCAATATTACCTTGCTCAGTGGGATGGATGTGTAGGTGCGTATGCGATGGTTAGAATGTGTAATATATACGGGTTGGTTGTGTGTGCGTGGGTGTGAGTTCCTGTGCGTGAATATGTGTGTTCCATATGTGCATAGAGCAGAAACGTAGGAAAGAAAGAAAGGTGAGGATGAATTCTTGTGTTGGTGGGATGGATGGAGGAGAGGTGTCAGAGAAAGATGTCGTGTCGCTTGTCTGTGAACTGTGGGGTGTGGATCAGTGAAAGGGAATGGGGTAATATAAGGTAGGGTAACATTATATTTTGGAACTTATTTTATTTTTTGTTGAAATATTTTCATGTTTTTTAATCATTCAGAGCACATACAGGTTATTAAACTTAGTTGTTTTTGTATTTTGTTATATTCTACATTTTTTAGTGGTTGTAAATTGATGAATATTGAAATAAATTGATTGATTGAATTATCTAAGGACTGTTACTTTATTTATGTCTTCCCGCCTTAATTAATATATACAGTTCTCATGAGGAATATCAATCATTTGTATTAGTTATATTAGTTATGGGAATTTTATTACTGTTTTAAAATTTATGCAGGCGTGACTTTATTGTAAAGGTGTTTCTTAGAAGGATATATACTTTCCAAAATTACAATAACAAAAAATATGTAACTTGTTTTTTCTACATCAAAAATATTAGAAGTCGAATAAAATTGTATGCATTTAAGAAAGTATATATATATATATATATATATATATATATATATATATATATATATATATATATATATATATATATATATATATATATATATATATATATATATATATATATAAGCATATAAAAATTGAAAGTGACCCTGGATATGAGTTCTAGGGGTCCTGGTTCGCGCTTATTTGAAGACATTTTTTCAACATTCAAAAGTCGGGATCTCCCCATTTCAGGATTTTTGTAGCGAAAAAGGCCACCTTGCAACAATATAAACGAATTTTTAGCATAGACAACTACATTAAATATAAAAGAGAAGAAGCAGTAGCAAAGCGCACCGTCAAGACCAAGAGCACGCTGGAAACAAATTATTGGATAACTAAACGACCCAACATAATTGTCGAAAATATGGAACTTTGTTAAAAGAACTAAACAATGCAAAGACCAGAAATAAGAAAAAATTATTGAGCGACGATTTGGTAGAACAAATACTTGTCATGTTAGCGAGTTTGGATAATGCCCTTTTGGCCATTCAAAACAAAAAAACTTTATTTCGAAATTACAAGTTTAATTATAATTTTAAAACAAAGGAGAAATACACGATGTTTAATGTTGAAACACTCGTAATATATTCTAACATAATATTGTATCTTACTTGTATATATAAACTCGAATATGCTTAGCTAACATTATAAAGTAAAACAACTTGAACTAAATAATTATGTTGACTATAATTAATCAGCGGTTTTATTATTTCCGCGGTGAACGACTGCTTCCGTCCTATTACTATACTAACACGAGATATCAGTACAGCATTATACAGAGTGCTGTATCTCCTCCCTTGTCAGATGAGATTTAGGGTACGTAAATCCTGAAATTGATGTCCTCCAAGGGAACTTCGTGAGTGTTCTTAAGTTCATTGATGATTTTGGACTCAGCTGCGGAACTGGTTATTCTGCCTTTAAATTTTCAAAAACAGAAACATGCTACTGTTAATAAAAGAACACAAACAGTTAAAGTAAAAACACTTATCGAAGTATGAATTACAGGAACACTTTTTGTTTGTAGTAACTCCTTCTGATGCTGTAGTTAGGATTTCACTAAATTCAATTCATCTAAATTTACAGATTCTAGATGTAAAGGCACAATGTTAAGTTTTGAGTTCATAGACAGTTTACTAAATTTAAGTTCGGGTAACGGCACATAGAAAAGTTTTTTATTTGAGATTGATGAGAACTTACGGTTTGTCCTTTGATTTTTACCTTACAGCCTTCTTCTATTTTTACCAGATAGCTACCATCTATGGCCACGATTTTACGGTCATCGCTGCATCTGTAGGTGGCTATAGTTTCTACTGGAGAGATGATGATCCATTTACTTTCGCTGATCTTCTGAATCTTCACATCGTTTATTAAAATTTGGTAATGTTCACAACGGTTACACTGGGTGGAGAACTTTATTAATTGTATTTCACAAGGGCTGTTTGGACTGATGTGATTCAATGTTTGAGCTTGGCACAGAAATTCAGTTGGTCGGACTTCTCGACATGGTCCATCATGAAGATTGTAATTTTCATCATTCAAGGAAAGGTATTTTGAATGGGGAATTAATGTTAGAAATGTATGGGTTAAACTATTATGAATGGGAAAGGCATATAAATGATAGTAATCGTAATATGTTGACTCAACTAAAGGTACGCCTAAAATGAATGTTAACTGAGTGGTTTTGTAGTAGCTTTTAATAGTAATTATTTCTTCATAAAGGGTCATATAATCTATATTTACCTTATATGGCAGATTTACTTCATGTCTTTGAATTTTAGTAAGCTCCATCAATAAGTCATCTGTTTCTAAAATAGAGGGATGCATTGTCTTCAATTTGGCAAATGTTATTGCATTAACTAAAGTCTCCAAAATATTTTTAATTCCCGTTATTTCGGTAATTAACCGAACAAAGAGCATTTGAGCTATGATGACTATGTCCATGTAATCCTGTCTTCAACTTCAAAATTTTTCGAAATTCAATATGGTCTATTATCTTTTTTTTGATTGTTAATCAAAATGTAAACTGTTTGCTTAAATTTGGTAATAGCGGTTTCGGTTAGTGACATTTGATTTTTTTGAATTATTTCTAATTTATTTTGGTTACTAGTTGGCTCCAAATTGTTGAGTCATAACGTTTAGCATCATTATCATCTAAATTTCCTGTGATAGACTTGATTACTGCTTCGAGTCCGTTTATCAAACCTCTCTTTTTTCGATTTAAACTTGATGGTATAATTTGTTTGAAAATTTTGTTAGTTTCACTTATTTCATGGAATAACACATTTTGATAATTTCATAATTCTTCATAATAGGATTCATTATAAGGGGAGTTTTGTATAGAGATGTTCAGGTGATAGGATGTGTTTTGTAAAAAGTTAAAGTCTTGTAAAAGTGGATGTAGTTCAATCGTTCTAATCAATGTCCATTTATCGATTACGTTTTGCATAGTCCCTATTTTTAGGGGTAGCAGTCCAGGGTTGTCATTCAGTCTGTTAAACTCTACCTGTCCAAAGACATGGGTGAGGAAGAATATTGTCCTGAAATATTAGGTCGATTTAGATTTCGTACGTGTCGTTTAGCTATTTGTTTATTATTTCTAATTAGTGCAACATTTTTATCGGTAACTTTTATCAATTGAAATGGACCTTCGAATTTT
This sequence comes from Tillus elongatus, assembly GCA_964006375.1. Classification (NCBI taxonomy): domain Eukaryota; kingdom Metazoa; phylum Arthropoda; class Insecta; order Coleoptera; family Cleridae; genus Tillus; species Tillus elongatus. The sequence continues at coordinate 73,379,257 of OZ023269.1, read as the reverse complement.
GGATTATTTTTATTTCGTTTATCTACCTTAGTATAGACATGTGTTTCCTTATTAAATAAGGCGGTATCGTCTTTGGAATTTCTGCCGGACATAATTCTTAATTTATGTTTTTCTATATTTCTCTTTAATTTTTTCGTAAATTAAATTTAGTTTATTTTTATGTTGTAATAGGTACTCTTGCAAGAGTTTTTGTTGATCGTTTATATCATACACATCTTTACTAGAAGTATGACTTAAGACAATATCAAACGGGGTAAAATTTGTGTCTGAATGAATGGTATGATTGTATGACATAATCGCATAACACATAATTTTTGTTATCGGGTCTTTTCGATAAATTTGACGTAATATGCGTATGTGTACTAATAAAGTTGAATGCAAGCGTTAGAATTTGGATTTCTGTGGGTGGCGAAATGAACTTTTATCTTGTGCAAATTAAATAATTGTTTCACAGTTTCTGAGCATAGCTCTAAACCATTGTCACTTACTATTTGCTCGGGTGTTCCGTAGTAAGAAGAATACTGAATTAAAGCATTACAGGTTTCGATCGGATTTTTACTACTAATAGCCACTGCTTGTCCTAATTTGGAAAATGAATCAATTAAAGTTAAATAAATTTGATTTTCAATTATAAATGTATCTTTATGTAAACTTTGGAAAGGTTTACTTGAAGTTTCTGTAAGCATTAAAGGTAAATTAGGTGGGTTACGGTCATATTTTGCTCTTTTACATATTTCACAATTATTTATAAACTCAGTAACTTTTTCTTTCATGTGCAAAAAATAATATTTATTAGCTATTTCTTTAGGTGTCTCATTAATACCACGATGATTCGTTTTGGAGGTGTGATAATTTTGTATTACTTCTTGAATAACAGCTGTGTCGGCCAAAGGAATTCTACGTTTCGGACAACTTATTATTTCAGGGCCATTATTATTAAATAGTTCAGTGTAAATATTATTAAACTCCTTATATAATCGATCAGTTTCAAAATTAAAATAATAACGTTTATTGGAAACGGTATAATCTCGTAAAAATTTTACAATATGGTCTCTATTATTTTGTCGAGGAATTTGCACTTAGTATTTAGTTTGATTATAAATTTTTACCTGTTTTACTGGTCTAGGGTTATAATTTACTATGGAAATATAATATTGATTCGGTTATTTTTCAATGGGATTTTCAGATATTTATATACCCTTTTTCGGTTCAACATTTACTTGAGAATGATCACTTTCGTCCGAGTTTTCAGTTGGTTTTTGTGCGAGTAAATTACGTCTTAGTTCACTTAAAGGAATATCTTCTGAATTTGAGCTACTAGGAATTTCGATTGGGATGAAAGGCATTTCAGGTGGAGTCATATGTGGTGTATATTCGTTTGTCGGCGGTGGTAATATACTTAAAGGAGGTGTATTCAGTTTACCCTCCAGGTCCTGTAAACGTCTCTCATTACTGTCTACATTATTAAACGTAGATGAAATCTCATCATCTAGAGCATTTACCTGTATGCGAGATAATGCGTCAGCGTTCGTATTATATTTGCCTGTTTTATATAGAATTCCATAGTCATACTCTTCCAATTTCAATCTCCACCTAGTTAATTTTGAATTTGGTTCTTTTAATTTCATTAACCAAACTAATGGTCTATGATCGGTGTAAATGTACAATTTACGTCCGTATAAATATGGCCTAAAATATTTAGTCCCCCAAACTATAGCTAAAAGCTCTTTTTCTATGGTGGAATATTTTTGTTCACTATTATTTAGGGTGCGAGATGCATAACTTATAGGTTTATCACTACCTAAAGGTCCTTGCTATAACACTGCCCCTACATTTGAAGCGTCTGTCGTCAAAATAAAAGGTTTTGTAAAGTCGGGATATTGTAAAATAGGGTCATTCATCAAAATGTTTTTGCAAGTTTCAAAAGACTCAAGGAAATCTTTGCCATGACTTACATTGGCATTTTTATTAAGGCATTTAGTTAGTGGTTTAGTTAATTTTCCGAAATCGCGTATAAATTTTCGATAATACCCTACAAGACCTAGAAAGCCTTTGATTTCTTTACGGGTATTGGGAAGTGGATACTGTTTTATGGCCTTAATCTTATCTGCATTAGGTTTCACCCCCCGATCGGTGATTATATGCCCAAGATACATTACTTCTTTCCTTAAAAATTCGCTTTTATCGAGCTGAATTTTTAGGTTGGCCTGTCTTAATTTTTCAAATACGTCTTTTAGTCTTTCAATATGTTCCTGAAGAGAAGTTGAAAATACTATGATATCATCTAAATAGGAAAAACATTTTTTGTTTTGTATACCCCTGAGAATATTTTGGGAGCCTCGAATATTTTGGGAGCATCAACTATTCAAAATGTCCGTCCTGCGTACTGAAGGCAGTTTTTTCAATATCTTCTGGTGCCATTTCAATTTGATGGTAACCAGAACTAAGTCAAGAGTGGTCTAATATTGGCTTCGTCCAAGTTTGTCTAAGATGTCGGAAATATTAGGAAGAGGATATTTGTCCGGGATAGTTTTTGCATTTAATTTACGATAATCTATTACCATACAAAATTTCTGTTTACCACTACTATCCTGTTTTTTTGGAATCACTAATACGGGGCTGGACCATGGAGAACAGGATGGTCGATTTACACCTTGTTTTAGTAAGTCGTTTACTTGTCGTTTAACTTCTTGTTGTTGAACACTGGGTAAGCGATACGGTCTTACATAAACTGGAACTGGGTCAGATAATCTAATATGATGTTTTATTTGATGTAAAAATGTGAGAGGGACTCCTTCACAATAAAATATATCTTTATATTCCCCACAAAAAGCTTCAATTGCTGTTTTCTCTTCAATATTTAAATGATCAAGTCTAAGTTTTTCTAAATTTTGATTTTGGAGATATTCTAATTCTATCTCCGAGAAATCTACGTACATGTGTTCGTCAAAGTGTTCAGTGAAATTTAATTCTGTTTCTGTAATTGGGTCAAGTTTCAATGGCGAGTTTAATATTACTTGTACATGTTTATCTGTACTATTCAAGACACTCACATATGAGAAACCCTGATCTACGTTAACTAATGACTCTGGTATTTCTGCTCCAGGTCGTAATGTTAATTTGGATAAAACGCCAGTATTTGTGGAACAAGAAACTGGAATTTTAATAAATTTTTTCGGTTCTTGCTTCTATTTCAATTTTAAAATTTTGATAAGTTCTTTTATAAGTATTCTGTTGTTCAGGCGTCAAATAAAGTGGAATTATTGCTTTATCTGTAATTAATTGTCTATTTTTAAAATCTATTCGGGCTCCTACTCTTTGTAATAAATGAGAGCCAATCAGACCATGATATTGGTTACTAATATAAAAATGTAAAATTTATATTTTGCTTTTCCTGTGTTGAACATTAATGGTAAGGGAATTTTTGCAATTTCGTTATGTGTACTTGTCTGATGGACGGATTTGATTTGAAAATATTCATTTTCTATAAAAATTTTGTAATAAGTATAAGCTAAAGATGGGCACAATAAAGATTTCGTACTACCACTATCCAACATGAATTTTAAATTTATACCCGGCACGATTACGTATAGTAGTTTTGGGTAAATATCTAAATTAACCTGTAGTATGTCTTCTGATCTAAATTCAGGCTCGAATGAAAATTTTCTTCATGTTCGGTATAATCATTAAAATTATCTCTAGGTTCATAATAATTTTCAGGGTGAGGTTCTGAAAAGTTATCAGGTTCACAATATTCAAAATTTGTTTCATTATTTTCATAATTTCCTTGAATAAAATTTCTGTCGTTGTAGTCATTGTTTTGTATGGGTCTGTCAGATTGTACTTCGTGATGATAAAGTTCCTCACTCGTATATCGTCTGTTTTGTGTATTAGGTATGGGATTTGACGATCTATGATTTCTGGTGGAAGTTTCCATAGGAGTAGGCTTATAAGTCGGGACAAAATTAGGGTTAGGCCGAAAAACATTTCTATTAGAATTTCTTGCGAAATTTTTTGAAACAGGTTGATAATTGGGTCTTTGTTTTTGAATGTTTTGTTTTCTCTCAAAATGATTTAGTTGTGGAAAATTATTTTTCGAAAATTGTGAATTAGATGATCTTTGATTAAATGGTTGATTACTAGAAAATGGTTTATGAAAATTACCTAGATTTTGAGAAGTAAAATTATTTTGGAATGGTTTATTTTGAAAATTGTTACTATTACTGATTTTATCAGGTGTGTTAGTATACATATATTTCATTTGTTTTTCGCCATGTTGGACATTTTCTTCCCCTACTACTAATGCCATAGCTTGCTCCAAATGTATCGGTTTTTGTAATATAATTGCAAGTCCTAATTGTCCGTGCAGTCCATGTAAAAAGGTCTGCAAGGCCATTTTGTCATAAATGTAATTTTTTACTAAACGAATATTGTTATCATCTATAGTTAATCTTAATTTACTTTGTAGCAAACATCCAGCATCTTGTATTCGCATACCAAATTGATGGAGCTAAACAATCTTCATCTCTCTGATCTGAAACATATTGTTGTAAGAGAAGTTTTATTCGGGGCCAATTTGTGGCATCTTCTCTACTAGCTATTAAAGATTTTGCTCTTCCCTCTAGTTTATTAACTATTATTCTAAGAATCCAATTATTGTGGTCATTTTTTAAATTTTATGTGTCAACAAAAGATGGTAAGAAATTTTCACAACCTCCAATAAATAATGCCAAAGTGGCTTGATCCCCGTCATAACCGGGAATTCCATTAATATGATAAGATTCAATTTTGGTTTATGCATCAACGTTTTGCTCAGTCATGTTAATATTTGAATTTTCTAACGTAAAATTATTTTCTAAATTTAACATTAATTTGGCTAGTTTAATAATATTTGGTCTAGAAATGCTATTAAAAGTTTTATCTGAGTCAGACATACACAATTATAAAATTTATGGGATAAATTTATAAAGGATAATGAAAATTACTCACAATAATTTTTCCATTCGCTTAATTATGAAGTCGGCAATGTTGTCCTTCTTCGCTGACGATTTTTGGTCACTTCTATCTATACTTGACTTGGCCCTTCGAGGTTGGCGATGTCCTTCCTTTTGTGGCTATGTTGTCTTCTGCTAGTGGTGGCTTCTGCTGTTGATGGCTTCTGCTGTTGAGGTTGGCGATGATGTCCTTCCTCGTTGACGATGTTTGTCACTTTAAATTTTCTAGGTTGCAGGTTTTTAACGATAAAAATTGACGTGTACTTTTGCGATTTTTGGCAAAAATATACTTAAACCTATACTAACGACTGCGCCAGTTTGCATAATGTCTTTATATTGGCATCTCACTTGTTCTCCGCCAGGGATGATACTTGTGCGCCAGGAGAAATATTAAGATAAGTCAGATTTGTACTTATTTTGTTATAAATTTACACTTTATAGAATGCTCGTCAAATTTTTTCAGAATACCTTGTACAGTATGCACAGACGGTGTCTGCAATACCTAGGTAACAACAACCAGAGACGTAACTGTCTAAATTGTGAATTTTATAAGAGCATTAGACAGATTGCTTCCTAATTATTTGGGTGTTGTTCCTGAAAATAATACGCCCCAAGAGAAACTGTTAAGGAAAGGATTCACTGAAATAATACACTAAATTTAACAATAACAATATGATTTTTATTCAACCTTTTTTTTGGATTGTTAAATCAGTACATAACAGAAAACAAAAATGTTAAATGCAATGTATCTTACGGATTTAAAAGTACGCCACTATTTACTAAATGCTCTACACATAATTATTATTTTTCTCCCTCAGGGCTCGTCCACGCCTCGCCGCCCCGATAGTACTGCAAGCTTTGGCTTATTGTGCATGCCCTTAGTAGTTTTACTCCACCCACTCCAAAACCACTGTGCCTTGAACTAGTTTGCACAGAAATTGGTAGGGTGAAGTTTTATAATGCTCTGTCTCCGGTCTAGACTGACCGTAGATCAGTTGTCTTCTGCGGTCCAGAGCTTTACACTCGCACAAGCTGTGCTGGACTGATTCCTCCCACTCGCCCCAGAGTCTGCATGCGAGGTCCCCCTCGAACCGTCCCATTTTATGCAGGTGTTTCTTGACGGCCATGTGTCCCGTCAAGAGACCTGTTATGTTTCTGAGCTGTCCTCTGTTAAGATTTAGCAGCTCCACAGCTCTCTTTGAACTGCGTTCGTCAATTATTTACTTCCCATGTCTGAGCCCTGGACAGTCTGCCCAGTACACCTTGTGTTGGTTTCTGACCCAGGACTTAATGGCTCCCCTGGTGCTCTTTGTCACGCCCAGAGCCGGTTCTGGTCCCATAAATGGTTCTGCCGACCCTCTCTTTGCGATACTGTCATATTCTTCATTGCCTTTGACCCCCGAGTGACTCGGCACCCAGATGCGGGTGACCTCATTCTGCCCAGCCAGGTCGCTTGTCTCGTCTCGGCACTTACTCACCAGCCAGAAATTTACCCGTGGGCCACCTAGGGCCTTAAGGGTTGCCTGGCTGTCTGTGGCTATGAGGATTCGCTTGTTGGTGTAGACCCTCCTCTTGTTCTCCCGCACACAGTGCAGGAGGGCGTACATTTCGGCCTGAAATACAGTTGCATGAGCTCCGAGGGAAATACTATGACTGACCCTCGGTCCTTTCGAATAAACACCTGCCCCCGTCCCATTCTCCCCGCCGGATCCGTCCGTGAACCAGAAAAGAGTGTCGCGTGGTGGGCCCGGCGTCTCCTCCCGCCATGCCTCCCGGTCGGGGATTTGTACTGTAAAGTTGTTTTCCCTGCAGATTAGCGGGCTCGCGAAGACTGACCTCATTTCAAGCATGGGCTCCTTCACGATCTCCTGAATTTTGCAGTGGCTCCTGAAGCCTGGGTTGATTTTTAGTCTACCATTACAGGCTAGTCTGTATAGTCCTAGCCTAGCCTCCCCCATAATAATTAAGTGTAGGGGGTAGATCCAGCAACACCTCCATGGCGGCTGTTGGGGTTGAAGACATGGCCCCTGTGATGCCTAGGCAAGGCATCCTTTGGATCTTGCCTAGTTTTTGTCCAGTGCCGCGTATGTTAACGATGGTCTGACCACCCTTGTGTACAGCCAGTGGGCCACACTAGGTCTTAGTCCCCACGTTTTTCCATATAGCCGCCTAGTGACGGCTAAGGTCATGACTGCCTTACGCAGTATTTTTCAACGTGACCATTCAAGGTTGGCTTAGAGTCCAATACGACCCCAATATATTTTACCTCCCTGGCCATTGGAATGTTCCTACCGTATAGAGTGAGAGTTCTGTGGCTCTCCCACTTCCTCCTCTTCGTAAACGGTATGACGGTTGCTTTCTCGGGGCTCACCCAGAGCCCTTGATCAACCGTCCACCCTTCCACCACTTTCAGTGCTGTCTGCATGCGCTCTCACACTGACTGTGTACGTATAATTAGAAAAAGAAATTTCGGAAAACGATCTAATTTTTTCCGTGAAATTTCTAAGAGAAACAGTAGAAAGGATGTTTGAAAAGTTTTTTTCTCTATTTTGATATTTGTGCATGTATATTATGTATATGAATATTTTGTGATATTCAGCTCTGATATTTTTGTCGGATTCTATGTCTTACCTGTTAAAAATTCCACGATATTTGTCTTCAAAATTACGGGGCAATAGCTTTATATTTCTTTTCAGGTTTAAAATAAATAACTAATACAAATCTGGCATTCAAACTAATCTACAGCTATTGGAATGTCATACGGGTAAATAATAATATTAACAACTACCGGAAACTAAATCTTACCTCCCCATACAATATCGAAAATTACTAATATCGACCTGCGTGGTGACGGAAAAAAGCAAAAGTAGAAAAAAAAACAAGATACCTAATGAAAAATAACACCCATCACCAATTAAGACCTGGCATACCCGAATGAATCACCTGCGAAGAACCCCAGCGTCAATCTAAAAGATTACCAATTAGCCGATCAACAGTAAGTAAGATGGAGAACATATTCGGTGCTATCATTATTCATCACTTACTGGTAGACCATCTCAAATGTAAATGTAAATCGCAAATCCGATAACGTTTTAGAGGCTTTAGAAAATAATCATTTCTGAAATTTCTCGGCATCCTAGCAACGAAAACGGTGCCCAAAGTATTTCGGCAAGCAAAGCTCAACTCGTAGAAAATTTGTTTCGTGCAAGAAATAATGGAGAATGTTGGCAGATGAACGCAATTTCCTGAACAAATTTTAACAATAAGTAATCTTGATCCAACTGTTATTAAACACATTGGTGTGTTGTGAAGAGACATTTTATTTGGAAGGTAATGTCAACAAACAAAATTGTAGATACTAGGCTAGAAAAAATCCTCACCGGATCCAGGGGGGTACATACCCAGCGCCTTCAGAAACGTAATGTATGGGCTGGAATAGTAGAAAACCTAATTGTGCGATCATACTTCGTTGCAGATATCATAAACGGAGAACGATAATTACATTTTTATGCAACTTGAACTATTGCCTGTTCTTACAAATTTATTTACAGACCCACAAAATCGTCTTGCACTAAATAACATGTCTTTGGTAGAAACAGGAGGGCGCACCTCCATCCACACTATACTGTTTCTGTTATGCAATTTTTAAATCCGAATTTTCCCAGCAGATGGATAGAGAGAAGAGGATACATAGAGTAGTCACCAGATTATATCGCTAAGTCACTTGACAGAGCCTCGGTGGTCCAGGGGTAAGGACGCGTGCCTCTGAACCGAAGGTTCCTGGGTTCGACTCACAGGGTTCCCCTTTCACTTTTTCAGTACATACTGTAAAATTAACATTAACCGACGTTGTGGCCTTGTATTTGAACACGTGGAGTCCATGTTCCGCCCTTCAGAAAGGGCGTAAAGCCTCCGGCTCCGTGTCCATGCAATGTTGTGCACGTTAAAAATCGCTACCTTCCTTATAGAAAGGCAGGAGTTCGGCAACATTTCCAGGATAGTGAGGTGAAACTGCTCCCTGGCGGCGGGGATCGGCCATAGTCGCGGAAATAGACCGACGTTAAAGTACAAAAAAAGAGTGAAATTCAAAGTATATTTTAATCGACTAAAAAATCTGGATTACAACAGAAGTATGGTTAAGTTATCCGGAAGATTCAGTTTCAGATATGTCTAGAACTAAACGAACTACAATTTGAACATTGAGCCGTTAAATATTCGGTTCATTATTAGGTTGATTTCTTTAGTTAATTCCTTTTGAAATAATTCTTAACCTGTAAATTCTTTTTTGTAAATATCTAAGGATATCTGTCTAATAATGCATGTAGAAGGGAATCATCAAAAATATTTTCAATTACCCATCTATATCTATAGAAATATACAAGTGGAAAACTGGTAAAATATGTTACTTGAGACTGAAACCAGCGCTGCTATGAGTGTCACTCCACCGCGTATTGTTTGTTATGATGTGATCTAGCTATACTAATTGTAAATTCTTGCTGGCGCACAAAATGGTCGCTCCACGTTGAGTCCATCGCCCGGCCATACCGTATTTACGGGAACAGCAAAACATCCCAGTCGGACTTTTAGTTTTTAGGTTACTCCATGCTTTTGTATTGTCATGAAAACGTTGCATCAAGATTTTTGAAGTATCATCCAATATTTGTCCTGAACTTCTAGACGTATTCATGACAAAAAGTTGATGTCATTTCCGGTTAGAACGGAGGCGATTTTGAGTTGACTTGACGCAAAAAATGCGCAACTGATAATCTTATTTCGGATGTCCAAGCTTTGCGAAAAAAATCGCCTTGATTTTAATTAATGCGTTCAATTCATTTGAAAGCACTGTATAAGTATATTAAAAAGGCATGACTTGCCTAACTTAAAAAAAATTGTGTGACACAAATTGTTCACAACATGAATTCAAATTTGTTTGAAATTATTTATGCTTCCAAATCGACACTAAGAAATTATAAACCAACATATTTCACTGTAAGTGGGTTTCAATAGCAAACGTGTTAAGTAAAAGATAAATATTGCACTATTATACTTACTTGTCGTATTATCCTCTTGACGGCAGTTATTTCTAGACCCTGGTAATCACTTTGTATAATCAGATTTAATAAGGATGGTCCCATAATTTCCATTGCAATTGCTGTGTGGACACCATTAACACTTTGGCAGTAAAAATATTCAAACATTAGAACAATATGTTTGTAGCCTTCATAAGTGGGCTTGCGGAGTTTGGTGCATTCTAATAATTTAATTTCATCTGCTGCTACTACTCGGAACATTCTCGAAGATTTACTGATTTTAACAGCTACATGTTCTCTTGTTCTAAAAAACAAATTATGTTTTATATAATGTTTTATAAGAGCCGTTTTAAATTTGTTAGTTTTTTATTAAAAGTGCTTAAATAGAGCTTATTCGGATACAGATATAGAGACTACTTCTCTTCCTTCACAAGTGTTTGTTTGTTTATTTCTTCTCTGTAACTGGTTTAGCCGCTTTACGGCACCATCGGACAAAAGCGAAAACAAACACTTGTGAAGTCAGAGAAGTTGTCTCTGCATTTGTATTTAGTTTGAAACGGTTTCACCAAGTAAGGGCAACAACAATTAATGTATTGAAGAGTTGATTCAATTTACTAAAATAATGTATTCTTTTGATGTAGGGAAAAGAATTACATATCTACTCTCTTTGTTCCAAAATACGTTAATTAGGAATGCCTATTGTCTGAGTACTTTAGTAGGAATATCTTACTTTATATTTAAATGATTTATTTCATGAAGGAAAAACAATAACAAAAAATTGTAAACAGGTAGGAACGAAGATAGTTATAGTAACATATTATAAAAATATTTACTGAACATGTATGTTTACTGTTCTAATTTTTATATAGCGTAGGTAGTAAAAGTGTTTGCTAACTTTCTACATCTCCCACTAACAAACTTATACGGCCTAACCATACTTAAGATAGTGCCATGCGGTTACTAACTCTGTATTAAGACACAACCAGACAGTAGAAAAATGACCGAAGCCTAGTTTGCGGACTACTTCAAACTTTGTTCCTAGAACATCACCTTCGGCTATAGGCATATATCCACCAGGACAATATTCACTAGCATCTTCTTGTTGGCAGTAAGTTTTATTTTCATTGTCTGCTATTTCCTTGATATCACTTGGTTCAAAAAGTCCAATTTCTTTTGGGGAAGATCTAAAAAGAATAACACGAAATATAAGAAAAGTAGTATTTTTTCTGATTATAAACATACATGAAGTGGAAATTTGGGCAAGATTCGCTAACATACACTCGTGCGTTTGATTTGTTTGGAGCTAAAATAATTGTATCAGATATACTACTGACACTGGAGTTTTCTTTAATTGGCGACCCATGAAAACACTTGCGGTTTAATTTAACTAAACGATAAATGTAAACATAAACAAAAAATGGTAATAACAACCAACAGTATACAAATACTTCGAATTGTGAACGAAATAGATTAAACCTTGTATCCCAGTCTTGTGTTGAAAAATATGACAAAAAAATAGTTTCATTTACATAACAAACACCTTGCGAATCCATCTATTTTTTCTTTTGCTTCTGTTTAGGCGCGAAAGATTTGTGATTGCGCACTTCAGACAACGTAGCGATTGGATATACGATTGACACTACGTGTGTATGGTAATTTTACGGTGAATATATTAAAATTTTATTTTTAGTCGTATTATGTAACTGTTATACGTACAACTATCCGTTGTCACACGTTTAGTAAATTTATTGTTAACCTTAGAAACACAAACATATTTACAAAACACTTTTCACAGCAAAATAATAACGTATAGCTATACAATGTGTAGGTACTCACGCGTTATTAATAATAATTTCGAAGCTTTTACACAATTTTAAGTAAAACCCTACAATAATTTCAAACAGTAAGTTGCAATTTGGTTGTATTAATGTTTAAAAATACATATAACAATTTGCAGGTGGTTGAAACCTTGTTGGTATATTTTTTATTTGTTAATATCAAAATAAATCGTACTGTTACAACGGGGTCTAATGATCATAAACACGTGTTTAAGATAATTCATATTTAAAAAAAATGTATTCGACACAAAACATATAAGCAGAGCATTTTACGTGTGAGCTTTTCTATTCATTTTCCAAGCATATCTATTATTAGCTGCAGCTGGTTTGATGTCATTTATGTTTCCATTCCAAATATCATTTACGCAGGTACTTCGTTCCCCATATTTGAACGTATCCTAATAAAATTTAAAATAATTACTGATTTATATGTTATAAATAATAAAATGCGATTGTATACATGAGTAAGCTTGTGTTTTATTTTTCGTATGCAACTATAGAAATATGTAACGTAATGATAATACGTAATTATTGTTTCACAATTTTTTTTACATATATACCTATAGCATTCAATTAACTTAAAGTTGTTTTGCTTAATGAAGATGTATTATTGTATTTTTAATTTTTTTAAGAGTCCAGTTTCGTTCTGAATAATATCTTACTTTTAAATAAGTATAATGGTTTTAATAAAGGAATCTAATAAAAATATGTTTCACAATTTGTTTCTGCAAAACAATAAAAGAAATTAGATTGATATAAAACAAAAGTTAGGATGGTTGTAGGTAGGTATATAGGAAATTTTTTGTAAATGTCAAAATCAAAATATTGTTTGTTCATCCTTTTCTGTTTAATTTTTTTGCATATTATTTTACGTTAATCGAAAATGCCTCACACTATAGGTACCAACTGAGCAAGATAATATTGCATCAACCTTGCACAATATTTTCCAAATAAAGTGTAAGTTTGATAGACAACTTACAGAAAGCCTCCTGCAAGTTTGCTGCAAATAGCAAATTTTCCTCCAAGTTTCATTGCAAATGCAAGTGTTTCTTTTGTAACCTTACTGCAAGTTTACTGTAGTGAGCTGTTACAAACTTCCTTCATACTTACAAATGTTAACTTACAGCAAGCTTAAATTTTAAAAGGGCCTAGCAAAGTTGTACAATTTAAACTTACATTTGCAACTTATCTGAGATTGTATATATTATACATAACTACAGTGCAAGTTTGTAACTTGGAATAATTTCAATTAATCTGCCACAGTTCTTTTTCTATAATGCTCGAAGACGACAGATAGTATTTTCTGTTACAATTATTTAAAAAAATATATTATACAATTTGTGCCAAATGTCATTGATAATTTTTGAAAATAACAACCCTAGCTTTTTGTTGACTATTTTGAAAGTACACGTTAAGCTATACGAAACCAACAAATTTCAAATTTTTATTATAAATCTTGATTTGAAACCACGAAAAAATTACTGTAGACTAAAAGTTCCCCTAAGTAACAGGAAATGTTCAAAATGAGTTTCAATTATTCATTTTAAAATCTAAAACTGTATTTTTTTTAATCTCAACAAATAAAATTTTAAAATGTGCTGGTTCTCTACAACCTCACATGTAGAAAGTTTAAAAATAGTCAACGAAAGTTGATTAACAGAATTTACGTCAAGTTACAAACTAACACTGTTCATTCAGTACCATGAATGACCACCGACAATATATTTACTATTTCTGTGTTAACACTGACAGTCTTTGTGTTTATTTTTGTTTGTGTTTGTTCTTAATTTCAATCTACAATGGCAGGAGGGGATCGCACATTACGTAATACTTCATCCCTATAATCAATTTCTAACAATACAACGCAAATCTTGAATCCAACTCAAACCCTATTTGATAATGAAAAGTTCCTAAATAAAATCTGTGACAAGCTAGTGTTGAAACTTGAGACAAAGATTAATAATTTGTTTGAAGCATTTTTAAACAAAATGGCAGAGCAAGATCACGTCATAGGACAGCAGCAAGAAAAAATAATCCGGCTAGAAAGTCCAATAGAAAACATTGAGCAGGCGGACAATCTTACATTCGACGGAGTACCTGAAAGAGAAGGCAAAAACACATGTTTGGATATCTGTGAGATCATAAAACCTAAATTGAATATTCTGAACATTGCCCCTCAAAGCTTTCACATATGCTACAGAGTTGGTAAGAAATATGGGAATACAATTAGACCCATCTTCGTGGAATTCCATAACCGACGGGACAGAGTTGAAGTATTTCGATGTAAGCGGCTACTGAGAGGAACTGCAAAAACGATTAAGAAGATCTTCACTTCAAAAAGGGACAATAATGAAAGAAGTTAGCGATGAATACGGCTATAGAAGTGTATGGAGTATGGATGGACTAATTTTTGTTAAGGCGAACAATGAAATTAATAAGTTTACTAGCCTAGTTGATTGGAAGAAATTTAAGACTATTAACCAGTCGATAAATAAATAAATTAACAGGTATAATCAAATACAAATTATCTAATTGTCTTTTGTCACTCGCGGTTCTCTACATCTTACTGAATTTTTACTTCTTTCAAGTATTTTCTTTTTGTCTTTTCTTTTCACCATTTTGTATGTATATACTCGCATATTTAAATTTTATTTTTTATTTTTGTGATAGTATTTAAGTTATATAAGACATATATAATATAATTGGTAGTAGAGAATTGCGTTCTTGTATATATAATATTAATACATATTTATATAGGTACCTTAAAAGTTATTTAATATTATAAATAACATAGGTGATATTCTGGATGAGGATTATAATTGTGCTACAATAGTTGTCGATGATATGAATGAGATTAAATTGGATAATTCTCGTGGCCAACTACTAAATATCATACACGTCAATATTAGGAGTATTAGGAAAAATTATGACGAACTACTGGTTCTTGTCAAGTCTCTTGATATTGATGTTGGTGTCCGAAACTTGAGACATTGTCGACATAAATGATTTTAAAATAAATTCCTATGATATTTTCTACAATAATGGCAATTAAACAAGAATGATGGGTGTATTATATACGCAAAGAGATAATGAGTAAAGATGACAAAAAAATATTATGTTGGTTGAAGACGAGGTTTTAATATCGTTTGATGTGACCTCGTTGTTTACCAGTGCTCCCATAAAAGAAACGCTAACGTGTTTATACCATTTCTTAAAAGTTCGGGACGCAGCGTTATGGTAGTGAATTTTTATTAAATGCTTCAAACTTGGATCACTCAATATTCAATAAACTTAGAAAGTTTAATTTTGGTATGTAGTAAGCTCTTTCATAAGGCAACATATCCACCAAGTATCATCAAAATAACTTTGTAATTTTCGGAGGAAAAAATTGTTTTCAAAAGAAAACTAAAATTTTTAAAAACTCAATTTTATATACATTTAGAAAGTTGAATTTTGGTGTGTAGTAAGGTCTCTTTTAGGGAAATATATCTAGGAAATTTGATTAAAAGAGCTTTGTAATTTTCGGAGAAAAAAATTTTTTTCGAAAGAAAACTCAAAATTTTCTCGGAAAACCTGGTCAGATTTTCCTGGCTGACGAACTCATCCAAGCCATTAATAAAAGAAACGCACTTGCCAAGTTTCATCGAAATCAGTTAATTATTTTTTTAAATAAAAATTCACTAAAAATGAACAACATCGATGAAGAGGCCTACAAAGAATATATAAATTTAACAAATCTTTGCATGAATTAGAATATTTTTCAATTCATTGTTTGAACAATTCATTGTTTGAACAATTCATTGTTTGAACAAACCCATGGCACAGCAATAGGCAACTCCCTTTCCCCATTCATTGCAGACCTTTTCATGAGTAGATTTGAAACAGACTTAGCAAACGAAAATGGCTATTTTCCTAGAGTATGCTTTCGTTATGTGGACGATGTTTTTGCAGCATTTAATACCAATGTATGCAAAGTAGATGATTTTATTGCCAAATTAAACAGTAAATCTGACTCCATTAAATTCACGCATGAAATAGAAATTAATAATAAATTACCCTTTCTTGATGTATTAGTCATTAAAAATAGAGACACTTTAGAATTTGACATCCACAGAAAGGAAACCACTACTGTGAGTTACATTTCGATTGACTCACACCATAATTTTCCTCAAAAAACAGCTAGTTTGAATTTTCTAATTCATAGATTAATACAGTTTTCCTTAAATAAAGAAAGATACAATAGAGAACTTGACTATATTAAAAATGTAGCTAAGTATAATGGTTACTCTGTCTGCTTGGTGGAGAAACTGGTCAATAAACATAAAACAAAGAAAGTGTTAGCGGAATCTAGGCCTTTCAGAAAAGATAAACCAGACAAAATCGTTGTCTGTTCATCATTTG
Source organism: Tillus elongatus (assembly GCA_964006375.1). Classification (NCBI taxonomy): domain Eukaryota; kingdom Metazoa; phylum Arthropoda; class Insecta; order Coleoptera; family Cleridae; genus Tillus; species Tillus elongatus. Next base: position 73,362,994 of record OZ023269.1, on the reverse strand, counting down.
AACCGCGAATTACGAGAGGTTTTAATAGCATTTTTAAGAAAGCCAATTTGCTGTTAACATTTTCTATAAAAAAAATACATTACAAATTTTTCTAGGTAACCCAAAGGAAAAAGATAAAACCACAGAGGTGTCGGGAATCTATGAAATAGGTTGTGCACTTAAATATGTTGGGCAAACTAAAAGAACTATTGAAACTACATTTAAAGAAGCGCAACTGAGATATGGCACTATTGACAAATCATTTATTGCTCAGCATATTTGGGATAATAATCATCATGTCGATAAAGAAAATCTCAAGTTAATCAAAAACGCCCGAGGAGGTATCACCCCTTACATCAAGGGGCCGGTGAAGTCCCCACAGGCGTTTCCGGTTCTGGTGTATCAGTCGGTTTCCCTTATAAACAAAAATGATGATGGCTCCTTCTTGTACAAAAGATTCCAGAGATAAAATACCCCTCCATTCGGATCTCCGGGAGAAGGATGTGCAGGGGGCGCCGACATCAAGATTTAACATATTCTTCTCGAATAAATGTGGCCTAATTTATAACCTGAACTCCGTCCACCATTTCCTCCAGGCTAATAGGCCCCCAACTCCTCTTCCTCACCGAAACCCAAATCAGTGCCAAAACAGCCACTAATCACCTTAATTTCCTGGAGTATGAGCTCCTTACTTCCTTTAGATTGCATGTAGGTGTGTACGCATACGTCCGTAACAATCTACCCTGCACCTGACTCCCCAATTTGGAAGCTGGAAGACATACTTTGGATGCAACTATCTCTCGGGGCTACAACTAAATTCATCTGTTGCATTTACCGGTCACCTTCTGACAACAACTTTGTCCAGCTCTTCGACTACCTTTCTGAAAAAACAGACCATCTGATTTCTGAATATCCTGCCTCCGAGGTCACTATTCCTGGTGACTTCAATGTCCATAATAAGGAATGGCTAGGATCTTCAAAAACCGATCCACAAGGGAGAGCAGCGGAGGCCTTCGCAGTAAGCAATTCTTTAGTCAATATGGTTCAGCAACTATGTGAAAACTGGAACCTGTGATGAGCACTGATAAGTACACTTGGAGAACCCAAATGACCACAACACATATTTCAAAGACCTGACGATCGTTTCACTAACCAAGTTAGCGTCATCGGAGGATGAAACATTCTAAATTAAAATCAACCGCTACTGTGTATTTATATCACACCTAGGTAACGAACTAGTCCGAAGTAAGTTGTAGTCGGTGACCATCGTTTGAATATTGTGTAAATACTCAAACGGAACGGGGTCGAAGAACTACTTTAGTCTTGTGGTTGACAAATTTATGAGCTTTTATCTAATCTAAGGATAATGGGCTTAAAATGAAAGGTAACGAGATATTCAAGGATGCTACACGTTCTTTTGATCTAGAAATTTCATTATGTGAATATTGGATCAACTGAGAAGGCCGACATTAACACCTGGCGGAGAGCTCAATAAAAGCCGCTTATCTTTTTTAAACAAACCGAGTGTTTGGCTCAAAATGTTAACTTTAACAAAGGATAATTGATTCAAATAAAATTATACATAAAACAAGTATTTATATTGATTTTTAACTCTACGCAAAACAAATATTTATATTGACTTCTTAGATAAAAAGAAAACGAAAGGGGGGCCTTTAACTAGATAACCAAACATAGAGCTTAGTATCGGTATAGACCGGTCGAGTTATTGACACTTATTTATTATTCTGCCAGACAAATCAGGAGTGTTTGGCTGTTCAAATTCAAAGTGAAAATGAAAGGCTTGAAATTAAAGGTGCCGTACGATTTAATGAAGTTTTGTTCTTAATTAACCTTGATATATAAATACTTTTGAGGTAATCTAGCATAGTTTGATGTCTAACATTTTTGACAAGTTTTAAATTTTCTTTGTCAATGTGGTGATTATTATCCCATATATGTTGTGCCACAGTAGGTATCGGGCCACTTTGGCCAGATAGTGACGTACCATGTGGTTAGGTATGGGATCTGCATTACCGACATGACAGTTGACAGTTGACAGCTGCCAGTTACCGATCCAACAGTTTTCAGATAGGGGGGCCCGTCCACAATTACATATAGGGCTCCGCCCCTTCCAAGATGCCCGACTTCCAAGATGCCCGACTTCCAAGATGCCCGACTTCCAAGATGCCCGACTTCCAAGATGCCCGACTTCCATGATGCCCGACTTCCAAGATGCCCGACTTCTAATATTTGAGCCAGACAGTCACATGTAACATGCAAACATTCCAAGGTGATTGACCTGTTATTTCTAGGAAACTTTGGCCAGACAGTGGCGTCACATGACTTGGGCCAGACAGTCACATATAACATGCAAACATTCCAAGGTGTCTGACCTATTATTTCTAGGGAAATTATTCTAGGGATATTTTTTTAACCATTCGGATCAGGTGTGTTTCGAACCCGGGGCATTCAGATGATAGGCCGCGCTCCTTGCCCCTAGGCTAACTGAGCACCTATTATTTTACTGTTTGAGGTTTGTATATATATACGACTAAAATGCAATTAATTAAATTGTTTGAACCATACATGTTTATTTAATGTTCATGTAACATATTTAAAGCTCTTGTTATTATCAGACTTTGGATGATTTACAAAATAAGAATTAATATGTTTTGATATTATATGACTGGAGCATAGTGGTGTGTATATAAATGCGAAACATAAAGCAATTGACATAGGACGCAATAATTAGCTCGTTCGCTTGTCAGGGTCTCTCCCCAGTTGCCGAGAGAACGAGAGTGAGCCCCGCGCTTCATCTGCCGCACTACATAATAATTTTAAAAATTAACAAGATCAGAACAGGCGCCGAAACATGTGAGTATTTATGTAACTAAATGTATATAAATCAGATGCTATTAATATAATATGTTAAATAGTTTGAGTCAATAACATTTAACATAAAAGAACACATAGGCAATAGAGGTCGCTCTTTAACTTATTATTGCCAAACAAACAAATACCGGGGGTCAAACATATACGAGGGGGTACTGAATAGGTGTAAACATCAAACTTAGGTTTTGAAGTAAAACTAAGAAGTTTAACATTTTGATTTTATTTGAAAGAGATACAGGTTCGATTCCTGATATATGCTCCTTAACATGGTAGCATCAAACAAATACTGAATAACTAAACAGTAAGCTCAGAAACAATGGTTGCAGGTTCAAATCCTTGTTTAGTTTTTGCTTTTTGCCTGTCCTGCCAGACAGGATGTCTGTCTTTTCAGATAGTTGGTTGTCCTCTGTCAGACAGGTGTCTGTCCTGTAAGATGCAGGTGCCTGTCCTGTCAGACAGGTGTCTGTCGTGTCTGTCTGTCGAATATTAAAACGGGAAGCAGCCGCTAAGGTTCAGTCGGTAACCAACAGTGAAGGTGAAAACAATAAGTATCTGCTAAACTTTAGTATTTAACAAACACGAAGCTAAGCGTCAGTCCTTAACCAACAGTCAGTTGTGTAACACGAAACAATGGCATTCCAAATACTTGAAGACACGATGAGCTCCAATAAGAAGTTTAAACTTGATAGACGAAGCGTATGTTTTAGGCTCCAAGATATACCTGATGATGTCAGCGATCCAGATAAATGGATCAAAGATCGTGTTAAAGATGTTGTGAGCCATATAGTCCATGATGTCGATCCCGAAGACAGGGTGGGGTTTACCTTTAGCTCGGAAGGATTCGGCAAGGGGGCTACTCACTTGCCAATCAGAAAAACAAAGAATGTTGTTTTCGAAGACGTTTGGGATCTACCGAGCAAGATATATCAGAGTAAAGGACCCGGTTTTCGTTCTGATACTTTTAGAATGACGATGACTCAAGTGAAAACCACTAAGCCTTCAATACATGTCAATTCAATCTCTTAACCCCTCATCACCATCATACATTTAGAGGGGCCACTTGTACGTAGTTTGCAAACCTTTAATAATACAAACATATGTCAATTCATCTCTTAATACATCATTAACATCATAGATTCAGAGGGGCCAGTTGTAGGAAGCTTGCAATCTCTACGCCCCTAAACCTTGGTTGGTTGGTTGCAGAAATTAATGGATATCCAACAAGCCAAATTTAATATAAAATCTTTACATACAAATGTATCAGCTATCGAGTTGTTTTCAACTATTCCGGACCCCTAGATGTGACTCTAGATGTGACACTACCTTGTTGTTGTAATAGACAATCGCCTGTTTAGTTTTCTTTAAAGTTGCTTACGAAAAATAAAAAATAATTTGTTTGCACTTTTCATAGAAATGATTGGATATCCAACGCTGTTGTTGATGTTAATTGAGATGTTGCTTCCGGTACATCTTTAGAATCAAATCTTTGCAAACATATGTACCACATATCAAGTCGTTTACAGTCAGAGCTTTACCCATTTTTACCAACTATGGAGCAGTTGTAGGTACTAAATTAACTCCTTCTGCTGGAACATTTGGACCAACCGAATTCCGTTGGTCCAAATGTTCCACCAGCTTGTTGTAATAAGCAATTAACTCTTTGGTTTTCTTATTTTTTTTGTAACAAACTTTTTTAATTTTTTACACTATCAAAATTTAAATTGCATACACACATAAAAAGCTACACCTCAAAACAATTAGTTCGAGTGGTCACATGGATAAGATTACTCTAAAATGGTAGATACGTGTTGGTTTACAAAAATTGAAGGTTGCACTTCAAGACATTCAATTTAATTTGTTAGATAAACTAGCTCAGAATATGAATGTTTGAAAACAAATAAAAGCTGCACCTCAAGGCAATTAGTTTGAGTGGCCACAGGGCTAAGATAACTTTAAAATGATAGACATGTTGTTTTATGAAAACTGAAGACTACTATTCAAGATATTTAGCTTGTGTAGTTAGGTGAACTAGTTCAGAATATAAATGTTTGAAAACAAATAAAACTCGAAAAGCTATACCTCAAGACCAATAGTTTGACTGGTCACATGACTAAGATTACTCTGAAATGCTAGTCGTGTTGGTTTATTAAAATTTCAGGTGGCTTCTCAAAAAATTTAGTTTGCTTTGTTAGGTATACTGGTTCAGAATATGAATGTTTGAAAACAAATAAAACTTTGAAGTTAGTAGTAGCAGTGGTGGGGAGGCCAACGCCAAGCAAGTAGGCCACAATGGGCCCTTTTTGCCAACCCCAGCAACCCAGCAACCATGCTCTACTCTTCCTCGGTTCCGTCGCCAAACCGCCTCGACCTCGAGATGAAGGCCATGACGGTCTTCAATTGGACGGTACTTACCTGATTCCTCTGCAGAGTCCTTGATCCGAACAATTCTGCTCGAAGACTCCCAAAAGCCTCGCATTCACACAGGTAGTGGTAGGACGTTTCTTCATCCTCGCCACATTCCTGGCAAATGGGATCCCTCTCTACGCCTATCAATGTGAGGTGTCTTCTAAGGGCGCAGTGGCCTGTCAGCACCCCGAGGATGCGGCGAAGCGTAGGTCGACTCCTTCCGAGTAGCCAGACAGCTTTATCTCTGTCCGGCCCCTCCACGAAGTCCCTCGCCTGCATGCAGCCATCAACCGACCCCCAGTGCCTCTCCATTGCTTCCTCGGTCCACCTGTCTAAGACGACAGAGACTGTCTTCCTACTTATGCCTATCGCAGGCTCCGGGCCACAGAACGGCCGCCAGGAACCGAGCCTTGCGAGATTATTCGCCACCTCATTCCCCGCCACGCCACAGTGTCCCGGAACCCACACCAGTTGCACCTCCTTCGTCCTGGCTAGCCCTCTGAGGGCCTCAGCGCACTCCTGAACCAGGGGTGACCTGATTCTGGCCGCGCAGACTGCCCGGAGGACCGCCTGGCTATCCGAGCAAATGCACACACATTTCTCGGGACTCATCTTCACATCCTGTCTATTGGCCACAGACAGGATAGCATACGCCTCTGTTTCGAATGCCGTGGTGTATGCGCCAAGAGCATAGCTCTCGCGCACCCCCAGGCCCTCGATGTATATTCCTGCCCCGGAGGATTGCTGGTCCTCCAGCCGCGATCCGTCGGTGAAACAGACCAGGCTTTCAGGCTGGAATGCAACCTCATTTTCCCTCCACTGATCCCTACTGGGGATCCTGAGGGTGTATGGCCTAGTCAACCTAATATCGTCCTCGGCATCCCTCACCTTTATGGCGGAAATCGGAATTTCCTTTTCCACCTCCTTAGCGACTCTTGCATGCCCTATTACTGCTCCCTCTCCGCTCCAGTTACCTGAGTCCCGGATCCTAAGATGCGACGCCATAGCCTCCCTTCTGATACAGATGGGAAGCGGTGGCAGCATCAACAGGACCTCTAGCGCGGCTGAGGGTGTCGTCCTCATAGCGCCTGTGATACCCAGGATAGCCAGCCTTTGGAGTTTGGCCAGCTTCCTGCTGGTTGTTTGGTTCACACCACACCACCAGACCAACGCCCCATAGAGGATTCTCGGCCTGACGATCGCAGTGTAGATCCAATGAAGGATCCGGGGATTAACTCCCCAGGTCCTCCCTATCACACGACGCAGCTGCCAGAGGGTCGCTACTCCCTTCCTCACAACTCGTTCTATTTGCGACCCCCATGTTAGTTTCGGGTCCAGGATCACCCCCAGATATTTGACCTCCCGCACTAAAGCTAAAGGTTTTCCAAACATCACGGGCGCCCTGAACCCCTCTACCTTCCTCTTCTTGGTAAATAGGATCATCTCCGTCTTCGCCGGGTTTACGGAGAGTCCCTGCTCACCACACCACCTTTCGATTATGCTACAGGCAGCTTGCATGCACTCACAGACGACGCCGAGGAATTTGCCGGTGACTAAGACCAGCCCATCATCAGCGTACGCCTGGGCGTAGAAGCCATTCTCAGAGAGCCGCTCCAAGAGGCCGTCCATGACCAGACACCATAGATGAGGCGAAAGGCAGCTCCCCTGGGGACAGCCGCCCGTCACCCCAACGTCCAGCCCTCGGCCCCTCAAGGTCAGCGACACTCTCCTGTCCTCCAGCATGCTCGCCACCCAGCTTGTTAGGGACCTCGGCGTTCCCCTCTCCTGTAAGGCGTTACAGACCGTATCCGTCCTTGCCTTATCAAAGGCCCCCTCCACATCGAAGAACACAGCTAATGTGCTCTCCCCGTAGTGTAGAGCCCTTTCCACCTTCCGCGTCACAGCGTGGAGCGCCGTCTCCGTCGATTTCCCCCGCTGGTACGCGTGCTGACCTTTGTGGAAGGGATGATCCTTGAGGATCCCTCCCAACATAAACCTATCTACTAACTTTTCCAATGCCTTAAAAAACTTTGAAGTTACACCTCAAAACAATTAGTTTGAGTGTTGGTTTACAAAAATTGCATTCTACACTTTCAAACTTTAAGTTTAACTTATTAGGTAAACTAGCATGAATGTTTCAAAACAAATAACTGTTCGTTTCTTAGAGTTGTACTTTATAACTCTTGGTGTTATTTTCATTTTTTTAAATTAAATTAAAGTTACCTAAATAGACTTAAGATACATAATAAAATAATGTTATCAAAATGAACTGTAAGTATAAAATTAAGTTTAAAAAGTTACATGGATACGTTGCTGCTCTAAAAACGAATGACATGTGATGGCTTACAAACTTGAAAGCTACACCTCAAACCAAATGATTGGACTGGTCACATCATTAAGTTTGCTCTGCAATGATAGAGAATGAGCTAGTTTACAAAAATTTAAACTCTACACTTCAAGACATTCAGTTTGAGTTGTTAGTTACTTCAAAATAATTTGTAGTTGGTTTGCACATGCGCATATGTTACATTTGAATTCTGCTTACTGAGCCGAGTAAAATGATACCTCACACTTGCCCTCTCAATAAAAAAATAAAAAAAGTTGGTTTGCGCATGCGCATAAACAAAATTTGAACTCTACACATCAAGACGTTTGAAATGATACCCCACATGTGACCTCTAACCCCAAAACTAAAAAGTTGGTTTGCGCATGCGCATATGCTTTTTTGTATTCTACTCATCGAGCCAAGTTAAATGATACCAAATATGCGTGGCTTAGACCAAAAACTCCAAGAGTTGGGTTTGCGCATGCGTATATCCTATTTTTGAATTCTGCTTGCTGAGCCGAGTAAAATGACACCCCACACTTAAGGCTTAAAGCAAAAACTAAAAATCTTGCACACATTAGAATTTGAACCTGTAACCACACATGCATACCATTGTTTCTGAGTTTACTGTTTAGTTGTTCAGTACCCCTTCGTATTTGTTTGACGCTACCATATTAAAAAGCATTTATCAGGAATCTAACCTGTGCCTCTTTCAAATAAAATCAAAATGTTAGACTATTATTTTTAGCAAGTGTGTTGATTGCATATCTTCTTAGTTTTACTTCAAAACCTGAGCTTACTGTTTACACTTACTCAGTGTCCTCAGGTCTAAAACAAAAAACTCTTAAATTGGTTTGCGCATGCGCGTATGCTAATTTTTGTATTCTACTCATCGAGCTGAGTAAAATGATACCTCACACATAAGGCCTAAAGCAAAAACTAAACAAGTTGTAAACATCAGGATTTGAACCTGTAACCAACCATTGTTTCTGAGTTTGCCGTTTAGTTATTCAGTATTTGTTTGATGCTACCATATTAAGGAGCATATATCAGGAATCGAACCTGTATCTCTTTCAAATAAAATCAAAATGTTAAACTTCTTAGTTCTACTTCAAAACCTAAGTTTAATGTTTACACCTATTCAGTACCCCCTCGTATATGTTTGACCCCCGTATTTGTTTGTTCGGCAATAATAAGTTAAGGAGCGACCTCTATTGCCTATGTGTTCTTTTATGTTAAATGTTATTGACTCAAACTATTTAACATATATTGGTAGCATCTGATTTATATACATTTAGTTACATAAATACTCACGTGTTTCGCGTCTGTTCTGATCTTGTTAGTTTTTAAAAGTATCATGTAGTGCGGCAGATGGAGAGCGGGGCTCACTCTCTCGTTCTCTCAGCAACAGGGGAGAGACCGTGACAAACGACGGAGCTAATTATTGTGTCCTATGTCAGTTGCTTTATGTTTAGCATTTATATATAGTGTTACAAAGCACTTCAATAGATGTAGGTGCGGTGTTGCCACATCTCCAGAACTTCCCCAACATCTGGGAATTTTTGCGCAATCTGGCAATGGCAATCTGGAGTATATAAAGGCAAAAGCAAGCCAGCCAGTACAGTACAGTTCAGTAAGAGAATGTTGAAGTGACTTGAAGAAGCAGTAACTAGTGTAAAGTGTGTGCAGATTAGTGATTCTAAGGCCAGATAAACTAAGTGTTTTGTGAGAGAGACATTCTAGACCTTTATTGTATCCATATTTAGACAGTAAATTAAGTGTTTTGTGAGAGAGCCATTCTAGAACTTTTATTGTATCCATATTTAGATAGTAAATAAAGTTGTTTTGTTAAAATTTAAAGTCTCACTTATCCAGAACCCGGAGAAAATGCAACAATACAACATTATGCTCCAGTCATATAATATCAAAACATATTAATTCTTATTTTGTAAATCATCCAATGTCTAATAATAAAAAAAGCTTTAAATATGTTACATGAACATTAAATAAACATGTATGGTTCAAACAATTTAATTAATTGCATTTTAGTCGTATATATGCAAACCTCAAACAGTAGAATAATAACTGCTCAGTTAGCCTAGGGGCAAGGAGCGCGGCCTCTCATCTGAATGCCCCGGGTTCGAAACTCACCTGACCCGAATGTTTTTTTTAAATATCCCTAGAATAATTTCCCTAGAAATAATAGGTCAGACACCTTGGAATGTTTGCATGTTACATGCGACTGTCTGGCCCGAGTCATGTGACGTCACTGTCTGGCCAAAGTTTCCTAGAAATAACAGGTCAATCACCTTGGAAGGTTTGCATGTTACATGTGACTGTCTGGCTCAAATCTTGGAAGTCGGCCATCTTGGAAGGGACGGAGTCCTTGTGGGCGGGCCCTCCTATCTATATACTGTTGGGTCGGTAACTGGCAGCTGTCAACTGTCAACTGTCATGTCGGTAACGCAGATCCCATACTTAACCACATATGACGTCACTGTCTGGACAAAGTGGCCCAATACCTACTTGCCACACATGATTTGTCTACCGTACCATAAAAAAATCAGTTCCGTTCAGTTCAGACGTTTACAAGTTTCTAATCCTAAAGTACCCAAAAAATATTGTCTTCCAAAAATTCATAAACCGGGAAAATCAATGAGTCCTATTATTTCGGCTATAGATTCTCCAACATATAATTTGGCAAAGTGGTTGCCAAACCAGTTTAAAAGCCTACCTATTAAACAGAAAAGTTGTTCGGTGCTAAATTCTCTTGATTTTATTGATAAATTACTGGAAGGTGAGATTTTGATATCATTTGACATGGCGTCATTATTTCCTAGTGTACCCACAAAACAAACGCTAGAGTATTTAGAACTATTGTTAAAATTGAACAATATAAGTGAAGACGTATAAAACAAAATATTTTCCAATTTAACAATAAGTTTTTTTAACAAAATGAAGGCACTCCTTTTATTGCACACCTTTTTACGAGTAGATTTGAGACGGATTAAAAAAATAAAAATGGGTATTTCCTTAGAGTTTCGTTATGTCGACGATATTTTTGTAGTGTTTGACACAAATATATGCAAGGTTGAAGAATTTACTGAAAAACTAAATAGTCAATTTGATTCAATAAAATTTACTCACGAAATAGAAATCAACAATAAACTTTTTTTTCTAGATGTACTAGTTATTAAAAATAAAAATAATGGCTCGCTCGAATTCGATGTCTATAGGTAGGAAAGTGCCACTATTAGTTATATTCCTAACGACTTACATCATACCTTTGCACAAAAAACGGCTAGTTTAAAATTTTGGTAAGCAGATTGATAAATTTTCCGTTAAGTAAAAATAGATTTAATATAGAATTAAAGTACATAAAAAACGTAGCGAGATATAACGGTTATTCGGATAGTTTAGTGGATAAATTGGTTTACAAACACAGAACAAAGAAAATGATATCGGAATGTACGACATTTAAGAAAGATAGAATAGAGAACAAATTTGTTTGTCTACCTTATGAACCACGTATCACGAAGGGTTTGGAAAGTATTTTTAAGAAAGCCGATTTTGACTTTTTCGACGAAAAGTAATTTAAAAAATTTGTTAGGTAATACGAAAGACAAAAACAAAGCCACTGAAATGTCGGGTATTTATAAGATAAGTTGCAAGGATTGCAATCTTAAATACGTTGGTCAAACCAAGGGAAACATAGTCACCAGATTTCATAAACATCTCGCACATTTACGATATGGTACGCTGGACAAATCATGTGTGGCACAACATATTTGGGATAATAATCACCACATTGGCAAAGAAAATTTGAAACTTGTCAAAAATATTAGACATCAAACTATGCTAGATTCCCTCGAAAGTATTTATATATCAAGGTCGATTAAGAACAAAACTTCATTAAATCGTGCGGCACCTTTAATTTCAAGCCCTTTATTTTCACTTTGCATCTGAACAGCCAAACACTCCTGATTTGTCTGGCAGAATAATAAATTAGTGTCAATAACTCGACCGGTCTATACCGATACTAAGCTCTACGTTTGGTTATCGACTTAAAGCACCCCGCCCCCCCTTTCGTTAATGTCAGATGTTAATGTCGGCCTCTTTAGTTGATCCAATATTCACACAGTGAAATTTCTAGATCAGAGAACATGTAGCTTCCTTAAATATCTCGGAACCTTTTATTTTAAGCCTATTATCCTTAGATTAGATAAAAGATCATACATTTGTCAACCAGAAGACTAAAGTAGTTCTTCGACCCCGTTCCGTTTGAGTATTTACACAATATTCAAACGATGGTCACCCACTTCAACTTACTTCGGACTAGTTCGCTACCTAGGTGTGATATAAATACACAGTAGCGGTTGATTTTAATTTAGAATGTTTCATCCTCTGATGACGCTAACTTGGTTAGTGAAACGATCGTCAGGTCTTTGAAATATGTGTTGTGGTGATTTGGGTTCTCCAAGTGTACTTATATGGTTCAGCAACCTACTGACTTTCCTCGCATCCCAACACACAGCACAAATCCCTTGGATCTCCTTCTTACTACAAAACCTGAATGCTATAAGACATCAGTCAGCTTGGTCGCTCAGACCACGACAAGGTCACTGCTTCCTACGCAATGCAACCCGAGGCCACATAGTCATCACACCCACGTATCGTTTGGCACTACAACTCTGCGAACTGGGACGAAATTCGGGATTACTTTTTCTCATTTCCATGGGCGTCTGTCAGCTTCTCTCCTCCGGACCTCTCTGATATCTCACAAAACGCCACCGAAATCATCCAAGCTGGCATAGAATTATTTATTCCACGTACACAGAAAACCTCTTCAGCTACTCAAAAGCCCTGGTTCTCTAAGTACTGTAACAAGGCCAGACTTGAAAAGGTCAAAGCTCACAAAACGCTTCTACACAATCCCAGGCAACAAAACCGTCAAGCATTTAACGACGCAAGAAACCGCTATGTCCGCATTCTTTCTGAGGCAAAAAACTCGTTTAATAACCACATCAAAAACAAAGTCTTCTCAAGCTCCAACGGCAGCAAACCCTTCTGGGCTCTTGCTAAATCTATTGGTAATAATTTCTGCAAGAGCACGTTCCCACCTCTTGTTTCAGGGGATGAAATTGTTTCTACCGCCCTAGGCAAGGCTCTTTTTGCCTCGTTGTTCGCCAGCAATTGTACTCTCAACCCACCTCCAAATGTTCAACCAGCAACAGTCCCCAATGTCGCGCATAAAATGACGGATATCATTTTCAAAACTAAAAAGGTACGAAAGATGCTCTCTTCTCTTAATACCAGGAAACCCTCTTGCCTTGACGAGATCCCAACAATTGTTCTCAAAAAATGCGCACCAGAACTTGCTCTTGTCCTGACTCGTCTGTTTCTGACATCTTACAATAGAGGCATATTCCCTAGTAACTGGAAAACTGCTCGAGTACAACCTGTCCCCAAGAAAGGATCCAAAGCGCTTTCTAGCGGCTACAGTTCTATTTATCTCCTTTCAGTCATCTCTAAAGTGATAGAAAAGTATATAAACACCGAATTGCCAAAATTTCTTGAAAAACACAGTCTAATCCACGACAGGCAGTATGTATTCCGTCAGCGCAGATCAACTGCCGACCTCCTTTCCTTTGTCACCCATTCTTGGAACAAATCTATGGAACTACACGGTGACTCCCAGATTGTAGCTCTAGACATATCCAAAGCATTCGACCAGGTCGGGCACGCAGCGCTGCTCAATAAACTTCCGGACTATGGCCGACCACTAAAACTCTGTACCTGGACAGCAAATTTCCTCTCCCACCGGAGCATTTCTGTTGTTGTGGATGGCCATTCCTCTGCAATGAGCTATCTTGAACTCCATTCAGAGGAGAGGTATACATCTCATCGGTGACCCTACCCTCATCCAAAGGCTGCCATCTCCTACCCACCGACGTGCCGTTGGTGACCTCGCTCTCTCTCTCTCTATTTTATAGATATCTGCACGGGCACTGCTCTGATGAGCTTTCTTCCATAGTTCCTCCACCTGCTGCTCCCAACAGATATACCAGGGGAACAGAGCGAATACACCCTTTTACTGTCTAGGTCACCAGACCTAGAACATTTTGTTATGCCCGCTTATTTGTCCCGAGGACTTCCAAGTTGTGAAATTCCTTGCCTGCACATGTTTTTCCTTCTCGTGGGAACCTCCAAACCTTCAAGTCCAGAATTAACAAGTTGCCCCTTTCCTCCTTGTCGACACCCACGGTACGATAGTATTTAGGCTGTGAGCTCACATGGTGTGTTGTTGAAATAAAAACATATATATCGTTAGAAATTTGAACAAAGATGTTTCGATGAATGAGTAGGTTCGGTTCTATGTAGTCAGTTGTTAGAAGTGTTATTTTAGTACCCAGCGTATCCTTCTTAGAAGGAATATTTGATAACGACGCTCATAACAAAGGCAGGTATGCAGTTTTACTTACAGGGATTTAAGACTCAACAGTGGGGGTTTGTCTGTATACCTTCCTAGAGGACCCTGTTCGCACCTGCTTGGCAACTAATATATAAATAGTAGATCTAGTCTTTATTTAGTTAGTTTATTCATCCCCTTTGTTAGCGAAACGATCGTCGGGTCTAAAAACTGTTTTGTGATGAATTGGATTATCTTATAATATCATTCGGGAAAACCAAGCTATTAAAAGTAGTTTTTGTTAAGATTTGATAGTGGTTTGGGACAAAAAGGGCACAATGCAACATAACAGTTCACCTGTTGACAGCTTAACAAAGAACTTTATTCACACAGAACAGTGTACAGAGTAATTTGACAGTAGTGCATAGATGACGCAACATGTACGGTATGAAATTTTTAGAAAAATTCCAACACTCTCACTTATCTAAACAGTTTCAATTTTTACCAAACCTACAAATCTAAATTACATTTTTCTCAGTCCTAACTCTAAACAAAATTTTAAAAGTTTCGCCGAACACAATGCAGGGATTTTTTATGTATTACAGGGTTCATAGCCAACTTTTGAGCACTTTAATTGTTATTAAAAATAGTGATACAGTCATATGACCCTAAAAGTTCGGATAAAATATTCTTCAAATATATTCCCTCTTTTGAAGCTTCTGTGATGGCCATATATTCAGTTTCCGTACTGCTCAAAGCTACAGTTGCGTGTTTCCTACATTCCCATGAAATAGACCCAGCTGCCCATTTGAAAGCAAAACTGGTATAGGGTTTTCTATTATAACTGTGACTAGCAAAATCTGAATCGACATATCCAACCAAAACTGAATCATTATTAACATATTCCAAACATAAAGACTTTGTACCTTTCAGATATCTTAAAATTCTTTTGGCACCTTTCCAGTGTGATTCTGAATAGGAGTGGTTAAATTGACTAAGACAATTAACAGCAAAAGTAGTATCTAGCCTTGTCATTATAGATAGAGGAGGTGCGTACTTTTTCCTAAAGGAAGGACATAGTACAGTAAATTCACATTATTTACAAAATCATGTCGTGACACTGTCATACACTACAAGCATCTTACCGACAAACTCCTATTACAGCAATAACACCGCAAAAACAAAATTATATTAAAGTATTTCCTAATACACCAATATAGCAGCATACAATGGTTACTAGTATAGCAAAATGGTAGCATCATTTAATGGCATTATCCCTAACTTGCCCGTACTGCTGTTTGACATTAACCGGAATTTCCTTGTACAGTTTCTTTGTACAGACCGAATCTATTACAAATAAAAATACACCACTGGAGATACATATGAAATATATTTACCTACGACACTATTTACTAGTATCTAGCATATCCCATTATTATACTGCATTCTAATATTGGAACGTCCCTGTTAAAAGGGATCTTGTCATAAATCGAATACTGTCATGTTTAAAGAGCAACGATGCCATATCGGTGAAGAGACCCGAGGTCGTGCTGATTTTTTGTTTCAATAAAAATCTATGACTTTATTTATATTTACACTGAACTGGAACCGAATACATGTACCACACACTAAGTGACCGAATAAAAATAAAGTTAAAAAATAAATGTTGCATTTTAGAATCGAATATCTGTTTTTTCAAACATTTTTCACTTTTGTCGTCATACTGGCCACGTGACTTAGTTTTCCAAAGTCTGTTTCTTAAGTAGTTTTAAAAAATGAAAATTTCGTTAAATATATTAATATTAATGTTAAGTAGATTGTGGCATTTTATTCATATAACTCGAAACGTATTTAGAAATTACCAAATTTGAGAAAATGAACCAGTCCTAATCTTGATAGTTTTTTAAATTTAGCAATATATGTTTTATTGACTTTAGTCACTCCAATTTCAATAATTTTGTCCTTATTTTAGTGAATTTTCTTTAAAAAAAATCACTATTGAGGAGATCTCGACTTTTGAATTTTGAAAAAATTTCTTCAAAAGAGCGCTAATTAGGCCCCCTAGAACACACATTCGTGGTCAGTTTAAATTTTTATGTGTTTATATATATATATATATATATATATATATATATATATATATATATATATATATATATATATATATATATATATATATATATATATATGTATGTATGTATCACACCGATAACTCAAAAAATAATGGGCCGATTTTGATTTATTCGGGTGAGTTTATCGTTTAATGGTATCTAATTTTTGTCGAATTTTCGTAAAAATCAATAAAGCTCAATATATCCGTTATTATACAAGATACAAAAAAGATTGGGTGTCTTGAGCTCCATCTTAAAACAATATTTCTACAATCACAGGCTGGTCCATAAGTCGTTGGTGATACAAATTTTCTTTTTTTTAATCGATTACTCCTTATTGCATTTTTGCATTTTCCATCGAAATACAATGCATGTTTGTAAGAAAAGAAATTCAGGACCCAGCAAGTGCGTTATGCTAGCGAATTGTCATTAAATGCCTCAAATATGAATAGCTCAATTTGTTATTAACCTATAAGGTTGACCAAGAAACCAGTTTTTTCGGGAACATTTTAAGTTTACTTTCTGAAATTTTTCTACATTTTCGAACAATAAAGTTATTTGTGGCACACTGTTTCTACTATATAGGTTATACTCATAACTAAACTTGATGCCTGCTTTCTTAAAAAAACACACATATTTGCTATTAAAAACATTTTAATGAAAATTCAATACCATAACGCATTTGCTGTGTCCAAACTTATATATATATATATATATATATATATATATATATATATATATATATATATATATATATATATATATATATATATATATATATATATATATATATATATTTGTGTCACACCGATAACTAAAAAAAATAAGTCGATTTTGATAAAATGTTCTGAGTAACATTTTTTTGCAAGTGACTTGAATAAGTTTGTTATCCAGATAAATCAGCCCAGGTTTTCCCGGCAAATTTTGGGTTTTCTTTCGAAAACAATTTATATCTCCGGAAATGACAAGAAAAGGGCAACCAAATTTGGTATGCGGGTTTGGATTATAAATAGTGACCCACGTACCAAACTTTAGGTATATGAGTTAAAAGACATAAAAGTTATAGGCATTAAAAAAAATTGGGTTTTCCTCAAAATGTCAAAGTTGCGATTTCAGACGTCAAAATTCGCAACATTTAGGCAAAGAACCTGAAACAAATACGGATTATGTAAAGAAAATGCCGCAAGAAAAGTCTTCTGCAAACCTTTCAGTTTCAGCTTCAACCGTCATTGCATCAAATTTGGTCATCAGTATAACCTATATAGTAGAAACAATGTGCCATGTTTCATCAAATAACTGTATTCTTTAAAAATGTACAAAAATTTCCGAAAGTAAACTGAAAGTGTTCCCGAAAGAACTGGTTTCTTGGCCAACCTCATAGGTTAATAGGAAATTGAGGTATTCAAATTTTAAACGTTTAATGAAAATTCGCTACCATAACGCCCTCACTGCATCCCGCATTTCTTTTCTTACAGACATGCATTATATTTCGATAGAAAATGCAAAAATGCAGTAACATAAGGCGTCTTCGATTAAAAAAAATAATTTGTATCACCAACGACTTATGGGCCAGCCTGTGATTGTAGAAATATTTTTTAAGATGTAGCTCAAGACACCCTATAATGAATGTATACATTTTTTTCGTATCTTGTATACTAACAGACATATTGAGCTTTATTGTTTTTTTACGAAAATTCGACAAAAATTATATTGTAACCAGCGGTTTTTCGTCAGACCTTATAGGGTCAAAAGCTCGTTACTCTTTATTTAACAAAATAGCTAGTATCTCTACTTTCAAAAGGTTAGAGTCAGAATATAATTAAGAAAAACCCTTTAATAAATAATTAATTTATTCCTTACAAAAAAAAGAACTACCAGGATAAATCTTTTACAAACAATCTCTATAGTGAGCACAATTTCCCCTCTACCCTATTCTCTTACTCTAAGTAAACATTAATAATTTGCATTATCGTTTTCCCCAAGTAGCAGAAAAATACAATTGTTATTAGTTTCTTTTGATTGGTTAGGGTGGCGTGTGCCTATTTGAGTTATCATTTAAATAAGTTGTTCTTATCGACCACTTAAAACCTTGGGCCCTTTATTACCTCCAGAGAATCGAATAAATGTTAATAAAAAGGTTAAATCTCACCCAGTCTCCTTATACTTTTCTATCGTTCAGCAGTCTCTCTTTTTCTATATTTGGCACTTATTCCAACACAAAACACAGAATTTTACCCGAACAAGGACCCTTGCTATTCTGGTAACTGTCCCAAACTTAATACCTATTTCAATTTTCATTTTTACTCGTTGTCGCCAATCCAAGTATTTTTTTGTCTATCTCGCATTTTCCATCGTAAAACATACGTAAACACTTACCGAACCACTGGCCCAGTTTCTTTTAACTTAATATGCTGCGTTGTCGTTTTTAATTTCCAGCTGCACATTGAAACTATTGTTTATATTGACAAACCAACTTTTGATATAAAACATTTATTAGCGAATTTTCAGAAGGAAAAATTTCGCTTTCTCTAAACTGATTACCTTCATTAAAGTTAAATACTGTAAATGATGCTCATTTACATTTGCCACCGACCAAAGGAGATTTTTTTTCCATAAGAAAAAAAATCTTACACGAGTTAAGAGGAAAAAAAACGACAGCGCCTTAATCTACGTTGACACACGCTCAACTCACAAACCAAACTACTAGGTTACCTCCAACTCATCTCCTAATCTACCTACATCCTACCTAACTACACTTTATTCTAGGAACACTTCTGTCACTAAACTTTGCCGATATCTTCAGGGTGAGGTCGTTGCTCTGACACTGGGGCTGCAGGCTCGTGTCTGGTGGACATCTTAGGTAGTCTTTTGCACTGCGGTATCTCTAACAGTCCAGCTTGGCACCGTATCTCGGGCCGTACCCATTTCGATTACAGGATACAACTGCGGCGCGCTCGAACCGATTGTCAAGGATCTGCAGTCGGAAGTAGCGGATCCTGACCGGTGGGTACATCGCTCTGTGACGCCGAATTTCCGGTGGACTCGGTACGAACTTTGTTGTGAGTCTGATGTTTGTGCATGACCCAGAACGTTAGAGTGTTCCATACACTGGCCAGTAAGACTAGCCCACAACCGATACAACTGAAGCGCGTTCACGATTACTCCGACCACATATTTGAGTCCCTTAAAGATGATATAGAATCCAATGAGGCCACTAATGAAGGTTCCCAGGTCGCTGAGCCAACCATACAGTTGCTTAATGGTGGACTTGAATAGTGTATTGATCTCTTGAGGGTCAAAGAAATTATGGGTCGAGTACCCCTATGAGCTGGTATCCAAACCCGCCATACGTCGGGCCAATATGTTTTTCACAGCTCTATGTTCACTACCGAACGTGAGTGTCTTTTGAGCCTGATCGATTTCTTCCCTGGTGTAAAGTCCATTCGCTTTTACTGGTTGAAACGGCGTAAAATTTAGTTCAGGAGCTGCTTCTACTTTAAGAATTTTCGGTTCACCATATAGCACAGGTTGAGGATTTAATGCTACCCAATGGTTTTCAATGAAGTGCAGTGGAGGGGCTATTCCGTTGCAATCAATTTCTTCTGCATGAGTCTGTAATATCCTTGTAACAAGGGCCATGTACAGTGACTTATTCCCTAAATTGACTGGTAATTCCTTGAAACATCGATCAGTTCTTCGTAGACTGCCCTTCTTCGGGACACACTGAATAATATATAAAACTTCGCCTAAAACTCTTCCCACTTTGCCTTCGCCTTGGATTATTTGAGCCACTGCATCTGGGGCGATAGGCGCTAACAGCAGCCTGTTCCTTAAAATCCCTCTTCTTGTGGTGCATATTCTATGAACCATATTTACAAATAGTTGGTCTATATCTCGCTTAAAAGATTGCTCAACGTACAGGAACTTACTATTCACATAGGACACCAAATCTGTGTTCTGTGCTACTAAACTCATTTGAGCCTTGATTGATTTTCCCTCTTCTCCTAAGACCACAGTAAGCTTGGGATGTTCTGTTTGCCACGCCACGCGGTAACACAAAAGAGTTATTTTAACCAGTGTGAGAGCAAAGGTTTTATCTTGACTCTCCACCACTATATACACCTGTTGATTTTTCACATCCTTCACCTTTCTGGCGGAACCCTCATACAACAGACTCAGCTCCTCATCGCATCGAGTGACAACCGGTAGGTGCCATACTGCCTCACCTATTAAGCTATCAAAGCAGTAACCCTCTAGGTACGGACAGGTCACTCCTGTCTGCAAATGGATCTGGTTATCTTTCAAACGAACATTGGCCGCTATGTCCGCATTCTTTCTGAGGCAAGAAACTCGTTCAATAACCACATCAAAAACAAAGTCCTATTAAGCTCCAACGGCAGGAAACCCTTCTGGGCTCTTGCTAAATCTATTGGGAATAATTTCCGCAAAAGCACGTTCCCACCTCTTGTCTCAGGGGATGAAATTGTTTCTACCGCCCTGGGCAAGGCTGAACTTTTTGCTTCGTTGTTCGCTAGCAATTCTACTCTCTACCCACCTCCAAATGTTCAACCACCAACAGTCCCCAATGTCGCGCATAAAATGACGGATATCATTTTTAAAACTAAAAAGGTACGAAAGATGCTCTCTTCTCTTAATACCAGGAAAGCCTCTGGCCTTGACGAGATCCCAGCAATTGTTCTCAAAAAACGCGCACCAGAACTTGCTCCTGTCCTGACTCGTCTATTTCAGATATCTTACAATAAAGGCATATTCCCTAGTAACTGGAAAACTGCTCGAGTACAACCCATCCCCAAGAAAGGATCCAAAGCGCTTCCTAGCAACTACAGGCCTATTTCTCTCCTTTCAGTCGTTTCTAAAGTGATGGAAAAGTATATAAACACCGAATTACTAAAATTTCTGGAAAAACACAGTCTAATCCACGACAGGCAGTATGGATTCCGTCAGCGCAGATCGACTGCCGACCTTCTTTCTTTTGTCACCCATTCTTGGAACAAGTCTATGGAACTTCACGGTGAATCCCAGATTGTCGCTCTAGACATATCCAAAGCATTCGACCAGGTCTGGCACGCAGCGCTGCTTAATAAACTTTCGGCCTATGGCCTACCACCAAAACTTTGTACCTCGACAGCAAATTTTCTCCCCAACAGTAGCATTTCTGTTGTTGTGGATGGCGATTTCTCTAAACTGTATCCAATTAATGCAGGAGTTCCTCAAGGTTCAGCTTTAGCCGCTACTTTGTTTCTTCTCCACATCAATGACCTCCTCTCTAGCACATCCAACCCACTTCACAGTTACGCGGACGACAGCGCCCTCCACTCAAATATACAATATTCTAAGCCTGTCTCTTTAGCCCAATTAGATGAGGATCGCAGACTCATGGAGAGTTCTGTCTCCGTGGATCTCCAAAAAATATTAGACTGGGGAAGTAGAAATCTTGTACAATTCAACCCCACCAAATCTCAGTCTTGCTTTCTTTCTCATAAGAGATACACCAGCACTAGACCCATCACAATGAACAACCAAGTTATTCAAAGTAATGCGTCATTTTCTCTTGTTGGCATTTCTGTGGATCCAAATCTTAATTGGCACCAACATGTCACATCAATTGCAGAACTGGCTGCCAAGAAATTAGGTTTCCTCTTCCGGGCTCGCAAATACTTTTCACCAGCTAATCTCTATACCTTATATACTTCAGAAATAAGGCCAAACCTCGAATACTGCTCCCACATATGGAGTGCAGCTGCCGCTTCTACACTCGCTATCCTGGACTCCATTAAAAAGAGAGCTATACGTCTCATCGGTGACCCTACCCTCACCCAAAGGCTGCCATCCCTTGCCCACCGACGTGCCGTTGGTGACCTCTCTGTATTTTATAGATATCTGCACGGGCACTGCTCAGAGGAGCTTTCCTCCATAGTTCCCCCACCTGCTGCCCCCAACAGATCTACCAGAGGAACAGAGCGAATGCACCCTTTTACTGTCCAGGTCACCAGGCATAGAACTTCTTGTTATGCCCGCTCTTTTGTCCCGAGGACTTCCAAGTTGTGTAATTCCTTGCCGGCACATGTGTTTCCTTCTCCTCCGAGCCTCCAAACCTTCAAGTCCAGAATTAACAAGTTGCCTCTTTCCTCCCTGTCAACACCCACGGTACGATAGTATTTAGGCTGTAAGCCCTCGTGGTGTGTTGTTGAAATTAAAAAAAAAATTGGCGACATAATCGGTTAGAGTTATGTCTACTGATGCAATGACGGTCACGCCATGCCATGTTTTTCCATTTTCTACATATGCTGCCCCTGTACAACTACCATCTATGGTTACGGTACCCACTAGGGTCAAGGTTGCGTGAGTGGTGCAATTTTTGACTAAGGCACCAGTCACTTGATTGAACAGCTTTATGGTGCCAAATCTGTGCGTATCTCGGCACTCCTGACCACCTAGTTTTACTATCTCGGTCGAAATGCCCCCATCCACCAGTGAACTATGGGAATGCATTCCACAATACGAGATAATGCGCGTCATCTTAATTAGACACGTATATATCTTTTGCTTCTGGAGTTCGTTTCTTTGGAAGACTTTAGCCTCAGTCTTTTCCACTTCATAATCTTCTTGACCTCTTGGACACTCTGCCACATCTCGAACTAATACTGCGGTAATGTTGGCTTTCGGATCGTTGCAGTCGTAAGCAATGAAAGTCTCTGCTTGGCGACATACCACAAGGATGCACATTGTTCTTAGGAGACCGCACTCGCGAAACATGCCTGCTAAACTCTAGTCCGTTAAGGCAATACTCTGGATCACTAAGTCTATATTAGTTTGCACTTCAAAATTATTCGGGATTAAAGCTACTTTTTCTAAGATTGTCTTTGGATTCGATATGTTTAACTGTCTCTAGGTTACCGGCACCGTATTTATCTTAAGTCCGCAGCTTACAGTTTATTCGTGCTAGCGCTGTTAGAGATTCGATGCGCAGGACAGTTGCTTTTCTTCAAGCTCACTCAGTTTTACACACTTTTCTCTTTTTTATTTTTTTATTTTTAGCACGCGAAGCTATTTGGTTCCTACCAGATAAAAAATAATTAAATGAGCCGGAGGTAACGCTCATGTTTTATTTTACCTTTTCCCTCAATAACCTATATTCTAACCAGTTACAATGACTTAGAGAGAGAGAGAGAACAAAGGAAGGCCCAGATTTAAGGCATTCAACCTCCTGACGCCTTCAAAAACATTCTCATAAGATATAATATTTGTTTAACATAGGTGCGGAATGCTCTAGGAAAGTTTTCTCTTCCTTCGTTCTCAAAATGTTATACATTTCCTTGAAAAAAAAATGGCGACTAAAAATTTTGTCTGTTTTTGAAACCTTTCAAGCTCCAGACGGTTTCAAAAGGTATATAGAGGGCTGGAATCAGATGGTACCCAACCTAAAACGAGGTTCGCGATTGACGAAGAATACCGCTTAGAAACACAAATGCTACACTCAACCCAATTATTTTAAAACTAACGAGACATATTCTTTTATCCATATTCACACGGGAAACAAAATCAGTTTCCCCATCAACGGAGTGACAATTAATTGGTGGTCACATTACCTTCCAATAAGAAAAATAATATATATATATATATATATATATATATATATATATATATATATATATATATATATATAACATATATACTAGGTACCACCCAGTCCTTCAGGGCCAAGAACACGGCCTGAAGTTTTATTGAGAATCTCAACTTTGTAACAGAGTATGTAACACCGTCTGTTAGTTTTTTTTTACATATAGGAATACTATAAGAGGGCAAGCTGGGGCGTGCCAAAGATGCCGAACCTCCTCGTTCGTGCCATCTGACATATTAACCTTCATTTAAATGCACACTCACCTAGTGACGTGGCTTTTACTTATCTGAATCGCCTGGTACATAAAATAGCGACGCATTTTAAATGTACATCTGTTTTTCCACTAAAGTGCAGCTGGCCATCTTTTAAATCGCCTCTGGGCAGCTAGTTTACGTCTCTGGCTGGAAAGCTGAAAAAAACAATAATAGGTTGTGGAAGCCTAGAAGGTATATACATATTTCTCCGCTATGCTGTGAAAGTAATACTATATCCATTTAAATTCTCCCTCTAAGATCATCCTTGTACTATCTTACTACCTCATGAAAACATTAAGTGTAACCAAAACAAAACATGATTTCCACAAGAGAGGAAAAAACAAAAATTCATCGCTAATAGTTCATAGTACCGTCCCAGTATAATAATCAAACTATGCTGTGATCTGCTAGCTCACGGTAGAAGGGCACACTCAATGTCCTTATCTCATATATCTGCCCGAAACCTACTTATCCCTTTCCTTTTTCACGACTTAAGTTTTGTACTAGCTAACGGGAGAAGGGCGCACTCAATGTCCTTCTCACAGACATCTACCCTAGACTATCTGTGCGCTGTCCGATCCTGAAACAACTTTGTCATTCTGGGCTCTGCCCACACCGCTGTATGGGTTTACGTTCCCGCTGGGTACGTCTATATTGAAAATAATCCAGTCTTTCTGGAGCCTGACGAGTTCTCGCCTGAGGTTGAGGGTGACTCTCCCTTGAGATGTCTTCAATGTCGTCTGATGGGCAAGATATTCTCTCCGGTGACCTTTCACTGGATTCTGGACTGGCATCAAATGTTACTGCTCTCCTACCTAGCAAACGAGAAGATCTCCTAGTTGAGGCGATATCTGGGCTCTGCAGGGCGCTTTGAGCTTGATTACCTATAGGCAGCCTTACTAGCGTATCCGGAACCGCAAAGGGTAGTAGGTTGGATTGTCTAGACGGCTCTCTATTTAGCTCGCCCTGTTCCCCGTAAAGTAAATTCGTGGGTTCTTCTCGGGTACCCCCATCTTTAGATTCCGGTTCTTCCCTTACTATATAAGGCTTCATGCGGTTGACATGCACCACTTGTTCCTTTCGAGAATGTGTCTTCTTTACTCCGTAGGTTACTGGACCAATAATGCGAACTATACGGTAAGGACCCACCCATCTGGGGGATAATTTCCTTGAGCCTCCCGTCTCATTCGAGTCATTTTGGACAAACACTAAATCCCCCAGATTGAACTTTTTATATTTCTTTCCCTTATTATAATGCTGATTCCTCGTAGTCACGGCCTTGTTTGTGTTTTCCACTACCTTATGGGCGACCTCTTCCATTCGAACCAATAGCTCCGTGACATAATCTTCTCCGTATCTTTTCCTATCCGGTCGAATAAACTCATCTATTGGGAGTACACATTCTCGCCCATAGATCAAAAAATGCGGGTCGTAACCTGTAGTTGAATGGGTGGTAAGCCTGTAGGCTAGTAGAACATATGGTAAAACATGATCCCAATTACGTTGAGATCTGTCGACGTAGTGTGCTAAGGCATCCTTTAGTGTGCGATGAAACCGTTCCACCTGGCCATTAGTCCCTGGAGCGTAGCTCGCCGTTTGCAGCTTCTCAATCCTCAACAACTTGCAGGTCTCTTTAAAAACATTTGACATGAATTGGTACCTCGATCAGTTAGCAGCTGGGCTGGGCAACCATTTCGACAAACGATATGTTCGACGAACGCTCTGGCCACTGTTTCGGCTTTCGCATCTGCTAGGGGTATGGCCTCAGCATATTTGGTGAAGTAGTCCATAAATATCAATATATATTTATTTCCTTCATACGTGGTTACCAAAGGGCCTACGATGTCCTTCGAAGTCAAGCTTCAGGGCTCTCTGACTGTATCAAATCTCTGCATCGGCACTTTCTTGAAGTGCGGCGAGGTTTTACGTCGGCTGCAAGCAATACAATTTTCACAATGCTTGTTCACGTCCCTAGTTAGGCTGGCCCAATAAAACCTTCGCCTAATACTATCCAGCGTGCGCTGTTTGCCTGCATGACCGGCCAGTGGGTTGTCATGGAAATCCTTCAGTACCTTGTGTACGTAATTTTTTGGTAAAATTAACCTATCAAACCGATCCTTAGGATCTTACTTATATAACACGCCTTCGGCGTCTTTATAATAGACGGCGGCCTTGTCCGCATCATTTCTATCCAGATTATTTAGAATCACCTGGCAAAGCTCATCTCTTTCTTGACTTTGTCTTAACTCGGTTTTATCCCACATAGGCTCGGCCAGGGTTTCCTCCCCCGTTATTATATTGATCGTGTGTGGGTGCTCTTTAGCGGCGCATACACACAATTGTTCCCCTGAACCATAAAATATAAAATTGAGCATGTCCTGAAATTTTCCGGCAGCCGCCATATCGGGGTCCAATTGACTGAGGTTTAACTGTGTTATTTTGTCCTCTGTACATTTCTCTCTGAGATTTCTTAAACAATCTCAAACCAATTGATTCGAGGGGTCCCCAAAATGAGCGTTTTTTGCTATCAAGCAATACACTATTTCCGATTCGTTCTTTAACCTGACAACCTCTCCCAGTGTAAATTATTCATTACTTTTCCTCCATGAACCAAAATTATCCAGAATCCATCTATCTACGTGATTCCTAGTTTTTCCATCTTCGGTCACCCAATGCGCTATCGGTATCCCCTCCTTCATTTCCAAGATGTTACAGGCTATTTCCTGGATCTCAGCCTTGGGCAAAGAGGTATGCGTCTTGCAGTACGTTTCAAAGTCACCGTACGTTCCATCGACGTAGTAGTCCGTGGGATCATATTTCCTACTAAAAATGTCTGCGTTGCAGTGTTTCTTTCCCTTTCGATATACTACGTCAAAATCATATTCAGAAAACAATAATGCCCATCTAACTAGTCGGCTGTTCGTAGCGTTGGTGACTCCTGTTTTAAGAATCCATCTTAATGGTCGGTGATCCGTAACCACCGTGAAACTAGTGTTATAAAGGTAACATCGGAACTGTTGTATGGCAAATATTACAGCCAACAGTTTCTCCTCCGTTATGGAATAATTCATTTCTGCTTTCTTGAGTTTTCTGCTGGCGAAAGCAATGGGTTTTTCATCTCCTTCCCTGACTTGGCTTAGCACAGCTCCTAATCCAGTACCACTGGCGTCGGTGGCTAGGATAAAGGGTTGGGAAAAGTTTGGAAAGATCAGTAATGCTTCTGACGCTAGATCTGTTTTTAAAGTATTGAACGCCTTCAACACTTAATCGTCGATTTTAAAAGGAACGTCTTTCCTAGTAAGATTTACTAACGGTACAGCTTTGGTGGCCAGGTCCTTGACAAACTTTCTGTAAAAATTTATAGCACCTAGAAATTGTCGGACACCCTTAACATTTTTCGGTATAGGCAAACTTCGAATCTCCTTTAGTTTTTCCGGGTCGGGTTGAATTCCCTCGGTGGACAAGGTGTGTCCCAAATACTTGACTTTGGTAATTGACATTTTCTGGGTTTTAATTGTAGACCAGCCTCTCTCAGTCTCTCAAAAACCTGTCGTAAGCTAGCTAAATGTTTATCCTCCTCTCCGTAACTGAATATTATAATGTCATCTACATATACCAGACAACTTATATTCAATATGCCATGAGAAATAAAGTTGACAACGCTGGAGATTACCAGGCGCTTGTCAAATTCCAAACGGCAACCGCAAGTATCCATAGTGCTCTTCGTATGTACTAAAAGCAGTATAGGGTATAGATGTTTCCTCCATAGGTATATGATGGTAGGCATCCGACACATCGAGCACCGAAAATTTCAAACTACCATCGGCATGCCAACTTTGCACCAAATCGGCAATATTCGGCAAGGGATAGTAGCCCTTTTTCGTAACAGCATTTAATCCTCTATAGTCTATACACATTCTGATCTTCTTTTCGCTATTTGGCAACATTTTTGTAACTAACACAACTGGAAAAGACCAGGGGCTAGTAGACTGGTGAATCACGCCCGCTTTTAGTAGCCTTTCTATTTCGGTCTTTACTACCTCTCTCTGTTTGTAGGGTATCCTGTAGGGCCGTTTATAAATTGGAGTCGTTCCGGGTTCTAACTCTATTTTATGTTCAACTCCTCTAGTTATTTTGATGACATCTGTGTCTTTCCGAAACAGATATGAATACTTCACAAAAAACGATTCCACTCGTTTCCGATTCGAACCACTCAGATGATCTAGGTCAAATTCTTCTAACCAATTTCTGCTCACAGAGTTGATTCTATTGCCTTCTTGTTGCTCCCGTACTTCTTCAGAATATTCCTCTGTAGTTATTGCTCTTCCTACCCTCTGTCATTTTCTTAGGGTATAAGCAGCAGGTGCAAAATTCATGACCCTAACTGGTATACCCTCATCAATACCGACCACTGTCCTTGCGGCATGTACGTACGGGTGCCCTAAGTCAATCCCTTCAAAAGTCGCTACAGAACCTACTAAACTATCCTTCAGCCGTGCCTCTATCACTGCTTTACAGTACGGGGGAATTACTACGTCATCTGTGACCATCACCTCCACATTATCTGGTTCATTTCCTATACTGACCCTCTTCTGAATCGTTGACGACGAAGGATCCTTATCTTGCGTCTTCACGTCCACGAAGGTTACTGGATTTAATGGCTGTATATTGTCACTCTTACTTTCTTGGCTACCAACACTACTTTGATGCCCCATACTTGGCGGCTTTTCGTCAAACAGCCATTTCGGCTCTACGACTGTTTCATCTTGGGGTAAGGCCCTTGTGAACTCCCTAGGTCGTATAGGCCCCTCGTGGTAGTTGTCCTCGTCACCCTCACTTAGTTCACCGTACTCGATGACGTGGACACAAGCGTCCACGGGAGGCGGGACGTTATCTTTAACTTTCTGTGTTCGACGTTGACGGTTGCGGCGGAGGGAAGAGTTCTTGGTAGCCAAATGGATTGTTTCCCCTACGCTTGGTAGGTCCTTCGCCCCTGAGGAAAGGGGTAAGACTCATTTAGTTTCCCTGACAGCTTGGATTCGAGGCCTGTCTCTCTTGGTCTCCAGGCTGGAAATTTGCGGGAGGGTAGTCCTGGAAATCCTGAACTGCACCCGTTCGATACCTAGGGGTTTTACCTTTTTCCGCTTTTTCCTTAATCCAAAACGTTTTACCCGCTGTGCCTGGAGATCGTCTTACAGAGGTTTTCTTGCTCGACTTGCCCTTGGTCGCGCTGGCGTGGAAACTTTTTTCTTTCCACCCTGTAGCTGGTTTTGTGTTTCACTTTGCCTCTGGTAAAATGTTTGCACACTTTTTAACCAGCTTGACCAATCGCTAGATGTTGACTTCTGCTTCTCGTTCTTGGAATGATTTTCACCCCCTTGGGGTCGGGAGGCAACCCTAATTTTAGGAGGCGGGTTCTGAAAAGCGTTTTCTGTACCTTGCTGTCGTGGGAACCTCTCTATGGGCCAGTTTTTCTGTCCCTCTTGCTTACCAAAATTTTTGTTTCGGGAGCCCTCTTCAATAGGGTCTTTTTGTTTTCCAATCCCTTGCCGCCGAGGAAGCATTTTCTTCTGGTTAGCCGGTTGGGTTTCACCCGTTGAATTATAGTACGGCGGGGGTCGGGCTGTAGGTGGCAGACGTAATGGACCTCGCTTGTCTTGCTCTACGTAAGGTTCTCGCTTGCGGCGCCCGCGTCTATTTTCCACCATGTACCACTCATCCCTCGTAGACGCCGAAGGACATTTTCTTCTGGTGTGCCGGTTGGGTTTCACCCGTTGAATTATAGTACGGTGGGGGTCGGGCTGTAGGTGGCAGACGTAATGGACCTCGCTTGTCTTGCTCTACGTAAGGTTCTCGCTTGCGGCGCCCTAATCTATTTTCCACCATGTGCCACTCATCCCTCCTAGTTAACAACTCTATGTTCTCAGACGTGTGAAATCTCTATTCTGACCTTCTATATAGGGGTATTTCCCAACCCCATGCACAAATTTTTGGCTCTTCCCTATAACTAATGACGAATTGATGTTCGCACATTATGTCTCTGCCTAGCAGAACGTCTATATCTTGTAGCACTTCGTCTTCGCAAACTATCATCCTTACCTCTTTGTAAGGCTGACGACCGTTGGCCGACAAGCCCACTCTTGTTGCCCCTATCGCTCTGAGTTCATGACCGGATGCACTTATTAAGCTAAGATAACCTAGACCATCCTCGTCAATGTCGTCCTGGTCAATCAGGAACCGCTTTATCAAGCTCACTGAAGAACCTGAATCAACCAGGGTCTTAACTAGGACTCGATTAACCTCCAACAGGCAGACTGAGGGAAACTCCCTTACCGAGACCGACTGAACGTCGGCAGATACCTCTGTGCTAAAGTATACTTGTTTCCACACTGACCGCAACCAGAATTTGACTTCCGTTTTGTACGCTCGGTGGATAGTGCTTCTATGTTGTCAACGCGCTCTATGCTGCGTTGTGTGAGCCGACCTGAGCGATTCCCACGTGAGGAATTTCTGAAACCATCCTGAAGGGGTCGGGAAGCGCTGTTTGGGCAGTTTTTAGCCCAATGACCTGGCTTGCCACACGCGTAATAGACGGTCGAGATATTCCCTGGACATTCTTTGGCATTGTGACCTACCCTATCACAAAGCTGGCAAGATACCTCTGCCTCGATAGCCACCACACGCTGCATCCGACTACTAGTAAATGAATCATTAAGCTCTTGCAACCAGGCCATCTGTTCAGCCTTGGCTAGTGTTAATTCCGGGTCCTGCATCAAAAGCAACCCTATCTTCTGCATTATGTCTCTCTTCAGACCCGTTTTGAATTGTGTTATCAACATCTCGGTGTTTTTCTTTTTTTATTCCCGGAATTTCGTCAGGTCTAGCCCCGTTCAGATCATGCTCTAATAGTCAGGCGCCTAAATTTTTCAGCCTAGTCACAAACTCTAACACCATCTTATTTGACTTTTGGTATACCCCTAGAAACTTCATTTGCAACTCCCCGGGCATAGAAATCGGCCTAAATCGGTCTATAAAACTTTGCTTAAATGCCACATAATCTAGAAGATCTAATCGTGGCATTATAGTAGTCCAATGCGGGACCAATCAATTTATATTTGACCAGTTTCAACACCTCTGCTTGGGGCCAATTATCTAATTTGCCCCTCTTTTCTATTTTAAGGAACACTTTTTCCACATCCTCGCCTGTGATATCAGGCACAGTTGTGGCGATTATACCCCAGGAAAAGGCAGGTCTCGTAAGATACGACATGTTCGCTGCAGGGTTGAGAGAGGTGCATGTGGTCAAGAAATCTCCCACTGGAATGCCTGCCTTAGGTATAGCACCGGTTGCACCAGGTTGTGGTTTTGGCGTGTATACACCAGCCGGAAGGCCGGTTAAATAGTCACCACTGCCTGCAGCGTCGGTCTGTCCTGGCTGTGGCATATTAAGTGAACCCCTTTTCCAGGCACCCCCAACGTCTATGATTATCGGAGGTGTTGACATACACTATTGGTCCCACCTCGTATACTAGATAGTTCAAAACTAAAGTAAGTTAAGTAAGGAGAAGAATACTCCCGGTCAGAATAACCAACTCTATCTTAACAAACCAAATTTAAAAAAAGAAAAAAAAAAAGAAAAATCGCCAACGATATTCATAACACGGTATTAGGTCCACTGGTGAGCGGAGGCCTTCAAAAAAATGTTTTGAACTGCCTTAAGTTTGGACCAAGGAAGAAAATGTTGGTCGCCCCTCGTATACCCAATAACTGACTAATAGTCCGCCTATTGAAGGTAACACGATTTAATTTAATTTATTCTTGAATTGAATGTCGTTCACGCGCTAGAAAATATCTGTTGCCTAAGCAAATTCCTTATTCGATTTGGTTCATAATAATTGTTTTATATAAAAAAAATATTTATTTGACGATCTAAAAAGTATTTTTAAAAAAATTGATCGAGATTTATAATGCGGCGAAATACATATAGCTTAACAAGGGCACAGATATGTAAAAAAAAAGTTTAGATCATTAATAAAATATCTGAGAAAAATAATAGAATTAAACATTCACGCAAAACGGCTCTGCATTCGACGTGGCTTGCCTGGTTTGCTAAAAAAAAATCTCAACCCACAAGTAAAATGAGTGATTGGCTCTTAAATTTCTCTTGGTGGTCTGTCGCCTTACAAGAACTACTCTGAAATCCCTAAGTCTTAACTGCTCCAAATATAAAATAAAACGCTCACAAATTAAACATCTATCAATAATTATAATAATTAGATATCTGGAACAGTGGTTAGTAAGCAGCAAGCTGATTTTCTCAATGTAACCGAGCTCTTTTTCTTTATATATATATATATATATATATATATATATATATATATATATATATATATATATATATATATATTATATATATATATATATATATATATATATATATATATATATATATATATATATATATATATATATATATATATATATATTCCACTCTCGAAAGGGCTGTGGGATTCATAGG
Source organism: Tillus elongatus (assembly GCA_964006375.1). NCBI lineage: Eukaryota > Metazoa > Arthropoda > Insecta > Coleoptera > Cleridae > Tillus > Tillus elongatus. The sequence goes on along the minus strand of OZ023269.1, from coordinate 73,330,457 downwards.
AAATTAAAATCCAACCCAGCTGTCACCAAATGTAACCAGCGGTTTTTTGTCAGACCTTATAGGGTCAAAAGCTCGTTACTCTTTATTTAACAAAATAGCTAGTATATCTACTTTCAAATGTTAGAGTCAGAATATAATTAAGAAAAACCCTTTAATAAATAATTAATTTATTCCTTACAAAAAAAAAAGAACTACCAGGATAAATCTTTTACAAACAATTTCTATAGTGAGCACAAATTCCCCTCTACCCTATTCTCTTACTCTAAGTAAACATTAATAATTTACATTACCGTTTTCCCCAAGTATCAGAAAAATACAATTGTTATTAGTTTCTTTTGATTGGTTAGGGTGGCGTGTGCCTATTTGAGTTATTTAAATAAGTTGTTCTTATCGACCACTTAAAACCTTGGGCCCTTTATTACCTCCAGAGAATCGAATAAATGTTAATAAATAGGTTAAATCTCACCCAGTCTCCTTATACTTTTCTATCGTTCAGCAGTCCCTCTTTTTCTATATTTGGCACTTATTCCAACACAAAACACAGAATTTTACCCGAAGAAGGACCCTTGCTATTCTGGTAACTGTCCTAAACTTAATGCCTATTTCAATTTTCATTTTTACTCGTTGTCGCCAATCCAAGTTTTTTTTGTCTATCTCGCATTTTCCATCGTAAAACATACGTAAACACTTACCGAACCACTGGCCCAGTTTCTTTTAACTTAATATGCTGCGTTGTCGTTTTTAATTTCCAGCTGCACATTGAAACTATTGTTTATATTGACAAACCAACTTTTAATATAAAACATATATTAGCAAATTTTCAGAAGGAAAAATTTCGCTTTCTCTAAACTGATTACCTTCATTAAAGTTAAATACTGTAAATGATGCTCATTTACAATATACCATTAAACGATTAACTCTATAGCTTAGACTACTGCTAAAGCATCAGAGAAAAGGTCTATTTGAAATGAATTTTCTGGAAATATTTTAGTAAGATGAAGGACAATGACGGTTGAAGCTAAGACTTCAGGCTTTGTATAACATTCTTCTTGAGGCATTTTCTTTCCATAGCTCGTATTAGTTTCAGGTTCTTTGCCTAAATGTTGCCAATTTTGACGTTTTAAATCGCGACTTTCACGTCTTGAGGAAAACCCCAATTTATTTTTCTTTAAATGCCTATAACTTTTTTGTCTCTTAACCTAGAGAGCTAAATTTTGGTAGTAATTTACCTATAATGATAAACCCGCCTACCAAATTTGGTTGCCCTTAGTTTGTTATTTCCGGAGATATAATTTTTTTTTCGAAATAAAACACAAAATGTTCCGGGAAAACCTGGGCCGATTTTCCTGGCTAACAAACTTATCCAAGCCACTGGTAAAAGGTAGGTACTCAACAAATGGTTGAAGGCAAATATTACCTCAACTTTTTGTTAATGTGAATTTCATTAAATTATAAAATATTTAATAGTTTTCTGTGAAGAAAATATGTTTTTGGTTCACCTTGATGGGATGTACGGTTCTCGAGAAAAATCAGTTATATAATTATGTTATATACTATAAATCGACGGTAACTTTTATGTGTGAATTTTTTAATTAATTTAAAAAGATCCGATTTCATTAAAGTTCATCGTCTGGTGTATTAGAATTGCTGAGGTTCAAAATTTTGTAAAAATTAAACTTAAATTATTTTTTTTGTATCGGATTTATTGGCTTCGGATGCAGTGTCCATTCACCTAACTTAAAATTGAGTTTCATATCAGAGGAAGCTATACTGTCATCATGTCAAGTTTTATACCTTGTGGAGAGCTGTAGCTAGCTCCTGTAGAGCTCTTTCAGATCAGGAGTATGTATGTGTGCGCTTAAATGGCCCTCCTCACACTGGACTGGATAAGGCGACACATTCAGTATTGCAATACCAATTTTCTCCATCCCACCTTCTCAGTTGCCGAATACAAAATCTGTATCTCGCACAGACATTTTTAAAAGGTTATATTTACCTCTTCAAACACGATTACTTTTTGGAATGGCAGGCGACCCTTTAATATTTATTTTATTCATTTAGTATAGTGAGCTGGTGAATTATAAGATCGAAATTATTAATATGGATATCATAATTTTGTATGCCGACAACTTTATAGCTTAGCCATATAATTAAGGATAATTAATAAAATCTGTCCATGACCGATGCTAGGCGCTCGCTGTGACAAACAGTGTATTGAAAATTTGGATCGTTATCCAGTATTCCGGATACACATATCTCTCATATGGTATCCTCGCCTGAAAGAGCTCTTGTGAAGCTTTTTTTCTGAACTTGTTTATACGATTATTCTGTCTTAGTTTTGATCATAGAATACTTAGTTAAAATCAATATCACAATTTTTTTTCTCCCTCAGGGCTCGTCCGTGGCTTTGCCGCCCCGATAGCACTGGAACCTTTGGCTTATTGTGCATGCCCTTAGTCTTACATTTCTATTCTATGGCCTGCTAATTGAAAATATGAGAGTTTTGTTTTCCATAAAATGTAACTCAATTTTACCTTGATTTATACTTATAGACACCAGCTGGAAGATCTTTATGAAATATAATAATTTTAAATGAAATTTAAAAAAGGATAAATACAAGTTACAATCCGTTCTCTAAGATTTTATGGCATATGACATAATTTTCAAAATGGGTTTTCTTGAAAATCGGGCACCCTATCGAAGTGAAATACGAGCACATTCTCTTCTTCGAAAACAGTCAAATTTTACAATTCATTATTAAAATGTGTTTCAAGTGATAAATATTAATAGGCATATTTAAATAAAGGCATATTAAGAGAGCAGAAAGTAGGCCTATGGGACAAATGTTTCTTACAAACAGTACCTTGAGGACAATTAATCAATGCCACTTTTTTAAGCTTTTTAGTTTTTCTCTATAAACTAGTCAGTTTAACTTTTACTTAATAACAAGAAACTGCAAGGTTACTAGTATTATAATTCTTAGAGTCTTTTCAGAAAAAATCAGATAAAATACAAGAAAATATTGTTTTCAACGAAAAATAATCTGTTTTACTCAGATCTCCACTCTGATACCAAATACGTGTTCCAATAAATATTAAACAGTGATCAATTTGAAGTAACTCATGTCAATTAGTATTGTTAATAAAACTAACTAAAAAAATTTACTACTTATTAAGTCTCTCAATACAAATTTCAATACAGTTATAAGAATATTACGTAGTCAAATAATTATGATATCGAAAGATACATATTTTGAAAAAGTTGCTCTGCAAATTTTTTTCCTGGACATGTTATTAATTCTTCAAGTATTTAGCCACAGTGGTCTATATGGCTCTAAACTTGAAACGCGCATTTTTTTTTCTTATCCAAAAACGCACACTATGCACACACACGCACGCATGTGTGCAGAGACGTATTTATATGCATTCCCATAAATATGTTTAAAGAATACTGACATACAGTTACACGTACATTTATTTTATATATTTTATATTATTAATATAGTGCAATTTTCGGTGTGTGTTTGTGACTGATTAAAAAACACAAAAACAAAAAATAACGGACTACATTCATGTGATGAATATTTCTAAAATGACAAATACCGACCACCTGGCGCTTTTACTTCCTAGAAAATCGTCACTTATTTCATGTAGTTTCATTCAAATACTATACTATGATATAAAATATTTACACATTTCATTAGCTGCTTATTTTAGCAAAATACTATTCTAGAAATTGTATATTTAGGATAGAAATTCCTACGAATTTATTTCTTTTTTTTTTACTTAACTCGCCTTTGCGGTCAATTTCACTGCCTGTAGACCTCTCTAAGTCTATTCAAATTGTTTTTGGAACACCAAACAAGACCAAATGTATTTATTTGCTCTATTACTTGGAACACAAAAGTGATACCAAAAAAGTCATCTCTTATCCCCGGTTGCACAAAGTTTTGTCCAACAATCATCAACTAATAAAAGAATAAAATTAATAATGATTATTAGTTTTGTTGCACCAAAAAATATGTTCTTGGTTAGCTAACAATTTTTTCACAGAATTAAAAAAGAGCACACTTGTTTTTGTGCAACATAAGTAATAATCAGTGAGTAATGAATTGTAACTACCAATTACCTGATTATTGTTTATCAAAGCTGTCTGACATTAGTAGCCTCAGTGCCATAACGGATAGAGCATGAGCCGTTTGTGCAAAAGGCTTGGATTCGACATCCGGGCGCACTGAGGCGAGAAACAAATTTATTTCCTTAAAAACATTACAGCACAAACTAGAGTTTTACATCTCCCGAAGCCACCAGAGTGTTTCAGCAAGCTGAGTGCGAGCATGCTCCGTTCTTTGGAGGTGACTTAAAGCTTTCAGACCCGTGTCCATACCATTTTGGTATCTCCCTATCCTCGTTACAGAAAGAAAGGAGTTTGGCAAAATTTACAGGTTGGTGAGGTGAAACTCTTCCCTGTTGTTGGTGATTGGCCATAGTCGCGGTAAGAGACCGACGGTAGGTAAATAAAAAACACACAACACAACTGTGCATTAGTCTATTAGGAAGTCTAATCATATAGTAATAAATTGCATGAAATTATACATCTTGAACTTTTCTAGTAAATTACTGTATCAACATTTTGCCCAACTTATTAGGAAAAAATCCACATAGAAATATACTTAACACATAAAAAATATTTTAGAAAATAATTGAAATGATACGCATTAAGTGGAAGTTTATTTTTGACAGGGTGATGATAAGCTACTTGAACGATAAAATAGTCAAAAACGTTTGCATGATTAGAAAACAATTTCTTATATTAATTTCATTATTATCGTCTGACACCATAAAAAATTGAATTTCATCTTTTGGAGAAATAGCGATACGTTTCCAACGATGTAAAAAAGTGAGTATAATAAAAAATAACGCTGGGTATCTCTTTTTCCACATTTTCATTGATTTTATGTAAACAGGTTTTTTCCCTTAAGGCTCGTCCGCGTCTTTGCCGCCCCGATAGCACCGCAGCCTTTGGCTTATTGTGCATATGTGAACTGATACTACCCGATATTATCTATGATATCTCTTTTGGAGATCATAATATTTATCATACATAAAAAAGGTAAGATGCTTACGGGCAATTAGGCCATTGCTGACCCTTTTTGCTCATCTAAACTAACCTACCCTCCAGCTTGAGCTCGATCTCAACGACGACAGTGATTTTGAAAAATCATCCGCTGCCGGTGAGTCTCGAACCGTCCACCCCCGAGTCCGTACTGGAAAATCTGAATCGACTTTCCCGCACGGCCACGGAGGCGCTTATTTATCATACATATATAAAGTTTCCTGAAATACCCAATTACCATTTTTATAACTATAGCTTTTTTAAGTAATACTTAATAACCATTATATAAGAACTAGTGATGCGAATACATTTTGCTTAATATTATACATATTACTTAAACATATAAAGTTACAGGGAGTAATATATTTTCCAAAAATTATGAACAGCGGCAACACAGCGGAGTGCCAGGTACATGGATTATATACTGTTTAGTTGGCCTCTAATATTAAAGGATGATGCTTGATGCTTTATTCCTGTAATGTAAAATTATTTAATACAAATTTCTTTTACCATGCTATTAGTGTACTAGGCATTCCTCGATACAACTTCCGTTACATCCTACACAGTATGCTGTACCACATCTGTTTCTCTCTCGTATTATCTGTTTACAATAGAACGCATTTAGTGTATTTTTCTCTGTCTATAAGAATATTCTGATAGAATTTTGCCTGTAATAGAGCTTACCGGTATTAGCGTTTCTCGTTTGGCCTCAATATTATGCTAGGCAAATATTTTAGCAGTGGACGAAGTTACATTTCGGTAGGATGGTTTGCAGTTGAAATAAATATACATGGCAATATATTTGTCGGTATTACACATTATTTTAACATCTCTTTCCTGTACTATATCCTTCTTTTATAATAAATTCTGTGGACCCTAGATAGATACATTAAGCTACCTAGGAACTGCTGATAAGCCAGACCCTTTCTACAAATTTCAGAATTTATTTCATAAAAATATGGATTTTTGTCGATTGGTGTACTCATACATTTACAATCGCTCATATTGAATCGTTTCAATATATTATCAATATATTGTTCTTGGTCCAATGTTATTCTATTTTTATCCTCATCTATCCTGACTCTCATACCCAAGCATTGTCTCAATCGACCCAAACTTTTAATCTTAGACTTGTCAGTCAACTGCTTTTTTAAGGAATTTGTTTCCTCCATAGAGTCAGAAAAAATGAAGAAATCATCTACGTAAACAGCAACTATGGCCATGAAACCTTCTCCTCTCTTAATAAATATACAGGGTTCATATTTACTTTTTATATAATTTAAGCTTATTAGTACATTCTCAACCTCTTTGTACCATACACGAGAAGACTGTTTCAAGCCATATATAGCTTTATTTAGTTTTAAAACCTTATTACACTTGTTAGAGTAATCGCGATCAAAACCTTTTGGTATTTCCAGGAATACACTTTCAGTTTTCTGTTCAAAAAAGCCATAACTACATCCAAATGTTGAATCTAATTTAAGTTTGACTGACAATGCGAAAAGCAATCTTAATGTTAATTGCTTGACTATTGGAGAAAATTCCTCATCGAAATCAATACCAGCTCACTGATTGAAACCTTTTGCAGCTAACCTTGCTCTATAGGTAACACTTTCATCACTACCGATTTTTTTCTTGAAAACCCACTTGCAGTTAACAGGTGATTGAGCTTTCGGAAGGCCCACGAGCTCCCGCGCACGGTTTTCACTAATACATTTCATCTCGTCTGTCATGCCATCTATCTATTTGTCCCGATTTGATCCTGCAAGAGCTTCTTCCACTGAGTTTGGGTCTCCCACCGAAGGTAGGCTTTCTTCTATGGATTTTTTTGGTTTCCTGGAGTGAAATAGGTGATAAAGTCTTCAAATTTCTTGACGTTTCTGATACTTTGAAATCTCCTAACAATTTCTGGACTGCTGTCGCTTTCAAGTGAACTTTTATCTTCAGAAGAATTTTTGGGACTGCAAGTTTCACCAACGCCTTGCTCTTGAGATTTTAGTATTAGTTCTAAGCATAATGAGGCTTCTCCATCTGAAACTTCCTCTTTCCAACAGATTTTATTTTCATTTAGACCATCAACACTTATATACCCTTCTGTACCTGAAGTATTTTTTACTTTCCATCACATGAACGTCTCCACTTGGGAAGATTTGACCCGTTGTTGTATTGTAAAGCCTATAGCATTTTGTCGTTTCTTGAAATCCAGCTAGAATTAAGTTCTCAGATTTCTTATCCCACTTTTGCCTTTTCTCTTCGAGAATGTGTACGATTGCCTCACTGCCAAAAATTCGTATATGGCTGAAATCTGGTTTTCTGCCAAAAAAGATTTCATAAGGTGTGATTGAGATGTTAGCAACCGCTGATCTGTTTCTTAGATAGCAAGCTGTGCTTACTGCCTCAGCCCAAAAGCGTTTATTTAGACCTGCTTCATAAAGTAAACACCGAGCTTTCTCTATCAGTGATCTATATAATCTTTCTGAATGCCCATTTCATTCACGAGTGTATCTGTATCTACCATGACAACCCATGTAGCAGGAGATTCTGACTACAGAGCTTCCACAAATTTACCGAATGCAGAAGAAAATAATCAAAGTAAGTTACTAAGAATGTCTTATTCTAACGTTGTAAGTCAGATTAGACTCCAATCCAAAGAACAAGCTATCATTTTTAGTACTATAGAGGGTGTAAAATTATAAGAATACATTTTTTGCTTTAGGATCCAAATTACCACCAAAAGATATATGCATTACAGTAGAATATGCATATATTTGTCAATCAAGAAAAAGGTAGACATTTTTATGATTCAACAGGTTTCAATAATTTTGAATCATAACAAGAATTGCAAGCAAGATGACTGATTACAACAGTTACTCGATTAGTACTACCCAACGTCTGCCTTAGTGTACCACATGATCTTATTGCGAAAGAATTGATAAATATGGGTTGAAACTTGTCCTACCAATAAGCTGCCCCCGAGTTGGAGTATCACGTACCGAATTTAGTAATATTTTGAATTTTCGGCGTCAGGTATATTTCTCCGGATATAACCAACTTTTCCGATGAAATTATAATTGTTCACAAGAACAAAACATATGATATATTTTGGTCAAACGACGGAAAATTATGTTACAAGTGTAGATGAAAAGGGCTCATAGCAGCACAGTGCCCTAACAGAGGTCTTATACACTCAGAAAGAGAAATCATAGCCGTGTAGCAAACGATAATTAATTACACTGAAAAGGCAGCACCACCTATTTTGCCCGTAGAGCAACAGCCACCTACGCTGGCTCAAGGTACTTCTAAGCGGCCAATATGCGAAATCCCTACACCTCCGATAGACACTTCCAAAGAACGAGTCTCTGATAAACTAGATTTATTCGCCAAACCTGAGCCCCATGCATCAAAAATAACTAAGCCATTGCTACAGAATTTGAGTAGACAAACAGATAAAGAACGCATGCTTTCTGCAAGAGCAAGGTTGTTAGAATCTAAGTAGCTTTATTTGGCACTCCCCACTTTTTTCCTTAGAGTAAAAAGCTTTATTCTTACGAAACTGTGTGGTTAAGTTGAATTTAAATATTGTCTATTACTTCTGCACCTAAAATATTCAGTTTGTTAAATTGTGTTTGTTTTTGTTTCTTTAACGTCAGTCCATTTCCGCGACTATGGCCAATCACCGACGCCAGCGAGCAGTTTCACCTTACTATCCTGGAAATGTTGCCAAACCACTGCCTTTCTGTAAGGATGATGGGGATCTTTAACGTCCCCAACATCGCATGGACACGGGATCGACGGCATAGCTACCCCTCCGAAAGGCGTAACGTGCAGACATTGAACTTGCTCAAATAAAATGCCACAGCCTCGGTTGATGTTAATGCTACAGTATGTACTGAGAAAGTTAAAGTAGAACCCTGGGATCGAACCTAGTACGCTTCGGTTCAGAGGCACACGTTCTTACCACTGAACCACTGAGGGTCTAGTTTGTTTAATTAAACTTAATATTAAAAACCAAAGTGCAATTGAGTCCCATTTTTATGATAATATCCCATCTGTAATTTTTTATCTACATTTGCTGCAAAATCAAAAAAGATGTTAACTTATCAATCGGCTTCGACTGTGGTGCTTAGACTGGTGACTAGTTCGATTTCGGCTCACGGTGGGTTATCGTGTATGTCAACATTTTTTGACAACGAGGGAGCTGCTGGCGCCTGGTAAAACTCGCCCATTGTAGTTAGTAATTACATACCTAACCTTATCCCTGTATATAAGGGAATACGCAATACGCCTTTTAGCAAGAGTTATTAAAATGACAAATACGTTGCAAAAATTCTTACTCAAAAGTTGAAACTGCTCGCTCCTAAAATCGATTTTTTTTAGATTTAATACACTATTATTATGAAGCACATTATTGATGAGAAATACCTAGCATTCGTAAGAATTTCTTGTTTGTTGTTTGTATCCGAAGCAACTATTCGCCATTTGCGTTTATGTAGTATACTAAAAAGTATGTAGATACATTAATAATAGCATAAAATACTTACAATAACAAATATTCATCCCTAAAAGCCACAAACTCTCTTCGATTTTTGGGTGGTGATAGCGACAATGAGAAATAGTCTGTACGTAGTTCTTCGTTACGAGTTAATCGCACTTGTTCCCGGTACTGATAACTACACCTAGGCTCTTTAAGTATTCTCATCGGAGACGTAGTTTCTTCGAATGGATACTTGTGATCCCTATATATCCAGGACTTTTTACCAAATCTTTTGTAGAGCCTGAAAAAACAGATTTGTCTAATAAGGTGGGCAAAATTAATTAAAAATATAGTTAAGAGCTGATAGCTACTAATATATTTATGTGTGGTTCTTGTTATTCGACTATGTATGGTTTATATTCTTTAATTTGCGTAAAAAATCACTAATGACAATATTACCATTTTTCTTAAATGTTTCCTAGTGACGCTAACAAAAAGTATAATTTGTAATACAATACGTCAAAGACTTTTATAGATATAAAGGAAAATCTAAATTAAATTGTCATTTTATTACCTGATATGTCTTTTAACTTTAACTTTCGGACAAAGCTAAGTGTGACTAAATCGTAATATTTGGATGCCAAGAATATACTTCTGCTCTGTGTACCACTAGTTGTGGACTACTGTATATATGTAGGTATACAGTCAACTGTCCATACTTGAGGCGACGGCATTACTTGGGACGATTTGGGATTTTTTTTCATGTGTTGGTAGCCCTGTAGGTTGTTGCAGGTAACGTTTGAAGCAGGTTAGCACGCTTGCTTGTTGTTGACTTAACATTTCGTGATAGGTTCGGCAGTGTAGAACGTGCTTCAGTTTTTTATTAACCACTATCACAGTTACGTTAGACATGTGGGTTCGTCTGATTCGGGGCAATATTAGATAAGTTATCTTCTATAGAATGCTGGTTTAATCCGACTTGAGTAGAATAAAATCAAGTTTGTTAAAATTTAGGATGCTATCTAATGGTAGGCACTGTTCTTCTACGTAAGAAACTGTACTGTGATTGTTATGTTTTCGAATGCTTACATGGAGTACATCGTGTATTTCCATTATATCCCTCGATATAAACAACGTTTTCTTTTGTTTTCTGCTTGGCCTCTGTTTGCTTGTCACGAAGAGGTTAGTAACGCCGCACTGGAAACAGCGACATTGCCGTCCGGAGAAGGAGGAGTCTTCGCAAAGTGAAGAAACAATTTGGCGTTTCAAACAGTGGCGGTTTCTCTAAGGAGGCAGAGGAGGCCGGGCCTCCCTAGTCAGAATTAGTTACATCCTCCCTATTCAAGTAGTCAGTTAGTTACATATAACTTTAATCAAATATCCAATATTCAATATTAACGTCATACTTATTCATATTATTAATTATTATAAAGGTATCAAATTTCAAAAATTATTCTTGTGAAAGTCTATATTTTTGTATAAATGGATTCTTCACTGAAATTCTGAAGTGCCAGGAAAACGTGTGACCTTGAAAATTTTAAAAATTACTGCCTCTTCTACCGCGACACTCACGAGCCGCCATTAGTTTCAAAATGAGCTATCCATAGATACATGGCCGGAAAGCAACAGCAGCGAAATATGGCGGCCAATCGCCTCGCTTATAATATCAAACGTAGTAGGGTAGCTGTGACACAGACTGTTATTAAAGCGTATTGCGCAGAGTTGTCCGACTTAATCAAATACGTTTCTCCTGAGACATTTATCAACTACGCTGAAACGAGTATGTAGACTATCATAGTTCGATAAAGATGTAAATACCCTGATCCTATTCTAGATTCATCTAAGTCGAATATCACTGTAATGTTTGCTAGTACTGCGAGTAATGTATGTCTCACGTCTTACGTTGCCTAGAGGAGGAGACAATTTATAGCTCCTGGATTGTGGAAACCAAAGACTTGGTATAATCACTCATCGTCAGGGTGGTTTGATTCTGTTATTTCTGAGACTGTACTTTGCCTTGCACTACTTCAAACATTTCGGATACTGCAAAAAAGATGTGATTGGTGACAACCCTGCTAATCATATCTCCAGTGCTGTTGTTTCACATTGGAAACAATGTAAGGTTTGTACTGCTTCCACCTAACATTACACATCTATGCTGGTTCTTAGATCTAGATTTTTCAGTCCATTAAAGACTTTGGCCCAGTTTCACAAAGCTCGATTGAATATTTAACGGCCGGTTAGTTATTTAAGGCTTCAGACGACCAATCACAGACTATGATTCGGGTTTTGCCATGACAACCAAATATTTTGAGGCTGTGATTGGTCGTCTGAAGCTTTGATTAACTAACCGGCCGTTAAATATTTAATCGAGCTTTCTGAAACTGGACATAAATGCTTTAATAATACAAAATTGAAAAGAAGGCTACAATCAGCAAAGATTATTTTTCAACCTTTCTAAAAAGACCTTATATTCATTAATTGTTGATGCCCTTACTTGGTAAAACTGTTTCATACTAAATACAGATGTAAAAGTCTTCAATACAGATGTAAAGGCTACGACTCGGGTTTCACAAGTGTTTGTTTTCTCTCTGTAACTCAGTTAACGATGCTGTAAAAGAGCGAAAGCGGCTACAGAGACGACAGCAAACACTTGTGAAGCCATAGAAGTAGTCTCTACATCTGCATTTTAAACTTTGGATGCCGTGAGTGATAAAACACAAAGCAATAAGGCTGAGTTCTCAGCCAGTGGATTGTAAACAGAATTTCGATCGTCTCCCCAAACAGTCACCGGAATATAACTAAGACCATGGTAAAAAAAATCACTTTCACTCCTGGGAAAAGTGTGGCAAGCGAAGAAATCGTTGATCAGCTGCAAAATAGTCAGGACAAAAAGAAGAATGAAAGCATGAAAGAGTAAGGAAAATCCTAAAGATGAGCAACCAAACGATGACGGAAGTAGGATGAAGCCTGAGCAAATAAAACTATCAAACACGAAAGGAAGAAGGGACCAAAAATAGATAAAATATCTGAATAAAGTTTAACATTGACATCGATGACGACATGGGCTCTATTTTTTCGTTGAGTGAATACGCCTGTCGAGGAGCACAAACAAATCCCACCACCATAACACTGGGCCAATATTTTTCAATAGGTCATATATACCAAGATATTAAGGCTCCACCAGTGAGAGATATCATCATTTAATGTTCCTGGAGTGGGTTATTATGTTTTTGTCCATTATTTTTGTGATAAGCGCACAAAGAGAAAGAATGGCAAAAATGCATAGGCATGGTCATAGCTGCTATTCACATGGGCAGCTGTTGCAATACGTTTTATGCGAACTTATATGGGTAAGACGAATGTGTTCTCATTTACTAATGTTGATGACATAGATGAAGTTTCAATAACTGAGACACAGAGAATTGTGAAACCTCTTAGCTTCCGCCAAGATTGCTACACATTTGTCCTCTAGCTTTTCGAGTTTTAGTAGTTTTTTAAGTTTTTTTTTTGGTTCCTATGCTGGTTTGTTCCTTTTTAATTAGTGCTAACAACATCATTACTCATTAGAAGTAGCTATATTTTCTCAATAGCTTAACTCAGTTCGTTGGCCAACCCGATCTGACGTTGTTTTCTGGAGAAAACTCAAGTTTTATTTCGGAAAATTTTTGTATATCCAAAAATAACAAAGTTATTTGAATGAAATTTGTTGCACAAGTTGGCTAAAGCCAACTATAGTCTCTATAAATAGAGACTATAGTTCGTCCTAAATTTTAAGTTGCGGCCTTGTGATAAAGTTAGTATGATCATAGAATAATTTTAGATTATTAACGTAACAAACAAAAAAAGTAATTAACAAACCGCGATGTTTGAATATAAGAACACTTCATCCGTAGAGTCAATGCCGACGACATGCTAACAGCGAAAGCGAGTCACCACCGAACACAGGCCGGCTGCGGCATCACACGCCGCACGCTGCTCCAGCAGACAGAATTGGAAGGGGAGAGGTACGTCTGCCGGAGACTGGTGTGCAGAACAAGCGGTGGAAAGACAGCCCCTTTTAGGGATGAGCGAAAAGCAGATCACCGACCACAGAGCGGCAGCCGTTGTTGTTCGTTTAGCCTTTAACTTTAGTTTCCAGAGCCGTGAATTTCTGAGAACCACAGCCCGCCCGCAGTCAAGTTTTGTTTAAGTATTTTAGGTAGGCCGACAGTATCCAGTGCAGTGTGCTTACGATGGAATGAAAGTGATTCCCATGAGCTGGATGTCTTCTTCTGCTTTAGATTGGCCTGGCGCGCACGACCCTCTTCGGCAGAAGCGATGTTAAAAGTTCGTATGTGTAAAGTGTTGTCTGGTGAGTGTTGTTCTCTTTGTTAATTGAAGTTTACAGGTATCGCCTTCGACAGGGAGACCTAGTGCAGGCTTCTTAGCTATTATTTAGGCGTTTCTGCTGCAGGGCCTATGACCCGGAGGGTGCTGCCGTCCGCTGCCGTCGACGCCCTAGGGTGGCCTGGAGAAGTCTGTGGTCTCATTCCCAGGTTTTGTCCCCTCGAGACCGTTAGTGAACCAGGTGGAGCAAACACGTGCACGCAAATTACCAAGTTAATGATAGTGCCAGAGGTGATTCAGTTACGGGTGGTGTCTGCGAAGCCGCCCTCTCGTTCTCGACAAGGGACCGGAGCCGGTATATTTCTTGGCTACAGTAGGTCGAAATAGATCCCAGGGCTCGGCACTACCGAAATAGTCAGGCGGCCGCTGGTCTTCCGACCTGGCCGGGATCGTCGTGCGGCGGCGTTCCGACGCGCCCGGTTGCCTTGAATGCAGATTAGTTGCAAGGGATGACGGTCTTTTTCATGGGTTGGTGTGTCCCAGGTGTTTGAGTGTGAGTGTGAGGTATGGATGAGAATTCGTAGTTCCCTGGATTTCTTGTAATGATAGTAGTATTTGTGTGCGGGAACTATTTCCGGATGATGATTTTTGTTTTAGTTTCTATTGCACGCCCGTTACGCCGCCGTTTGTTTTATACCACCTCCCGCGTCGCTACCTCACTTTCTAATGCGTCTTAGAGCGCCACTGTAATGATAATAACGGACCCGCTTACTTTGCACGTGATTTACTAGCTTCACTCACTCCGATTGCCCCTGCCTCTGGTATTGTAGATTTGTTTTAGGAGATAATGTAACTTTATTTTGAAATAAGTTCTCCTCAATAACTTGTTATGTAATGTTAATGTTCGGGGATATAATAATTTGTTTCTTACCTTGTACATACTTTGTAAATATTTTCTGGTATTCTCTTGTGTAAATAGATTCTAAATATTATCCGGTATTTTATTTGGCTCTCCCAAGTTATCCACCCAAACCCTTATTATCAACTTCGTCCCTGGCGCCTGGGCAAAATCCTGTAAGAAAACCGTATTGATAAATTTACCGAAAAATTTCCCATGATAGGGAAAAGTAACCTTATCCCTACCATTTCAGCCTAATAGAAAATGACACCGTATTCCAGAAAATGTTGGTATCTTCAAAAATAACATTGATTTTATTTAAACTTGGTACACACATTGCCCTTATAGCGCATATAGTACGTACCAAATATAGATAGTAGAGACTTCTCCCCTGTCTTTGCAATTGCTTGTTTTCTTCTTTGTTTCTGTTTCGCCCTTTGACGGCATCGTCAGACAGAAGGAAAAAAGTTTTTCAGGTATCCAGCTTGGAAAATTTGGTTTTGAGTATTTACATTAGCTTCCAAGAAAAATTAATTTTACTATTTTTTTCTTTTTTTAAATAACAAAGCTATTTTAATCCGATTTGGCGTACACATTGCCATACCGAAGTTCAAGTTTCTAGCTTTGAGAGAAATTGAGTTGTAGGTATTTAATATTTTGCTCCTTCAGATAGCAAAAGAGCGCAAAACAAAAACTTATATATATATATATATATATATATATATATATATATATATATATATATATATATATATTCACTAATTTTTTTCAGGCAAAAACCAATGCCATTTGTTTTACATTGCAATATGTTAAATACAGTATCTGAAAACGGAAATATTTCCGAAAATATATTAAGTAAAAAATTATAATTAAAGTCTCTTTTCAAACCATCTAAAAATCCTCTAGAACTATTTATTGTTTCTGCGTCCCAATTTTTGCTATTTTCCATAATATTTTCAAAAAGTTCAATTAACGATTCACGGTGTTCAAATATAGTTAACACAAGCCTGCCGTTGTAGTTCCATCGGGTTGCAGCTACTTTGAGTAAACGTTTTTTAACAATTGAGTCTAAGGCTTGTGTGCGCTTCGTAGATTTGGAAAAAAAGCAGCCATTCCACTTAGGGTAGCAAAAAACACTTTACATTCTTTAATATGTTTTATAGATTGGGATAAAATTTAATTTAATTTATGAGCAAAACAGTGTACAAATAAAGCACTGGAAAACGTTTCCCGCACTTTAGCTTGAAGACCTCCTAAA
This sequence comes from Tillus elongatus, assembly GCA_964006375.1. Taxonomy (NCBI): domain Eukaryota; kingdom Metazoa; phylum Arthropoda; class Insecta; order Coleoptera; family Cleridae; genus Tillus; species Tillus elongatus. Next base: position 73,314,383 of record OZ023269.1, on the reverse strand, counting down.
TGTCCGGCCATAACAGCAGCCCCATCATAGCTTTGGGCAATTAATTTATTATCAGCCTCCTCAATATCTTTCATAATATTAAGCACAATTTTATATAGAGCGTTTGCGGTACGATCTTCTGTCACATTTTTAAAGCCTAAAAATCTTATTATTAGTATTACTACAGATAGTTGACTAAAATTAGTTACATCGGTTGTTTCATCTAGAACAATAGCAATTAAACGAGTCTGTTTAATTTCCGATTTAATTCTGTTCAAAATAATAGTGGCAGCGGTCGAAATTAAGTCATTCTGAATGCGATTTGATGTCCCGCAAAAAACGTTAGACTGTTCCAAGTGATTTTTCAAACAAATGTCGTACTTGGCTATTAAAGAAACTAGGTCTTGAAAGTTTCCTCTATTTGCAGATGTAGTTGTTTCGTCATGACCTCTGAAGCCCAATTCATGCTGACCAAGAAAACACACAACATCAATAAGTCTTTTTAATATGTTTCTGTTTTTATCAACCAATTCATTGTGTTGGCGATGACTAATTTCTATCTGCTTGTCAACGGCGTGTTCAATTCGCGTTTTTCCAAAGACACTTAATTTTAAAATGCTCTGTAAATGCGCTTTAGACATAACATGTCTTTTTACTACTTTATGTAGCTTATTCAAGTCGGAAAACCCACTTTTATTCCACACCCCCTTTTCAGTCACAAATAGACTACAAGACCAACAAAACAGTTTATTCCTGATTTCACAACCCGTTAACCATTCATATTGTTTATAAGTTTTTTCGGCGTTGAAATGTCGAATACATGTTTTAATTCTTGTATTTAAGTTTTTTTTTAGAGTAGGTTTTGGCCTACCTTTATTAATAATAGCAAGTTTTTCAGCAAACTGTAAAGTTGAAAATCCTTTGGTCATCAAAAAACACACAAACACAATCACAGTTATTATTATCACTTGTTTGTAAAGTTTGTAAGTCACCACCGACGCCGCTGTTAAAAGCTGATGAACTTGTAGCCATATTAATACTCGTAAAATGCCAATGTATTTAACTTGGCCGACTGCTTATATATGCGAGACATTCTCTTTCTGTGTGTAGCGGCTCTTCCCGGTAAAATACGTTCTAAAAATACACGTACACACGTCGAGCGAGCGAGCGTTTCTCCTCAAGTGGTCTGCTGACTACATGTATTTAATTGAAGGCATTGCATCCACTCGTCCACCCGTAGGATCAGGTTGTTGGCGGTAGCATTTACTGCGACGATGTCCTTGCGCTAAGAGCGCATATACAAACAAGTACAGTATGATGCATAATAAATAATTATGTGTGTGAGCTTGCGAATTAAAAATTTTAATAATTAAATTATCACCAAAGAAATTAAGTCATTTATTGATAATGTGCTTCCTAATATAAGCCCAAACAGCTTCTCGATAATTACCTCAGACGAAATATCTGATTTAACCAAAATAATACCAATAAAAAAATCCCCTGGTCATGATCTCATACCGAACATAGTTCTTAAAAATCTGACCAAAAAGTGTTATGAGACATTAGCGCTTATATTTAATGCATGCCTGAAAACTGGCTATTTTCCACACACATGGAAACACGCTGTAATTATCATGTTCCTGAAACATGGAAAAAACAAGATGCACCCATCAAGCTATAGGCCTATCAGCTTGCTATGCACTTTAGGCAAGCTTTTCGAAAAACTGATACTGAGGCGACTGAACGAATTTATGGAAGAGCATAATACCCTACCCCCCACACAGTTCGGGTTCAGAAAAAAGCATTCAACTCTTCATCAACACCTTCGTTTAAATGAAATTATTGTCAAAGGATTCGAAACCAAAAAATATACCACCGTAGCATTTCTTGACGCAACACAAGCTTTTGATAAAATATGGATCGACGGGCTCCTCTTCAAATTAGCAAAAATCCAAGACTTACCCTCCTATCTACTCAAAATCATTGCCAGCTTCACACAAAATAGAACATTTGCAGTAAGAATAAACGCCGAATTTTCCACAACTAAAGCAATTCACGCAGGAGTACCTCAAGGTTCCATATTGGGACCTACACTATATAATTTATATGTAAGCGACATACCATACGAACAAGGCTCCTTATTGGCGATGTACGCGGACGATACAGCGATAGCAACACAACACAAAAGCATAATCGAATCCAGGAACCTCTTACAAAATTCCCTAAACAAAGTTACAAAATGGTGCAAGAGCTGGGGAATCACTATAAACTCATCAAAGAGTCAAGCTAAAATCTTCACGCTCTTAAGAGGACCAAATCCGCCACCGTTACAAATAGATAACAAAGCAATTCCTTGGAATCACAAACACGAATCCGTCAAATATTTAGGCCTACATTACGACCGTACCTTAACCTGGAGGCACCATATCAAAAACAGAACTCAGCAAGCTTATGGACGTCTAAAAATGCTGTACCCCATTATAAACAGAAAATCATCACTAAAGATTGAATGCGGAACTCTCATCTACAAAAGTATTCTTAGACCAGTTCTCACATATGGCTGTCCAATATGGGGAACAGCGTCAAATTCAACAATAAATATGGCACAAACCTTCCAGAACAAAGTACTACGAATCATCACCGATGCACCGTGGTTCATTAGGAACACGCAAATACATCGCGAATTAAACATACCAGTGATCAGTGATTTCATAAAAACAAGTGCAATCAACTTCCTGAACAAGTTAACTGAATGTCCTGGAGCATTACATTACAATCTTGGTGCAAGACTACAACAAAGAAGACTAAGAAAAAGACTTCCACAAGATGTGTTTAATGGTCCATGATCAGAGTTAAAATATAATTTAAGTATGTGTGGGTATTTGGGCGCATGGGAGTGTGTGTGTGTGTGAGTATGGATGTGTACATACGAATGTAAGCCTACCAAATAATGTTACTAATTTATCGACCAAACTATTTTTAATTTATGTTTCTAACTATAGCATCTTATCGTTATAATTTTTTATTGTTTCTTGTATTAGACAATAGCTCATGGCAGATAAAACAACCATGAATAGCACACATGTTGCTGAACTGGTTTGATCTACAATAAAAAATAAATAATTAAATTAGTTTCAGAATTTGAAATTTTATATTTAAAATACAAAGGAGATTTTAAATATTGCGGGTTAATATAAATTATTTTTTAGTAGGTATGTAGTCGTTATTTTAAGGGAAGCAATGCTTCCCTTGCTTCCATGGACCGCACGCAACTAATTATACATTTAAATTTAAAAAAATTACGAAAAAAAAATTCTACTGGGTAGATTATGCATGCTTACATTTTCATATAAAATGGACAAACTATTTTGGAAAATATCAGATAAAATGTTATTATTTATTTAACGTCGGTGTATGACCAATCATCAATGCCAGGGAACACTTTAACCTCACCATCCTTGTAATTGTACCGAACCCCTTGCATTCTGTAGGAAAGGCTGGGATGTTTAACTTGCCCAACATGTGCATAGTATATGGGACAGACGGCTTTACACCCCCTCCTATTCGCGGAACCTTCAGATATTAAACTCAATGAAACACAAGGTCACAATCTTAGTTGACGCTAATTTTACAGTATGTACTCAAGAGAAAATGATACTTCCCCGACAATTAAACCCAAGTTTTTTGGTTTCTGAGGCACACGTTCTTACCACTGGATCACCGGAGCTGTAGATAAAACTCTAAACTGACAGACCTAATGACGTAAGAATATCTGACAACATGCGAAAGGCAAATATGCGCATGCTTTTCTTTTTATACTTTCTACTTCCACGGGTTCAAATAATAATGATTTTAACTCAGTTTCTATTAAATTTTAATAACATATTAGATTACAAAATAATTTTTAAAATATTAATTTAAAAGCAAATACGTATTCGTGGAAAAATGTTATAGAAAATTTTCGTAGAATTTTGTTTTAGTTAATTTTCGTAGTCAAATATGTTCTGCAAAAATCGTATTATAATTTTCGTGAAACAATTTTTTTTTGCGAATTTGAGTTAAAAAGTTGCAGGGAAACTTTCGTAAAAAAATATTTTAAAACATATCTTTCGCGATTTTTTGTGCAAAACTAGTAACTTAGTTTCCGTGAAATAAAGATTTTTTGCGAAAACAAATAGGTATCTTTTAGCAAATTTTTTTAACATTTTTTGTGATTTTTTTTATTTTCCAAGCGAATTTTTGTCGCAATTTTTGTAATGAATTACAAATAAAATTTTGTAAATTGTCGTTAAAAAAAATTCTTGGCAAATTGGCGTAGACAATTTTTCAATTTTCTGAAAATAATTTTTTTACGAAATTTGGAGAAAAAACGTTTAGTAAGTTTTGTAGAAAACAATTGGCGAGTTTTCAAACACACATTTATTTTCATCACATTTTTTGTCAATGAAATTTATTTAATTGAGAGTTCTTGATTTCTACAGCAGCTTCCACATACACACTGTACATCAGGAGGGACGCTATGGAAAGAAACTATCGAGCGAACTTGCGGGTGTGATGTATAGCAGAAGACATTGACCGGTTTGCTGTATATATGTTCCACCAAATCAGCCTTAAAGCAGGCACAGTCATATAATGCAGTGCAGAATAGTTCAAAGCGCCATCTCTGATTATGTGACGGTTTTTGCATTCACATATGACAATGCAGCCTTAAGGCCTACTTGTTAAAGCATAGGTACCGCATACCGAAGAGTCCAAACAAGGCTAACCCAATCTGTGACTCTGGTTATATATAATATCGCAAGTTTCGGCAGGACTGAAGTGATGGTGGCTACCGAGTGATATGGCTAAGCGCCCGCCGTGGTATTAACCAGGTGAGTAGTTGTTTCCGCTCGCTAGTTTCTTTCCACAGCTTCTTTTTGCTGCATTATGTGTACGTGGAAGCTGCTGTAGAATCAAACAATCATGCTTAACGCAAATGCCTAATTTTAATGTCTGATATTTCTTATGTAATAAACACAGTTCAACTTTTTTTAAAGTAGCGTCTCTCATTATATCGCTGCTGCAAAACACATCAATTGACTTTTTCGCGATTATGCGATATATAGTGCATTCTAGGCGGTATAAATGATTTAAATTGCTTTATTTAGGTTGTTACGACGCTTATAATAAGGAATGGTAATATAAAGGTCGGTGTAATATATAGAACTTTTAAAATTGTGAAATTTGTGAGCATTTGCAGTTACAAACTTAGATTTGTTAGTCGATTTTTTTTCGAATTTTCATTAACTTGTTGCGTGAAATTTTGTTAAAATATTATAATATTTATGTGATTTTGACTACACTTATTTAAAAAATATAGATTTTAAGAGAAAAAAATATGTGTGTGAAATTTCATTTTTGAAAAACCCAATAGTAAAAACATAATCATGACAAAAAAAAAAAACAAAGTATATTTAATTTGAACGGTTTTAAATCTGTAAGTACCTAGATTAGATTTAATTCGATTTTTTGATAGGGCTATTTCAGTCCCTTCACCGCGACCCTAGGTCTATGTGGCTCACGTATAATTACTTAAATGTCACCCATCAATTCCAGCTCCCTGCGGGAGTCGATCTTTACTTGAGGGTGAAAGTTTTTTTTAGCAGGTGTACTGCCATCTGAGTGAAGCCGCATGTCCGTTTCGATGCTCAAAGAGTGACAACCTCTCTCGGAGTTCGTCTGGACCCGACATCCGTCACTGTTTGACTCGAGGCGGTATCATAAAGTCCCGCTCTTGAGCAGGATCCAATCTCCAGTTGTAATCCATCTCTAAAGATCTCAGCTCTCCTCCGGGTTCGTCTAAACCCGACACCCACCAGTGCTAGACTCAACGCGACATTCCATCGAGTCCCGCTCCCTAGCATCACCCAAGCGAGTCTGTCCGTCCGTTTTGAAGCACATAGTGGGGGACTCAAACTCCGGGTGTATACCACTCATCAGAGATCTCAACCCCCTCCGGGTGGTCTGGACACACGACACGCGTCAGTGCTCAACCCAGGGCGGTATTATCTGGAACCCCGCTCCCGAGGAACAACCAAGCGAGGCCAATTGTCCATTTCCAAGCCCATAGTGAAGGCATCAAAATCCGGGTGCATATCACTCCACAGAGATATCCGCCTCCCTCCAGGCTCACCTGGACCAGACCCCCGCCAGTGTTTGATTGACTCGAGGCGGTATCATGAAGTCCCGCCCTCGAGCAGCATCCAAACGGGGTCGTTATTCCGGTTCGAAGCTCACAGAGTAGGCCTCAGTCTTCAGGTGTAATCCACTCCTAGAGATCTTAGTCGTCTCCCGGGTTCATCTAGACCCGATACCCGCCAGTGTTTGCTTAAATTTCACCCAAAAAATTGAGCTCGCCGCAGTATATTAAAATATATTTTCTATTGTATTGAAAAATATTTTTAGTAATTTTTTGTAGTGAATATTCAATAAATATATATATATATATATATATATATATATATATATATATATATATATATATATATATATATATAGTCTACAATTCTACAACTTACCACATACAAAGTGGTTATTTTTTTAATTAATAACTACAATTAACATTAAACATATTTATTTTCTAATTAGATTGGTAGCCGGATTCTGGGCTTGCCGAAAGTCTTACCCACCATTGTAATTAAATATAAATTAACAATGAAGAAACGGGGAATTAAAGTAAATACACCTCCGGCCCTGGTGAATTCTAACCCGCATTAACTATCTGTAAAAAAAAATTAAGAACATGGTAAAACCTCAGTAACTAAATACAAATTAATTATAAATAAAACATAAAATAAAGTTAGGTTTTCCATACGTCCTACTTTTCCCGGACATATCTTCTTTTTTAGGCTTGCGGAAACTGTCCGGGCTAGTTTTTTCGATGGTCCGGGGTTACGGAAACGCCTGAGTGAGTTTTTTCGTTGGGGTCACGTTTTTATATTTTGTTAGGTTGGTACTCTGTCTGTTGTTTATGCCATTCCTGCGAGAATACAAACACCCGACAGCCCAGACATAGCGGCCATAAGGATACGTGTAAAATTATGTATAATTATTGTCATGTGTCAAGTGGTGCGCTGTTTGCAACGCAGTGTGCCAAAGCCAAATTTACTTTATCTATGCAGTGTGCTTGACCTGATTGTTCTATGTGTGTGCTCATAGCTGTTGTGGGTGTAGGTTGATCGCTGGTGTGGCTGTGGTTATCGGTGGGTACATGCAGGGTGAACGCGTTCATATTCACATGTGTAGATACCCAACCTGTTCTTGTTCTGTGTGTAGTACAGTTTAGTGTCTAGTGTAAATGAGCCCTTGTCTTGAGATGAGTATGAATCCTAGTTTTGTCCTCTTTTTTGGAAATGGAAATGTCCTAGTTTCTTCTAGTTTTTAAATATGCTTGTCCTAGTCTAAGCTTTTTTGGTCTGGCAACCCTAAATAAAATAAAAGGTACTTTACCTCCGGCTCTGGCGAATTTTCAATCATATCACTTATCTATAAAAGTACTTTAAAAACAATTAAAAACTAGACACAAATACCAACAAAAATTACTACGTCGATGAACAGGATTTTGAGGGTTCTTATTTTCCCCATCGTATTTATGGAATGAAACCTACATGTAAAAAAGGCTCTACCCAGGCAACACAATTGTGATATTCACATCGCTGAGATGTTATTTTTAAGTAACCAATGCGATATATCCTGATACATGCATTTATGTTTCTGAGATTGTTTTCTGTTACCTATGATTTTGCGCTTACACTGATACATGCTAGCGATGTTAGCTGTTACTTCTGAGATACATGGCTAACCTTTACATGCCAAGTATGTATAAGCGACATAGGAATAATTTATAATGATTATAATGATATGCTAGCGATATTATAAGCTATATCGCTGTTACTTCAGAAAAATGACATGCTAAGCATGTAATTAACACATGATGACCGTTACTTTATAGATTCACAGTTCATATTCACGCCACACCGTTTGTCATCGCTGGAATCCCATTGACGCTTGGTTATTTCTTAACTTTTATTGTGTGTGACATGTCATGTGACGCACGACAATGACATATAAGAATTTTGTGTTTTGTTATGGATCTAGATTATTTCTTGCAATTTAGGTTTTAGGCATAAGTTTTTTGTGTTTGTACATTAAGCATTATCCTACAATTACAATTACGAGGTAAGTACCCACCTATATAGAATATATCTATTACCCAGTAAGTACATTTCCTAGGTTAAGTGCATACCTACTTATTATATGATGAACATCTAATATGTTTGGCAAATCAAATCGATTGTTTACAAACAATACAGCATTTGTGTACATGGATTTAACATGGCAGTAGGCAGTAGCAGTAAAACCGCCACAGAAAATTATCTGCTTATATCGCGGATCTAGACAAAATGTTTACTGCACGTATCTGTTATTGTGTCACTGGTTTTGTCAAAAGTTAGCGCCAATTTTTATTAATCCTTTTGTGTTTGCACAAGGTAAGAAACAATTGTTATGCTGAGATGTTTATGTTAACTATTTGAGTTAAGATAATTTTATTGTCGTCCATTTCTTGCTGTAAAATGTCAAAAGGTAATTTCACTGATTTCATATAGACACAAAAGACGCGAAACCTAAAAGCAAACAAATTAACAGTCATGCTTCATTGCCACACAGGGAAATAATTTTAGATTGCAATAAAAATAATATAGGGAAGTTGCAACTTTTCCATATGTCGAGCCGAATTCGACACTATTAATCAATTCCCACTACCTAAAAATATTGTTGATGATGCATTAGTAATATCATCATTTATGTCTTTAATATTATCATCCATGCCTCCAGTGGACTCAAAGGTTGACACAGTGTTTTAATAAACAACAATAAAAATAATAACAATTTTTCTAACGGCTCGTTTTTGAAATTTCAGATGTAATTCTACAGAACAACCAACTAAAAGAAAAAGGGTGTGAAATTTCTGGTTCGGAATGGTTCCATCAAGCAAGACAGCGGAAACAGAGAAATGACAAAAAGCATATTTCACTAAAGAAATGGAAATTTACAGCTTAACTTTCAATTTATATAGACAATATGGGATCATTGTTATTTCTATGTTTACACATTCCAGCCAGTTTATGCATATGTTTTAAATTCATTTCTATTTTTAGATTTGTATTATGAGATTTTTTTTTATTTAGTGTTTACTGAAAAAATATTGTTTTGTGGTTGATAAAATACATGTTAACATTTTTAGAAGTTTGCATTTACCTACACCTTTGGAATTCATTTATAGTTTTATATTTATATTATATAATTACTACCTCCAAATGGCCAACATTTTCTTGGCGGACATCATCTTCAGGATTTGGTTGTATAAAGAAATGAAATTAATTATAAGATGTAAACTATTAAATGATTAAGAATATCCTACATTATCCACCAGATCCGGGTTATTTAATCCAGCCATTTGTAAAAAAAAACAATCCCATCAGTAGAAGGAAAATATTTAGTTATGTACTGACTATAACTCCAGCTCCTCCAGTACACCTCTTAGAAAAGCATTTTAAACGCCTACATCCTTCCATAATGTCGTCGATATCGTGTTGTCTAAGGCGGCACTTCGACGGCCACCTTAGATTGTAACGAATATATTATTTTTATTACTCCCAATTACGTTGCATGCTGCAAAGTGGACTGCACGAAACTTTTAAGAAAGTTTAATTCACAGGCGGTTTCTTACTGCGCAATGATTCTTCAGACGTCTATGTAATTAAGTGGGCTGGATCAAAAAATAATAATGAAAATTAATAAGGCTATAAGCGACAACTTGTGTAAAAAGTTTACCTTGAGTGACTGGTGGCTGGTGGCCAAATTTTTGTCACCATTCCAGCATACTTTTGGAAACAGCCTTGTAAACACACACACACACACACGCACATATATATATATATATATATATATATATATATATATATATATATATATATATATATATATATATATATGTATATATATATATATATATATATATATATATGTATATATATATATATATATATATATATATATATATATATATATATATATATATATATATATATATATATATATATAACGGGTGAATACCCTGAAAACGGACAACTGTGTCTTACATCTAATGCAGTAAAATTAACTTTTCCTTAAAATGAACCAAAAAATGCGATAATTTATAGGTGTTCCTTTAAAAATAAAGTTATATGCCGTTAGAACTATGTGCAACATTCTGAAAAGTTAACGTGATTAAAGTAGTCTCAATCAAATTGAACATTTTTTTTAATTGTGATATTATTTATGGTTTCTTTGTAAACTATTAACTAACCGCTCACATTATACACAGATAGTAAGCGCCCAAATACAGTGCGTACTAAAGAAAGAGAAGTTACTGGGATTCGAACCTAGAGCCGTTGACTTGAGGAGTACCTATTTCTATCACTGTGCCACCGAGGCTACAGTTATTTACTTGAACAATTAATAGCAACTTAAAAATTATTACCTGATTTTGATCAAAGCTGGTAGGTTTGTGTAAATAGCTTTAGAGAGTAAATTAGCCCAGTTAAACAAATTTCTCACATCTGCTTTCGAATTTTTTTTGCAACTCCATAATCAATAATACTATCTACCTAAACTAAAGCTTTTAAGTTAAGGTTAAATTAAATTAAAAGCATCTGAACATTTTTTTGAAAATTCGTTAACATAACTCACTTCCTGCGCTTGTCTCATTTTAGACATGAGGCCAAAGGTTCGAATTTGGCATTGCAAAATCTTCACACCATTATTACCAGCTGGCATATTTTACCTTCATTTCCACCTTGTAAAGTGATTGATGTAGCCAGAATCATACAGTTTCGGGACGCAGCAACTGCGTTATGGTAGCGAATTTTCAGTAAATGCTTTAAATTTGGATCACTCAATTTGCTATAAGCCTAGAAAGTTGAATTTTGGTATATAGTGAGTGCGTATTGTTCGACGGACAGTTCCTAAATGTATGCACCCCCTGCATACACCAATTCATTTAGGCGTATGTACAATAATATACTGGCCGACTATATTTCATCACGGGAGTGTTTAAGTTTATGCAATAGGCAATTTGCTTAATACCTTTGCGTGTTGATATAGCATACCTATGATTAAGTTAAAAGAACCCATGTTTTGGATTTATAAGACCATTTTAAAGCAAACCTAAATTGCCAAACTAACAGATTTTTTCTGATATTTGTAAAAAAACATATGAAAGGCACCTAATAAGAGTTATCCATTTGCAGTTTACATCTATTTGTTATATTTTATGTGTTTTTGGTGATATTAATCTAGATAAAGGTTAAAAATAATACTACAAACATTCACTGTTAGTTGTATATTATATTTATATCATAATATATCTACCTCAATTTTGAGTCTTGGGTATTTCCCCATATGGACATTGTTGTTATTTTAAAAATGAAGTTAATGTTAGGTGATAATGTATTTATTCAACGAAAATCCACTACGCTCCTCTGTACCCTGACCGCTTATATATATATATATATATATATATATATATATATATATATATATATATATATATATATATATATATATATATATATATATATATATATATATATAATACTTAGTGTGTTAATTATTAATTATGAATTCCCTTGTTTGTTATGTACATTATGCACTTTTCAACCGAATAAATTTTGAAAAATAAATTTGCAGCAAATAAGCATTAAAAATAATGTAAAAGACAGTTTTCCTAAATATTTGGCAATAAAAGAAAATAAAAAATTTACAAAATCCTAATTTTACTTTAAGGGTGGGATACTGTAGAAAAAGAGTAACCTTTGAAAGAGATAGAGAATATTACCTCTCGCGACAAGTGGCTCCAGAGTGGGAAGTGTATGATTCTTTTGAAACCCTCAGTAAGTTAAACTACTCTAGAGCAGGTGGCATCTTATTCGAAATGCATTTTGTAGAGATCTTGTTAAAGGTTTGCTTACGAACCAGTTGAGGTTTACATCCTTGTCGTTTATTTCCTTTTTTAGGCTGCTAAACTTGCCCTAGGTGTTACGAATTCTATTGTTGTGTTTTCAACGAACCAATATTTGGCAACAAATATTTATGCATTGTGCCTCTAACAATAACAACTGGGTCAGCCGTCAGAAAGGATGGAAGCGCTGCATAGTTTACGTACTATACTGTGCTATACAGATACAGTATACAGAATTTATCAATCTGAGAACAGACGAATTCAGATTGACTAATCTAAAACATCATCACTGTGATCTAGCGAATTTTCATTTTGAAAAAGCGCATAAGAGGTTACGGCTTTCAAACTTTCAAAATATTTATTAAAATGGGCACAAATTGATTTTGATTACACTTGGCTCAATCAGACTAGTTTAAAAATATAAGAGTTTTTTAAAATTTGTGTCACTAAATATAGTAAAAGTACAGCATAGATATATATCTATGCTGTGGTAAAAGTGCTTTGATAGTTTCGTACAGTTGTTGCTTTTGTATATACTTTTATGTTCCAAAAGTTAGATTCCTCGTTTATTTATCATTGGCCTATTCCCGCGACTATTTCTAATCACAGACATCAGACGGCCGTTTCACCTTACTCTATACCAGAACACCGTCTTAGCGACCTCTCAGCAGAGCGTATAAACTCGCGAGGAGATCATCTGTTTATATATATATATATATATATATATATATATATATATATATATATATATATATATATATATATATATATATATATATATATATTGAAAAAGCGCATAAGAGGTTACGGCTTTCAAACTTTCAAAATATTTATTAAAATGGGCACAAATTGATTTTGATTAAACTTGGCTCAATCAGACTAATTTAAAAATAAAACTCTGGGCGCAGCAAGTGCGTTATGGAAGTGAATTTTCATAAAAATGTTTTTAATTACAAATATATCGCTCTAATGCGAGCAGGCATCAATTTGGTTACCGGTATAACCTAAATAGTAGGAATAATGTAACATATTTTATCAAAATAATTATTTGAAAATGTACAAAAATTTTCCGAAAATAAACTTTAAATGTTTCCCAGAAAACTGGTCTCCTAGCCAATGAACCTGAGGTTAATAGCAAATTGAGTTAATGAAATTTAAAACATTTAATGAAAATTCGCAACCAAAACGCTCTTGCTGCATTCAAACAAAAATTTTCCGAAAATAAGGTTAAATGTTGGTATCCTAACCAACAAAACTTAAGTAAATAGCAAATTGAGTTATTGAAATTTGAGGGATTTAATGAAAATTTTCTACCAAAACGCACTTACTGCGTCCAGATTTTTTTCTTACAAACATGCATCATATTTCGATAAAAAATGCTAAAATGCAGTAACGAATTTGTTCTACGAAAATTAGCTAAAAAGTATAGACCGTTAAACCATAAGCTTGACTAAACCTACAGCGAAAGCATCAACTTAACTAAACCGACAGCCAAAGCATCAGAGAAAGGGTCTATTTGAAATGAATTTTATGTAAATATTTTAGTAAAATGAAGGGCAATGACGGTTGAATCTGAAACTTAAGGGTTCGCAGAACACTCTTCTTGCAAGATTTTCTTTTTACAATCCGTATTTATTTAACGTTCTTTGCCTAAACAGTGCCAATTTTGACATTTTAATTTGCGAGTTTGACGTTTGGAGGAAAACTCCAAAATTTGTTTCTTTAGCTGCCCGTAACTTTTTTCTCCTTAAACTTAGAGACCTAAATTTCGGTACATGTTTCACTCTTTATAATACAAATATGCGTACCAAATTTGGTTGTCCTCACTTTGTTGCTTCTGGAGATATGATTTTTTTAGAAAGAAAACACAAAATTTTTCGGGAAAACCTTGTCCAATTTTCCTGGATAACGCACTTATCCAAGCAACTTGCAAATGGAAGGTACTCGCCAAATTTGATCAAGATCGGTCAATTATTTTTTGAGTTATCGGTACGATATATATATTGTCACGAAGTGACGTAATTGCCATTAGATAATCTAATTTGTTAACAGGGGAATAGATCCGTACCATCTGTATTTAATTTAATTTATTTTGTTATTAAAACATTCAATAAAACATAGTTTCAAGAAAACGTCGCAAGATCGGTGGAAGGGTAAGGATAATAGCGGGTTGAGGTCGCCCAGGCGAGTCCTGCGGCATGCGAAACGATGAAAGCGGGGACGGACGGGTTGGTCCACTGCATACCTACGCGCACCTCGCGGCGCAGAAACTGTGAACCGTGCGAGAGCCGGCAGGTCGGCTGTGACCCGTTGAACAATTTAGTTCTTTTTCAGCAGTCGCAGGGGCCGTCACGGAGAATAACCAGCCACCGTCCAGGTCTCGTCTAGAATTTTGTGTGTTTCTTTTTAGCTTTGAGTACGTCGCGGCGACGACGGAACCAGCGGGCCGGCCGTCAGAGGGTGAGAAGCAGCCGCTTATTGAGCGCACCGGCTGGGAGGAGTTGAGAACGGTGACCGACGACGAACGCCGTCTTCAGCGGGCCGCTCGTTGTCCAATTGTTCGAGGTAGGTCGTTGTCTCTCTAGCTGTACGGTGCAGGGCCTGTATGAAAGGGGTTTTCCACGGATCGATATTTCTCTTTGGCGACGGACGCCTGGGCGCGCTTGGTGGCCTTCGCCAGAGGAGACGTTAAAGCCCAGGTGTGGAAAATATATTGAATGTTGTTGTGTTTGTCAGTGGTTCTATTTCAGAGAGACGGCCGCAAAGGAGCTTCGGATAAATAGGTCCATCGTTCGCTTCTGTCTGTATCCGCGGAGCGACCTGGGGGAGCCAGGGCTCGCGTTCCTGGGCTGGAGTCTTCCCGAGAGCGCAAGAGCATTAGCAAAGCGGCCGACTGCACGTTGATTTGAACCCGGGGGCGGTCGAGCCACGGTCAAATCATCCCAAAGCGGTCTCCCGTGGCGCAGCTCTCGTGCTCCTGGATCTGGACGCCAGCAGGGATATTTCGGGCTGCAGTAGGTCTCCACCACTCCTGGCGATCGAAACAGTCTGGCGATACCCGGTGTCCCGACCGTCCGACCGACATTATTGGGAAAACTTTGTCGTTTTCAGTCTTCGGGGGAAAAGCTTTCTTTGTTTCCGTCGGGAGGCGCAAAGGGTCGCGTTCCTGGGCTGGAGTCTTCCCGAGAACGCGAGAGCACTGGCAAAGCGGCCGACTGCACGTTGATTTGAATCCGGGGGGCGGTCTAGCCACGGTCAAATCATCCCAAAGCGGTCTCCCGTGGCGCAGCTCTCGTGCTCCTGGATCTAGACGACAGCAGGGATATTTCGGGCTGCAGTAGGTCCCCACCACTCCTGGCGATCGAAACAGTCCGGCAATACCCGGTGTCCCGACCGTCCGACTGACATTATTGGGAAAACCTTGTCGTTTTCAGTCTTCGGGGGAAAAGCTTTATTTGTTTCCGTCGGGAGGCGCAAAGGGTCGCGTTCCTGGGCTGGAGTCTTCCCGAGAACGCGAGAGCACTGGCAAAGCGGCCGACTGCACGTTGATTTGAATCCGGGGAGCGGTCTAGCCACGGTCAAATCATCCCAAAGCGGTCTCCCGGGGCGCAGCTCTCGTGCTCCTGGATCTAGACGACAGCAGGGATATTTCGGGCTGCAGTAGGTCCCCACCACTCCTGGCGATCGAAACAGTCCGGCGATACCCGGTATCCCGACCGTCCTGAAGGCACCGTCTGGAGGCTGTGTTTTCTTTTAACTTGATAGTGAGGACTTCCTTTATTTTGTCGAGGGGAAATTTCCATCTCCCTAGGGAGACACTTCCTCCGGTCGTAGAGAGTCTGTATGACTGCAACGCATGCTTGAGGGTCCGAAATTAATTAAGTGATAGTAGAAAGTAGAACAAGCCGTTAGCTGATCTTGATATTGCACCTAGAGTTGGCTTTTTCACATATTGCATGCCTGCTTAAACCGACCACCTTACTTTGGCGATCCTGGGACGCTTCTGCCCGCTTACAAGCCGCGAGTTTACTACCCCTATTCGTGATACCGTCCGTATAACTCGCGAATATTTCAGTTTCTGCCTCTGGTCTCTGGTCTAAATTGATTTGTTGTCAATTAAGTTAGTTTAAACGTGGGGTATACCGGGAGAATCCCTTGTGTAAATATTTTTTTGTATATATTTTGTAAATATTTCCCCACCAATACTTTTGTAAATAGATTATTTGTTTTACACGGTATTTCATTTAAAGCTTCCCAACCAATCCACCCCAACGTAATACGTAACATCCTGATCTCTAATACATAGGCCATAATTAAGGAGTCCCGAGGGACTTCGCCTGAGGACTTAGGTGAACCCTGTCTCCACTGAAGTTGACCCCGGGTCCGTGTAACTGTAAATAGCAACCGAGGACAGATATATAGTCCTGAGGGAGCGCAGCGTCTTCCTTTAAACCCACGCTGCTGGCGCCTGAGCAAATCCCGGAAAAAGCCGTACTGATAAGGTTATCCCGTGGGAACCTCCCCATATCAGGGAAAGATAACCTTATCCCGATTTGACCCCTCACAAATGGCACCTGCGAGCAGGGACCTAAGTTAGTAAATTAAATTAGAGAAAGGTGGATTTAGGGAAGTAGCCGTAAATATTTTGAAATTTTTAAATTTTAATGTACATAGTTTATCGTTAAGTGTGATAAGAGTTGTTGGAAAAGTGTAGATAAGATATGTTACACGTATCTTAGGAATTCAGTATATTTTTAGTCTGAAACAGAGGCAGAATTTAAAAAGGAATTACAATATTGTTATCTACGATAGCAATCGGCGTATCATCAATACTTTGTGAAACCGTGAACATTAATTTATTTTGCTTTTAGTAGAATTCTTTGTAATCAGCTGTTGATCTTGCAATATTTTTGTGGTAGTAATAATTAACTTTTTTTTTCACGCTGGCTTTGAATGTTTGTTTATTGCATTACGTAATACGATTGTTTGCTTTGAGTGTAACGTTTCCTTTTAATCAACATCTTAAGTTTAGCGTTAATATATAGTGTTTTTGTTTTTTGTTTTCACTTGTAGAGAATTTTGTTATACCGATTTTTGTTTTTGTTTTGTAGTTTTGTGTTTATAATTAATTTTTTTTTAACACTGCTGACCAAGGGAAACTACTGTGACAAATCCGACCCGTTTCATCCTAACACCGCGTTAACATCTTCGACAGCTTCGCAGCGCCGTCTTGCCGCTTTACCGTTTGCACTGAACAATGTCAGACCCGAAAACGGACAAGGCCGTCGAGCCTGATCCTCAAGAGAAGTCCGACCCGGACCTATTTGACGGCCGGGTAGGATGGGTATACAGGCTGAAGAAGCCTGAACTGGAAACAGAGTTAGCGAGGTTTTGCCTACGACCCCAGACAACGGTTGAAGAAATGAGAAGGCAATTGATTAAATTTTTGCGTGAAGGAAGACCGCCGCACACCGAGGCAGCCTCACTGCCTAACGTTACCGCATCGCCGCCGTCGTCACCACGAACGGGAAACTTAATCGGGCACCTAACACCGCCTACGCAAAAGCCATTCCCGCCGCCAATATCACCTGTGACCAAGACTACGACATTTCGGCAACCAGAACCACTCAATCTGTTTGCGTGGAACTTGCATTTCCAGGGCAGGTCTGACCCCGTAGCATTTTTAGAACGCATAGAAGAAATCCGCTTGCACTTTAACGTATCTTCGGACCGCCTTCTGCCAGTGTTGCCACAGGTCTTGGAAGGTCAAGCCTTGCTGTGGTATCGAAATAATAGGGCTTACTGGACATCGTGGGAAGACTTTATCGAGGATTTCAAGCGTTTCTATTTCCCGGCAAACTACTTCATAGATTTAGAAGCTGAAATCAGTCGACGTTTACACAAAGCCGGTGAGCCCGTGTTTACTTACATAACAGAGCTGCAGACACTCATACGCCGGCACGGAAACATCAACAGGCAACAGGAATTGACTTGGTTAAGAAGAAACCTGCGCCCAGAGTTCCGACAGATGCTCTGGAATTGCGACGTGCCAGACATACGTAGGTTTATAGAAAAAACAAAGGAAATTGAGGCGATGTTGAAGGAACTAAATGATACCAAGGAGGGCCCACCAAAGCCTAGCCGGCCTCCTTCGGATAAGCAAGAAAGTGGGAATACTAGTTCCCCCGCTAAGAACCGTTTTACACCCCCGACTTCTCCTACGACTGACCGTCCGGAAGCCAGTAAGCAGGTTCGTTTCGCGATGGAGCGTACGACTTGCTGGAATTGTGGTGAGACAGGACACATGAGAAGCAAGTGTCAGAAAGCACCACGACTGTTTTGTTCGCGCTGTGGCAAGACAGGGGTGTTATCCCGGGATTGTAAATGTCCGGGAAACTAGATGGGAACTGTGGAGGGCCGAGACTCCAGCAGTTCCACCCCAACGACACCTCGGCCATTGACAGACGATCTCGAACTGACAACAGGCCCATAGTGAGGACAAGGATAGGCCAGAAGTGTTTCAGTGCTTTGCTGGACACAGGGGCGACCCGGTCCTTTATGAGCAGTACCGCACTTGAGGAAATAGACGCAGATTATTTACAAGCCGTCTCCTTGCCAGACGTAAACACCCGCATCGCCGATGGAACACTGGTCTCCGTACAACAAATGTACGTGACTGAATTGATGTTGGGTAGTAAGAAGATACAAGGGGAGCTGTTGTATCTGCCTCACCTCCCGGTAGACCTAGTGTTGGGGATGGATATTTTGGGGAAGTACGACTTCCGTATAGATTTACCGACCGCTAAAACCTACCTCGATGGAGAACTGCTGGCGTCAGCAACTCCACCCCCGCCCGTAGTTCCAATACATACTATGGAAACGAACACCTTGGGGGAATTAACCCCCCGAGAGCGACGTCAACTTGATCTGTTCTTGGAGAAAGAACTTGGGTATTTCAAACGAATAACTGGCCCTACCGACCGAGTACAACATCATATCCGCCTGTCGAGGAGAGAACCTATCAAGCAGCGATACCGCCCACAAAACCCGAAAATGCAGCAGGTCATTAACGACGAGGTCGACAGGATGTTGGAAGAAGGAATTATAGAACCTTCTAACAGCCCATGGAGCTCACCTGTGGTGATGGTTAAGAAAAAGGATGGGAAATACCGCTTCTGTGTGGACTTCCGGGAAGTTAACAAGGTTTCCGTCAAGGACGCCTACCCGCTGCCATATATTTCGGGCATACTCGACAAGCTTCGCAGGGCCAAGTACATAAACAGTCTGGATTTGAAGCAGGGTTACTGGCAAATCCCTCTGACGCCGACAAGTAAGCCCATCACCGCCTTTACCGTCCCGGGGAGGGGGTTGTATCAGTTCAAAGTTATGCCTTTCGGAATTCACTCGGCTCCAGCGACGTTCCAGCGGCTGTTGGATACCATAATAGGCCCCGATATGGAACCACACGCCTTCGCCTACCTGGATGACGTTATCGTCATGGGAGAAACCTTCGAGGAGCACCTGGAGAACTTGAGGGAAGTGTTCCGATGGCTGAGGCAGAGTAACTTGCAGCTGAACCCGGACAAATGTCACTTCTGCAGGAAGTCGCTGAAATATCTTGGGCATGTTGTGACGGCGGATGGCATCAGCACCGACCCGGATAAAGTAGAAGCTATCGAGGCCATGCCGACCCCACGAACCGTAAGGGACGTCCGTCGATTTTTGGGCGTCGCCTCATGGTACCGCCGCTTCATTCCGCAGTTCTCACAGGTAGTGACCCCCTGACCAAGCTATTGAACAAGAAGAACCGATGGCACTGGGGTGAAGAGCAAGAGGGGGCGTTTAAAGACCTAAAGAAATTACTCACTCAGACGCCGATATTGACCTGTCCGGACTTTTCTAGAGAATTCGTCCTGCAAACTGATGCCAGTGATAATGGCTTAGGCATAGCTCTGACTCAGAACATCGACGGGTCAGAGAAAGTCATCGCGTATGCCAGTCAGACGCTCTGCCCTGCCGAGAAAAATTATTCCGTAACGGAAAAAGAGTGCCTAGCGGTAGTATGGGGGATTGAAAAAATGCGCCCATACCTGGAGGGGTACCATTTCACCGTACTGACAGACCACCAATCTCTTAGGTGGTTGCAAACGATTAAAACCCCGATTGGGCGCGTGGCCAGGTGGAGCGTATTTCTACAACAATACGACTTCACGATAAAATATCGACGAGGGGCACTAAACCGTGTAGCGGACGCCCTCTCCCGTTCACCGTTGGAGAGCTGTGAAGAGTCCGCGGAAGAGAATATTTGCTTCACAGAGGAGGAAGCAAGCTGTTCCTGGTACAGACGTAAGTTGGACCAGGTGGAAAGGAACCCGGAGGCATTTCCCGATTATTCCATCAGGGGTGGAAGACTGTACCGCCATTTTTGGGACGCGTACAACTTAAGCGAGCCCGAGCTGAGCGATCCCTGGAAATTGTGCATCCGTAAGAACGTGCGTGGCCGAATTCTACGAGAGAACCACGACGAACCGACCGCCGGGCACATGGGCATTTCAAAAACCATTGCCCGTATAGCTTGTCATTACTATTGGCCAGGGATGTTTCGGGAAGTTGCGAGTTATGTGAGGCAATGTAATCGCTGTCAGAGGTTTAAAGTCTCCCAACAACAGACCCCCGGGAAGATGCAGCCTTCCTCGAACAAGACACCATGGGAAACCGTCTG
This sequence comes from Tillus elongatus, assembly GCA_964006375.1. Taxonomy (NCBI): domain Eukaryota; kingdom Metazoa; phylum Arthropoda; class Insecta; order Coleoptera; family Cleridae; genus Tillus; species Tillus elongatus. The sequence continues at coordinate 73,293,642 of OZ023269.1, read as the reverse complement.
CGTCGATTTAGTGGGACCTCTGCCTCGGTCCAAACAGGGGCACAATTTTATTATTGTCGCTCAAGACCGTTTCACGAAATGGGTAGAATGCCGACCGTTGAAGAAAGCCACCGCCCCCGCCGTCAACAAAGCGTTGTTTGAGATGGTTATCACTAAGTTTGGCTGCCCCAGGACACTGATCTCGGACAACGGGAAACAACTAGTGTCCCATGAACACAAGGCCCGGCTGAAGGAGTTAGGGATAGCCCAGAGGCTGACCCCAATATACACTCCCCAGGCCAATGCTGTGGAGAGGGCGAATCGCACGCTGAAAACCATGATCGCCCAGTTTTGCGAGCATGATCAGCGACAGTGGGATGAAAGGCTACCTGAACTGGGGTTCGCAATCAACACGGCCAAACAGGAATCCACCGGATTTACCCCAGCATTCCTGAACTTCGGCCGAGAGCTGACCGTCCCCGGCGCGGTGCACGCTGAACGCGAAATACCGCCAGTAGGTAGGGCGTCACTTTGGACAGACAGTGACGTCACAGGAAGTGACGTCACTGGCGCCTAGCCACGCCCTGGCGCCACGCCCTAGCGCCTGCCCTGGCGCCGGCGCCTAGCCACGCCCCGGCGCCACGCCCCGGCGCCTGCCCTGGCGCCTGCCCCGGCGCCGGCGCCTGCCCCGGCGCCAGCCCCGGCGCCTGCCACGGCGCCCCGCCCGGCGCCTGCCCCGGCGCCACGCCCGGCACCTGCCCCCGGCGCCAGCCACGCCCTGGGCCAGACAGTCACATTTAGTCTTGTTATTCTGCATTCTAAGGTCATTGACCTGTCTAGGAAACTGTGACGTCACACGACTTGGGCCAGACAGTCACATAAGTGTCTAACCTATTACTTCAAATTATTATATTTTGAAAAAAACCATTTGGTGCAGGTGAGTTTCGAACCCGGGGCATTCAGATGGGAGGCAACGATGCTACCCATTGAGCTAAGCAAACGCTTGTTAATTTATTGTTTTAGGTTGGTATATATATATACGACTTTTAATTACAAACAAACCATACATGTAACATAATTAAAGTTTTTTGTTATTATTAGACAAATGGATGATTTACAAAATAATGTTTAATATTAGAGGCGAAACCAAAACGGAGGAACCAAAATGGCGGAATAAAAAAATGGCGGAATGAAAGATGGAAGCCTGTGATACCTTAAGCTGACATTATAAAAAATGGCGGCTTTCGTTCTTAAAGATGGTGCCTTTCGCTTGATGGTTGAAGACTTATTTAAAAATAACACACAGAGGTCGTTAGCAAACAAAAGAAGGAAGTTCAGAAACATACTGTAGGGGGCCCCTTGATGGGTAAATGGTATTCGTGTTTGAGCTTGTCTAGAATACAGCCGTTAGAAGTATGACATCATCCACAAACCTGTTCCACAAACCTGTTTGAGTTTTGTCTGTACGGTTGTTATCTAGTGTAATTTCCGTTGAATGACATCACCCCATTATTTGTGTTTGAACTTGTCTGTGTATCTGTTTAATATACGCAAGAGAGAGGCCCGCTTAGGGTAAATAACGTGTCAGTTGATGACCTTGGTGAATGTTATCTTGTGTTATATCTGTTCAATCACCCCCATTACTCGTGTTTGAGCTTGTCTAGTACAAACCGAAAGGATGACATCATCCATGTAAATTGTTCACTACACACTGTTAAACTCATTCAAAATTTAGTTATCGTAGAGGTAAGACGTGCTTCAGTTAACTCTAACGTATACAAGTGCTCAGTAGTGTGTTTAAAATGGCTACATTAAATGATGTGTGCTACCAGCAAATTAAAGACAACTTCTGGTATGGTTTATTTGGAGACTTTCAATTAATTATTGATAAAAACACTGGTTATTTTAATGCGACTAAGCTGTGTAAAGATGGTGAGAAAAGATTCAGACATTGGTTGGAAAATAAGAAAACTAAAGAGTTGATTACCTATTACAACGGTCAGGCGAAGAAATATTTAGGTAGCCAGAATACCGATTACCTAAATATTTCAACCGAAGGTGTCCACTTAGAGTCACATCTAGGGGGCCGGAATTCCGGCCCCCTAGATGTGCTGGAAGCAACATCTCAACTAACACCTACAACCGCTACATACTTGGTGGACTTTGGTGGAACACAGACTGAAAACAACTTGATATCTGGTACATATGTCTGTAAAGATTTGATATTAAATTTGGCTTGTTGGATATCCAATAGTTTCTATGAAAAGTGCAACCAAATTATTTTTGATTTTTTCGTAAGTGAATTTAATCAAAAATACAAGGATAACCTCAAAGAAATTGAAGTGAAATTAATGGAGATAGATGATGAAGTGCAGCGTATGCGAGAAACAAATGCTAAAATCACAGAACATTTAGAAGATATATCTCCAAAACCAAGCAACCCTGGAAAACTTTGTGTTTTTGGTTTGCTTTCAAGAAATGAGAAGGATACTACCTATCCATATCATGCTGTAAGGACTCAGAAGAAAAGTTTTAAAAGAGCTGTCAAGAACTTTAAAAATAAACACCCTGATTCCGAAGTAGTTTTAAACATGTTGTATGATCCAAATTCTGTAAATCTCTTTAACAGAATAAAGACCGAAGTCGAATACCTCAAGGCGAAGAGAAACGATCTACAGATAGCAGATGTACCTCAGGAGAAGTTTATTCAGGATATTATTGATTTACGATATAAATTGTAATTGTTCACTTAGCTTAATTGTATGTAACCAGATGAAAAAATAAAATAACATTATTTTAATAAAGACTTTTATTTTATTCTAAGTACATTAATACATTAAATATATAAGCTTATTTAACATCATCTGAATTTATCCAAGAATTCTGAGATTTATCAAAACCCAGCCATTTTACATAGAGCTGCTTGCCTTTCTTCCTCAAGATGCGTTCAACCAGATAGATGTCTGTTTGTTTAGTCGTTTGTAGTTCTTCCTCTCAACAGTTTTGCGTCTCATGGCGATGTTGGATTTAAAAGTATCCACTTATCATGTAAATCTTTTAGTTTACCGTCTATTTCTCCCAGCTTATTCTTTAGCTTATTATTCTTTAACACATCAACATCTTTTAAAACTTGAGCAGTTATGTTCTTAGCTAAAATTTTCAATTTATTTTCAAATTCGTTTTTTAAATCTTCCAACTCAGGTTTGTGTACAGCTTCAAGTAGTATGGCAATGATTCTTTGTGTTACCTCATCTTTGTTCTTCTGATAGTCGTCTATCCATACATCAACAAATTTTTTATTTACACCATCTGTTGCATCGACTGGATCAGCTATGTTACACAATCTATGGCTTTGCAAATCAAAATCACCACTAGTAGTTCTTGGGAAAATCTCTCTTTCAATAATTTTAAACTTAGAACCTTTATTGGATTGGGAACGTCCGAACTTATCGATAGACATTTTTATACTAAGCACTAAGGTAGGTATATGTTTGATATATGTAGGTATACTAGGCGATAACACCAACCTCCTTCAGTTCTTCAATGATTGACTGAATTTCATTGTTATGAGCATTATTACCAGCAGCCTGGGAAGCTACTAAAAGTCTAAGTCTATCAACCAGCTCATTTATGTCATCCCAATAGACATATTCTATTTGTTTGTTATTTTGTAGCATATAGTTGTTAGTGTTGCTGCTTACATTCTGAGCTCTAGGTTCAGTTTTTTGTTCTGCGTTATGATGTGTGTCGTAACCAAAACCTTGAGGAGTTGAGGATCTACGACCTCGTGGATTTATCACCGGTTTTATTAGAGTCAGATACTTTTCAGAGGAACAACCCTTGGTTCGTGCGTTAGGATCATAGTTCATTTTATGCACACTAGTTGCTTCTAGAATATCTCTATAGTGTTGAAGATCGTCATAGGTATACCCTCTAGGTGTTTTCATAAATATCAATTCTAGCAGACCTTGTGTTTGCGGATATCTCCGTTGACCTAGTCGAATGTCATTATCAGTAAAGTCCAAGTGTTTATTGCCAAGACTCCAGCTACCGGTATCTTTAGCGTAGCGAGCACCATACGTTTGATCAATGGTAGCGAGCCTTGGTGGTTCAGTAAAATACTTGTCTACATAATATCGAACTCGTTCAGGATATTGCTCCAAAAATTCTTGATATGCAGGGTTGGATGTGACAGTTTGTAGATCTGCCTCAAGCTCTTCAAATGTTGGGATATCCTCATCGGAACTTGTCTCCTCAGCCTCTTCCCTAGGTTCAGCTTCAAAAACTTCATGGTCTTTAAGGAACTGTACTTGGGGTTTCGTTTCTGGTACCGCTTCTTCTTTGATTTGTTCAGCCTTTGGTTGTTGCTGGGGCTGCTGCTGCTGCTGTGCTGCTGTGTTTTTAGATATTTCACTTAGGGGTTCAACAAGTGGTTTATATAAACGTTGCAGAGCATCATCATTCTCGGCTCTGTTAAGTTTAAGCATTAAATGTTTTTTTCGAATATTGTCAGCAAGTTGTAAAATCCTTTTCTTAACTTTTCGCTCTTCCTTACCCAGTACTTCCATTGTGCTACAACTGGTCGGTATTACCAGCTGGTCTAATAATTTGTTTGAGCGATACAGGTTGTGTGGTGGTTTAACATATACTGACTCCTTCATGGTACATGCCTTCTTATTTATCACGATGTCTGGCTGTCTTGTTAGACAGCTGTGTTAGACAGCTGTGTTAAACAGCTGTCTAACACAGCTGTGTTAGACAGCTGTGTTAGACAGCTGTGTTAGACAGCTGTGTTAGACAGCTGTGTTAGACAGCTGTGTTAGACAGCTGTATGACAGCTGTATGACAGCTGTGTTAGACACCTGTATGACATCTGTGTTAGACACCTGTGTTAGACAGCTGACTGTCCTGTCTATCATCGTTTGTTAGAATAATATATATCTATCGAATCCTTTTCTATATCGACCTTTGTGTACATCGTTTTCCTTCACAATCACCAACACACCATACTTATTATCTTTCCAGCATTGGTGGCAGATAGTTTTAAATTGTTTAAAGTCCATATCGGTGGTCACATGATCGTCGTACACATGTTTTAAATTGGTTTCATCTTGCTTGAATAACACAATAACATTGGTGTTGTCACGTACCAGATGTTTGGGTATTCGTGTATATGTTTGACAGAGATAGAATGAATCAATATTCTTATGTCTGCCCATACTGAAGTATGCTCTTATTTTATCTTGTTTGTCACAAGCTACATCATCAAATATAAACACAGAGTTGTCCTTGGCATCTGCCGGATCTAATATTTCATCGTTTTCTCGATAAGGATAGTAACCAACACCTTTTGTTGCATTCATCACCTCCTTTAACATCTTGTATTTCGGTTGATACAGAGACTTTGAATACACATACACGTTATCAAATTTTAAACCGTTTGCTTCAAACAACAAACTCAGCATGACATTAGTTTTACCACACCCACTGGGACCACATATGATACAGCGAACGGTGTTTGAAAAGAGAGGACCATGCCTCAGTTGTTGTTGAGCTGTGTCCGTAACAACATCGTCTATATTTGTAATGGGTAAGGCAGAAGCGTGTTTGCTGGTACGCATCTTAACTTAAACTAAACTATATTTTATTTGGGTGTGTATATATATGAATGCAAGTGAGACACCCAGTCAGTATGCATGTTGGTGTCACAGAGTGAGGGCTGTTATTAACAAAGACAGATACAGGTTTTGCTGAAACGTTGCGGGGCGTTACAAACACCATGAAAGTTAACAGAAAACTTGATGAGGGGTTTTATGTAATCAACTCGAAGCCAAAGAAGAAGGTTCCCTTTAAAAACATACTAAGTCTGATTGAGGAAGTTATAAAAGATAGAAATCTTATTCCAACAGCGAACGCCGTATTTGATATAGCTCATACAATCGTTAGAAACATTGGTGGACGTAAGAATGTGCAGAAACCTCGAGTTATTCCAATACCTAAAAGTGGAGGCTTCCTTCCGCTGTTGCCTCTGATATTTGGTGGGCTGTCAGCACTAGGAGCTCTGGGTGGTGGTGCTGCAGGTATTGCCAAAGCCGTGAACGATGCCAAGTCTGCGAAACAGAAACTAGAGGAGGAAGAACGGCACAACAAAACAATGGAAGCCATCGCGATGGGTAGGAGAGGGAGTGGCTTGAAATTTAAGCCAAAATGCAAGAGACTGGGCAAAGGCATGTATCTCAAGAAGCAGCGCTCCGGTTATGGGTTGTATCTGCAGAAACCAAAAAACGAGTAAGATGTTTACCAGCAAGACCTCTAACAAATGAAGACCTTGTGAAATTTGCTGGTAAAATGAAAATTCCATATTTTAGAGGTGTATACATGCGAGATACTTTGCCATCGAATGGGCCACGCAAGAATGAATCACTTATCATGAATTTGCAAACAAACAAGGAACCTGGCAGTCATTGGGTTGCAGTTAAGAAACGTGGTGACACAGCCGTGTACTTTGACTCATATGGAAACTTGAAGCCGCCAACTGAACTGTTGTATTATCTTAAAAACTGTACTCTAATGTACAATCATGATGTGTATCAGAAATATAATACTTATAATTGTGGTCACTTATGTTTAAAATTTTTAAATAAAAGCCTTAAACAGTAGCCTGTGTGTATCAGTCATGGCGCACACCTTTGTGTTGAAAGACCGCAGCTCCCATCTGTCGTCAGACTACCATCCACCAATTGTTTTGGATGGTAATTATGCTGTTGCCTTGATAGGCTTTCACACCTACAACAACATACCCAACATCTATGAAGGTAAAAACAAATTTCATGTAAAAGAAGGAACCGGTTGGCGAACCATCACGATACCCACCGGTGCTTATGAAATAACACACTTGGAAGAGTTACTTCAAAATGAACTTGTTGGGGCTACAGCAACACACGAACAAAAGCAACAGGCTCTGATTCTGAGACCTAATCCGAACACCATCAAATGTAGACTAAAGTGTTATACAAATGTCAGTTTTGAATTTGATGGTTCGATTGGGCGAATGTTGGGCTTTTCAAAACAAGTTCTTCAGCCAGACACCTTTTATGAATCTGATTTACCTGTTGATATAGTGGATGTTAGACAGATTCGCATCGAAACCAATATTGTGTCTGGTTCCTATTATAACGGACAACCCTCACATACGCTGTATGAGTTTGCTCCGATGGTTGATCCTGGCTACGCAATCGACATAGAACCTAAAAATTTAATTTACTTGCCGGTGAACAAGCAAGAGATTTCCAATATAAGCATCGACATCGTCGACCAAGATTCAGTTCCTGTCAACTTTCAAGGTGAAGAGGTGTCTGTTCGCTTAAAACTTATAAAAGTTGCTTAGTATGTTGGTCTTCAAGGATATAAAATCAAGTGCATCTACCACATCAAATTCAGTTGAGTCAGACACGTCAAAGGGTACGCTTCGTCCCGATAATATTGAGTTCCTGCAAAGCCTGGGTTATCATGTCGTCAAAACTAGAAATATTCAAAGAACCCGTGTTTGATGATGGCATCGATCGAGAAGAGCTGCGTTCTTACTATTCACCAACTAAATCGTTTGGTAACAGCGATGAAATTGAAATAGCCATCAACCAACAAGATGCGTTCGTATGTCTGGCCGAGTCAGCTCTAATAATCGAAGGTGCTCTGGAACCTGTAGCAATCCAAAATGCCACTGGTGCTTGTTATCTGTCAAATAATGGAGGAGCAGCTCTGTTTGAATCAATGACCTATGAGTTAAATAACAAGGAAGTGGAACGAGTGCGAGACCCATACACCACAACCATCATCAAAAGTCTGCTATCGTTCAGTAAGAATGAAGCCCAATCTCTTAGCAACGCCGGTCTGAATGTGTCGTCGGAGCACATCACCTTAAATGATAACAAGTTTCACATGCTCATACCTGTCTGGTTCCTCTTCAGTTTCTTTCATCATTTCAAAGGAGTTCTCTGTGGCAAACATACTTTCCGCTTTACAAGAAGTCGAAACGATTCCAACGGCTATTACAGCACAGGTACGGCACGAGCAAAAATTACCGTAACCAATATGTTTTTAAAGGTAAAACATGTATTTCCCAATGATAAAATGAAATTGGAACTGATGGATAAAATAGCCAAAGACACCTCTATATTTCTCGCATACCGCAAATGGGACATATATGAGTTACCAGCACTCAGAGATATCAACAGAGATGTGTGGGCTGTTAAAACTGCAACCAACTTGGAAAGACCTCGATATGTGATTATAGCATTTCAAACAGATCGTAAGGATAACGTGAAGAAGAGGTCAGACTATTTCGATAACATTGGTATGTTGGACCTCAGAGTGTTTCTAAATTCAGAATGCTACCCTTATGAATCTATGAATATGGATTTTGAGAAATCGAAATATGCAGAAGCCTATAACATGTATACAGATTTTCAAAAAAACTTCTGTTATAAAAACATGTCGGAGCCTATCTTGAATTATGACGAGTTTAAAGACAGAGCTCTATTTGTGATTGACTGTCAGTACCAGAACAAGTCAATCAAGTCTTCAACGGTGGACATTAAGGTGGAGTTCATGAGTCACGCCAACTTCCCAAAAAATACTCGTGTTTATTGTTTGGTTATTCATGACAGTGTAATGGAATATAAACCTCTAACGGGTATCGTTAGAGCCATTATGTAATAATAGTATGTCATTTATGTATGTCATTTATGTATCAATATGTACAACTTAATTAATCCTAATAAATTTTTATTGTATGTAAATCAGTTGTTTTATTTTTATTTTGTTGCATTTTTATTAACCCCTTTCTGTAAGGTTAACAACTGTAAAAAACGTTGTTTATCCTTTGTAAGACCCCTCTCTCTTACATCAGTTTGTTTCCTCAATACAAGAGAGAGACACTTGTTCAGTATGTGTTAAGTCGTGAAACAAGGATGACGTCTCTTGCTGTATGTAAGTACACTCTTCTTGTTATGTCTGTTTGTATTCAAATAACAAATACAAACATAACCTTACTAACAATTGGATGGCAGGGTATTCAGCCTGTACAAGAGAGTGTGTGTTGGTTTTAGGTGTTAATACAGCTTGTTCTAACTTACTTAAATATTATATTTCTTCTGTTCAACAAGACGATTATTTTGATGTGTCACACATGTATGTAGCTCTAAGAATAGCTATACCGGAAGTGTCTACCGGAAGTAACATTTTTATTGAATATGCTTATAGAGTTTGCTTTGCTGAACAGCGTGTATGTATTGGTTCTATCGTACATCTCACGGATCTTCCGCGATAAGGGTTTGAAGTTTTTTATCTCAGTTTCTTGTAGACCTTGTTACGAAACATACATTTTTGAAGATAGTTCCTTTCTATCACTTTCCGTTGAAAAGATATAACGATTTAAAGTTTAGACCGGAAGTGACCATTTTATTGTATATTCCAATTCGATTTGGCCTCCTTAACACCGTGCATATGTTGGTTCTATCGTACATCTCACGGATCTTCCGCGATAAGGATTTGAAGTTTTTTATCTCAGTTTCTTGTAGACCTTGTTACGAAACATACATTTTTGAAGATAGTTCCTTTCTATCACTTTCCGTTGAAAAGATATAACGATTTAAAGTTTAGACCGGAAGTGGCCATTTTATTGTATATTCCAATTTGATTTGGCCTCCTTAACACCGTGCATGTGTTGGTTTCATCGTACATCTCACGGATCTTCCGCGATAAGGGTTTAAAGTTTTTTATCTCAGTTTCTTGTAGACCTTGTTACGAAACATACATTTTTGAAGTCGGTTCCTTTCTATCACTTTCCGTTGAAAAGATATAACGATTTAAAGTTTAGACCGGAAGTGGCCATTTTATTGTATATTCCAATTTGATTTGGCCTCCTTAACACCGTGCATGTGTTGGTTCTATCGTACATCTCACGGATCTTCCGCGATAAGGGTTTAAAGTTTTTTATCTCAGTTTCTTGTAGACCTTGTTATGAAACGATATATTTTTAAAGTCAGTTCATTTCTATCACTTTCCGTTGAAAAGATATAACGATTTAAAGTTTAGACCGGAAGTGGCCATTTTATTGTATATTCCAATTTGATTTGGCCTCCTTAACACCGTGCATGTATTGGTTCCTGCGTACATCTCACGGATCTTCCGCGATAAGGGTTTGAAGTTTTTTATCTCAGTTTCTTGTAGACCTTGTTATGAAACATACATTTTTTGAAGATAGTTCATTTCTATCACTTGTCGTTGAAAAGATATAACGATTTAAAGTTTAGACCGGAAGTGACCATTTTATTGTATATTCCAATTTGATTTGGCCTCCTTAACACCGTGCATGTATTGGTTCTATCGTACGTCTCACGGATCTTCCGCGATAAGGGTTTTAAGTTTTTTATCTCATTTTAGTCGCCATTTTTTAATTCTGCTTACTTAGACGAGTAACATGACACTAAACACGTGGTAGAAAGGAATTGAACCTGTAACCAACCATTGTTTCTAAGCTTAAGAGTTGAACCTGTTGTCCATTTTGTTTCTGAGCTTCTTTTGTTTTGCCAGCGACCTCTATTGTCTCTCCGATATTTGGTTATGTCTAATAACAAAAGCTTTATGAATGGTTTGTTTTAATGGGGGGCGTAACTTTCAATCATGGAGGCTTCGACCAATACCATTATTCTCGCTTATCAACCTCACTCTCATTTGTCGGCTCTAAAGGTTGGGGTGACGTAACTTTAAATAATGGAGTCTTCAACCATCTTTATCAGCAAAAGGCACCATCTTTAAGAACGAAAGCCGCCATTCTTTATCAGCGAAAGGCACCATCTTTAAGAAAGAAAGCCGCCATTTTTTATAATGTCAGCTTAAGGTATCACAGGCTTCCATCTTTCATTCCGCCATTTTGGTTCTTCCGTTTTGGTTCCGCCTCTAATATTAAACATTATTTTGTAAATCATCCATTTGTCTAATAATAACAAAAAACTTTAATTATGTTACATGTATGGTTTGTTTGTATTTAAAAGTCGTATATATATATATATACCAACCTAAAACAATAAATTAACAAGCGTTTGCTTAGCTCAATGGGTAGCATCGTTGCCTCCCATCTGAATGCCCCGGGTTCGAAACTCACCTGCACCAAATGGTTTTTTTCAAAATATAATAATTTGAAGTAATAGGTTAGACACTTATGTGACTGTCTGGCCCAAGTCGTGTGACGTCACTGTCTGGCCAAAGTTTCCTAGACAGGTCAATGACCTTAGAATGCAGGTTACATAACAAGACTAAATGTGACTGTCTGGCCCAGGGCTTGGCCGGCGCCGGGGCAGGTGCCGGGCGTGGCGCCGGGGCTTGGCGTCGGGGCCGGGGCGTGGCTAGGCGCCGGCGCCGGGGCAGGCGCCAGGGCAGGCGCCGGCGCCGGGGCGTGGCGCCGGGGCGTGGCTAGGCGCCGGCGCCAGGGCAGGCGCCAGGGCGTGGCGCCAGGGCGTGGCTAGGCGCCAGTGACGTCACTTCCTGTGACGTCACTGTCTGTCCAAAGTGACGCCCTACCTACTACCGCCGGAGAGTCAGCCAGAGGAGCCGGAGACGACGCCGAAAGAAATAGAAGACCGTCATAACCGTCTGAAGAAGCTGCGAGAAACATTCGAGTTAGTAAGAATGAATCTGGCAAGGGCGTTCACCCAACAAAGTCGCCACTACAATTTGCGTCGCAGGGAATGGCGATGCAAAGTTGGTGAACAGGTGCTACGCCGGGAACATCCGTTATCCCAAGGAACCAGTGGTTTTGCCGCAAAGCTCGCTGCGAAATATTCTGGGCCGTATACGGTGGTCAAAGTAGTGTCGTCGGTGGTATATGACCTCCGGGATACCAAGGGTAAGCTGCTGAAGCACATACATGTGAAAGATTTGAAAAAGTTTCATGCACCACAGCAGCCAGAGGCCGTAAATACGTCGCCCCCGCCAGAACTACACTTTATTCGTGCATATGCAGCAGCAGACGCATCCAGAATCGACGAAATTGTTCCCGTAAAACCGGAGTATTTACCGATGGCAGAGAAGAGTTTATGTGGTACGTGTGGTCAGTCTGGACACACCCGTTACCGCTGTGAGTAGCCGTTAAATGCTCCCAAGGTGGGAAAGTGGGCAGTAGGCACCGAGAATGTTCCTGTCAGGACCCAGGAAAACCAAATGTTGTCATGGAGAAGAGGAGTAGCGACAAGAGCCATGCAGCGTACGCCCCAGGTTGCACGTGTAGCTACCCAGTGTAACCTGGTGCCGAGCGACCGAAGCCATGGGAACTGCAGAAGTGCCAGCCAGCAAGCCCGAACAGATGGAGGCCACGTCATGGGATGGGTGCTGCTACCAGGGCAGGCAGTATCGCCTGGTGCCAGCCGGCGCTCCATGGACCCGACGCAGAGGGCCACGTGCGGCTGCACGACTGGATGGACAGCCGACAGGTACTAGGTGCAGTGTGTGACACGGGAGTGTGGGACACTTCTAGGAGTGCCACTCGACGGTGCACAAACGAGAAGACTGTGGGTGAGACTATCATTGACTATTATTTAGATTAAGCATAGTGTACTCAACCTAATTCTCAGACATTTTGTGCTAAGTTCCGTTCAAATGGCTCCCAATTCATTTGAGGCGGGAAGCTCCCAGTTTCGGGTGTGTTAAATCTGAACGGTTTGTTTATTTATGCTTAGGAACCCTGGTTAATTTAGTTTTAACTTGCATTTTTCCTTTTGATTATTTTCTTGAGTTAAACAATATTGCATATAGACGCACCTCGGTGCCTCTACAGAGGTAACTGTTCCGCATTTGTGCTTGGAGCATTGTTTAAATTTAGTTTAAGGATATATTTTATTTTCTGTTTACCTACGAATTCTAATTATTTAATTTTCCGTTCGAAAGTGCTTGATTTAGTTTAAGGATATGTTTTATTTTCTGTTTACTTACGAATCTTTATAATTTAATTTCCCGTTCAAAGATGTTTGATTTAGTTTAGGAATATTTCGTTTTTTGATTATGAGATGTTGCGCATACCCAGGGGCTATGATGGAAAATTTGACAATATCATTTCCCTGGTGCGCCTTCTAATTATCTAATTTTTCTTTGAAAAACGTTTTATTTAGTTTAAGAATATATTTTTTTTTAATTAAGAAATTTTGCGCATACCCAGGGAATATGGTTGGAAATTTGATGTAATTTCTCCGTTACACATATTAATTATTTATTCTTGCTTTGAAAGATGTTTGATTTAGTTTAAAAGTGTATTGGGTAGGACCCCTTGCTTATATGGAATAGGAAAGACAAACTTTTCTTTGAGGGTACATTATGTGCATTCTTTCTCGACATATTGGTAGGCCTATTATTTTCTTGTATTATTATTGTTATATTGGGGACCAGAGAACCGGTGAGGTCGGGATGTGGAAGAAAAAACTTCGTTTTTTCTTTCAGGAGATGAGAGAAGGATGTCACGAAGTGACGTAATTGCCATTAGATAATCTAATTTGTTAACAGGGGAATAGATCCGTACCATCTGTATTTAATTTAATTTATTTTGTTATTAAAACATTCAATAAAATATAGTTTCAAGAAAACGTCGCAAGATCGGTGGAAGGGTAAGGATAATAGCGGGTTGAGGTCGCCCAGGCGAGTCCTGCGGCATGCGACACGATGAAAGCGGGGACGGACGGGTTGGTCCACTGCATACCTACGCGCACCTCGCGGCGCAGAAACTGTGAACCGTGCGAGAGCCGGCAGGTCGGCTGTGACCCGTTGAACAATTTAGTTCTTTTTCAGCAGTCGCAGGGGCCGTCACGGAGAATAACCAGCCACCGTCCAGGTCTCGTCTAGAATTTTGTGTGTTTCTTTTTAGCTTTGAGTACGTCGCGGCGACGACAGAACCAACGGGCCGGCCGTCAGAGGGTGAGAAGCAGCCGCTTATTGAGCGCACCGGCTGGGAGGAGTTGAAAGCGGTGACCGACGACGAACATCGTCTTCAGCGGGCCGCTCATTGTCCAATTGTTCGAGGTAGGTCGTTGTCTCTCTAGCTGTACGGTGCAGGGCCTGTATGAAAAGGGTTTTCCACGGATCGATATCTCTATTTGGCGACGGACGCCTGGGCGCGCTTGGTGGCCTTCGCCAGAGGAGACGTTAAAGTCCAGGTGTGGAAAAGATATTGAATGTTGTTGTGTTTGTCAGTGGTTCTATTTCAGAGAGACGGCCGCAAAGGAGCTTCGGATAAATAGGTCCATCGTTCGCTTCTGTCTGTATCCGCGGAGCGACCTGGGGGAGCCAGGGCTCGCGTTTCTGGGCTGGAGTCTTCCCGAGAGCGCGAGAGCATTAGCAAAGCGGCCGACTGCACGTTGATTTGAACCCGGGGAGCGGTCTAGCCACGGTCAAATCATCCCAAAGCGGTCTCCCGTGGCGCAGCTCTCGTGCTCCTGGATCTGGACGCCAGCAGGGATATTTCGGGCTGCAGTAGGTCTCCACCACTCCTGGCGATCGAAACAGTCTGGCGATACCCGGTGTCCCGACCGTCCGACCGACATTATTGGGAAAACTTTGTCGTTTTCAGTCTTCGGGGGAAAAGCTTTCTTTGTTTCCGTCGGGAGGCGCAAAGGGTCGCGTTCCTGGGCTGGAGTCTTCCCGAGAACGCGAGAGCACTGGCAAAGCGGCCGACTGCACGTTGATTTGAATCCGGGGAGCGGTCTAGCTACGGTCAAATCATCCCAAAGCGGTCTCCCGGGGCGCAGCTCTCGTGCTCCTGGATCTAGACGACAGCAGGGATATTTCGGGCTGCAGTAGGTCCCCACCACTCCTGGCGATCGAAACAGTCCGGCGATACCCGGTATCCCGACCGTCCTGAAGGCACCGTCTGGAGGCTGTGTTTTCTTTTAACTTGATAGTGAGGACTTCCTTTATTTTGTCGAGGGGAAATTTCCATCTCCCTAGGGAGACACTTCCTCCGGTCGTAGAGAATCTGTATGACTGCAACGCATGCTTGAGGGTCCGAAATTAATTAAGTGATAGTAGAAAGTAGAACAAGCCGTTAGCTGATCTTGATATTGCACCTAGAGATGGCTTTTTCACATATTGCATGCCTGCTTAAACCGACCACCTTGCTTTGGCGATCCTGGGACGCTTCTGCCCGCTTACAAGCCGCGAGTTTACTACCCCTATTCGTGATACCGTCCGTATAACTCGCGAATATTTCAGTTTCTGCCTCTGGTCTCTGGTCTAAATTGATTTGTTGTCAATTAAGTTAGTTTAAACGTGGGGTATACCGGGAGAATCCCTTGTGTAAATATTTCTTTGTATATATTTTGTAAATATTTCCCCACCAATACTTTTGTAAACAGATTATTTGTTTTACACGGTATTTCATTTAAAGCTTCCCAACCAATCCACCCCAACGTAATACGTAACATCCTGATCTCTAATACATAGGCCATAATTAAGGAGTCCCGAGGCACTTCGCCTGAGGACTTAGGTGAACCCTGTCTCCACTGAAGTTTACCCCGGGTCCGTGTAACTGTAAATAGCAACCGAGGACAGATATATAGTCCTGAGGGAGCGCAGCGTCTTCCTTTAAACCCACGCTGCTGGCGCCTGAGCAAATCCCGTAAAAAGCCGTACTGATAAGGTTATCCCGTGGGAACCTCCCCATATCAGGGAAAGATAACCTTATCCCGATTTGACCCCTCACAAGATATATATATATATATATATATATATATATATATATATATCTTGCATAATAACGGATATATTGAACTTTAAAGATTTTTTACGAAAATTCGACATATAAAGTCTGAAACCGACCTCGGATTTGGGTTCCAGGGGTCCTAATTAGCGCTCATTTGAAGAAATTTTGTCAAAATTCGAAAGTCGGGATCTCCTCATTAGTGAATTTTTTTTAAGAAAATTCACTAATATAAGAGTTTTTTTTTTAATTTGTAAATTTGTGTCACTAAATATAGTAAAAGTACAGCATAGATATATATCTATGCTGTGATAAAAGTGTTTTGATAGTTTCGTACACTTGTTGCTTTTGTATATACTTTTATGTTCCAAAAGTTAGATTCCTCGTTTATTTATCGTTGCCCTATTCCCGCGACTATTTCTAATCACCGACACCAGACGGCCGTTTCACCTTACTCTATACCAGAACACCGTCTTAGCGACCTCTCAGCACAGCGTATAAATTCGCGAGGAGATCTGTTTATATATATATATATATATATATATATATATATATATATATATATATATATATATATATATATACAGGGTGCGAGATTTCGCTGGTAAAGCTAGACTGTGCTTATACTAATAGCATTATTAAAGAATTCACTTCATAAAATAACTAGGCAGCATATACTTCATAATCTGAAATTATTTTCGAATACACAGGATGTTCTGTTTGAGCTGGCCACTTACCAACTTCGTTATTTTAAATAGAACATCCTGTATATTTTTACATTTTCGGATTCCTCGAGTAATTCTACGTCGAAAATGTATGCGGTAGTATGAGCGGAAACCCATCCATTTTTGAGTTATTTCTTCTTTTTCAGAAATAATGGCCTTTGCAGTCTTTATTTTACAAGTCTCTATCTTGGTAAGTGATAGAGAAAGGACCATCATTTTAGCAAAGCAGGTGCGCAATACTATTGTGATCATCCTAATGTACACTAAAGCGTGACTAGATATACAATGCGTTCACAAAAGGGCATCCACTTCTGACAACTTCAATAATCAAAAACTTTTTTTTTTCAAATGTAACACCCTGTATATTGTTATATCGTTGAAATTGAAATTTCATTACCTTTTATCCTATGTATGCATACCTATACAAAAACTTAAAACATTTTGAGATATATGATGAAACAACAAATTTAGAATGAATTATACGGCTGTTAGTGTGTAGGAGCTAAGAAAGACCCAGTATAAGGTAATTAGTTGGACTTTGCATACTTTACTCCAAATAAAACCCCTTAAACGTTATTAAGCGGTTTATGGAAACATAATATCAAGAAATTTAAAGATAATACGTTAAATAAAGGTTTTTCATAGTACCTATTTGATAACAATAAAAAAATTAACTTAAAAACTTTAGAAACGATTGGAACGATTACAGCAAACAATGAGATAACAAATATTAATGAAAATAAACTAAAGAGGATGTTCGAAGTTACGTCCAGCAGGCATAAATGCACTCTTCATCTAAAAGAGTTTCTAACATTTTGCAATATTGCTGGTGTTATCGAGTTGAATGCTTCCCTAATTCTAAGAATCATGTCCTCTGCAGTGGTTGCACAGCATAAACAAGATCCTTAGTATACCCCCACAAAAACAAATCACAGGATGTGAGGTCCCGAGACCGAACTGGCCAGGAAACTGGTCCCCCGCGACCAATCCAGCGATTAGGAAAATTATTATTGAGAGAATATCGGACACGTAACGTTGTGTGAGGTGGTGCACCATCCTGTTGGAACCACATTCGTCGCATCGTTTCTAATGGCACGTTATCTAAAAATTCAGGCAAAATATTTTCTAAAAAATTAAAATACCTTTGGCCTGTCAGAGTACCTTCATAAAAATATGGCCCAATGATGTAGTTTCCTAAACAACCTGTCCATACGTTTACAGTCCATCGATGTTGGTTGTCCACAGTATGCCTAAAATGGGGATTACTATCTGCATAGTAGTGAAGATTGTGTTGGTTTGGCTTACCGGTGACCGGTACTACTAAATGACCATTAATCACTAAAAAGTACATATTCAAAAAAATTGGAATCATTGATAATAATACTTTATTCATTCCATAAATACCCTATTGGGTGTAGAACATGTCATTTGCAAATATAAAATAATTATAAATCTAAATATAAACATATATACAAACATATATAACAGTATAACAAACAATAACAAATGTATACACAAAATCTAAACATAAAATAAAATATCGTCAATGCAGCAGTATTAATTCGATTATATAAAAACTTACAGACTTAACAAAGCAGCCACACACTTGCATATACACCCCACAAATATTGTATTAACCCCCTCAGAGAAAGCATGCAATGGTGAATGTTGCCATGCCAAAGTAACAGCTATGAATCTTGATCTTGGAGTGGTGGCCATATGTCTCCGTCTCTGAAGAATTCATTGCAGGAATAGTTACACTTTCTCAGTAGAATGTCTTTTAGTTCTTTTTTCAGTGTTTTTACGTCCATATTTTTCCAACAGAGAGGTAGGTGATTGAATATTTTTATCATCTGATATTCTGCATTTCTCTGCACTTTTGTTAATGGTGTTTTTGGAAGTAGGAGTTTCTGATTCAATCTGAACCTTGTATGATGCTTATGCTCAGGCAGGTATTTTGAGAAAAACGACATATTTTGCTTGACAAACAGGACGCATTCCAATATGTATACACAATGTAGGGTCAGTATCTTCTTCTCTATGAAATACTGCCTGCAGGATTCTCGAGGTTTCAGCCCATACATGGACCTGACACAAGACTTCTGCAATATGAATATGCGGTCCACATCCACAGAGTTTTCCCAGAACACTATGCCATACTTAAGTATTGCATACACATACGCATAATAGACCATAATACATGTGCCCTCATCCACACCTCTCTGCAGCACTCTCAAGGCATATGAAGAACTAGAGATCTTGGGAGCAATATACTCTATGTTTCCTCCAGTTCACATTATTGTCTATAATCAGGCCCAGAAACTTGCAGCTTTGTAAAGTCTGCAACTGAGTGTTACCACAATTTATCGTCATTGCTTCTCCTCCAACAACAGAAAATTTAATTAGCTGTGTTTTTTCAGCATTCATCTTCATTTGATTTGCGCTAAACCAAGCGTCAAGGTCTCTCATGACAGAAATCATCTTATATTCTAGTTCATCTATCTGTCGCATGCGTAGGATGATCGAAGTGTCATCTGCATATAAGATTGTTTTGTCGTTGAGAAGTGTAGGCAAGTCATTAATATAAATTATAAACAGTAGTGGGCCCAGCACTGACGCCTGTGGTACCCCTCTCTTAACTGTCTCTACTGAAGAATAGATGTTTTTACCTGTAGTTGTGTGTTTACTACGGATACACTGTTTTCTGTGGGTCAGATATGATTTCATCAACTCCAGCACCGTCCCCCTTACACCAATCATCTCCAACTTTTCATAAAGTATCTGACAGTCTATTCTGTCAAAAGCCTTGGACAGATCCGCGAAAACACCAACAACCTCCTCTCCAAGAGTCATAGCCTGAAGAACCTCTGAAGTGAATTGGTAAATTGCTTATGTCGTGCTTCTTTCTCTTATGTAAGCATTCTGCAAATCACTAATTATGTTGTATCTTTCAAGATGTTCCACAATTCTGGTGACAATAACTCTCTCGTATATCTTTGCTATAACTGGGGTTAGCATAATAAGCCTGTAATTTGAGGGGTCAGATGTATCACCCTTTTTGTAGATTGGCACACCAGCCGACATCTTTAGATCATCTGTCCATCATTTCTACTGCCCACTCACAAAATTGCACCCTATTCCTGTAGTCTGCCTCTTGTAAAACGTGCTGCCTTGAAACACGGTAGGCATGATAACGGTTTCTTTTCAAAGCCTTTCTCACTGACCAATCGCTTATGTTAAGTTGTCTTGATATTCTTCTCGTACTGCTTTGTGGATCCTCAATCACAGATAAAATTATACCTAATTGCGTTAGCTCATCGTTTTTGTACGGACCCCTGGGATTATTACAATATTTTACACTGCTTGTAGTGGAAAAACAGGTGTTTAGCCTTTCGAATGATTCTGGTTGACAATCGCCTGTCAGGAAAACGTTGGTGATAAATTCTGGATGCTAATAATGTATTACTATCACATTCGCCCAAAGCTAAGAGCATATCTCGTAATTCGGCTTCAGAATAATTCATTTTTTATTTTCGGAAGATTTTCTAAGCAAAGCACACTTTGTAAACAAGAGCAGGTAATATGTAAAGTCTGTCGACGAAAAGTAAAGCAAAGGTATCTACATGATTAAAGGGGATGTACAATGTTATTTACAATAAAGGGCTACAACCAAGTGAAAGGTTGAATATTCATTAAATGTATTCCTTCAATATATGTGTATATATGTAAACAATATCTATCATTGGTATTGCCCTTTAGTTATTTAAGTAATTTAAACTATTTTATAGGTTGTAATTTATTGCTGTATTAGAATTAGGAATTACCTACTGTCTTTCCTTGTGTATAATACCATTCCGTTAGTGGCCCTCTTGTGTGTAGTCAAGTTGTCTTGATAGGCCCCAAGACATGAAGATATGTGTCCCCGTACCTTCCCAATAAATTAAAATAATAATAATAGTAATAATCATAAAAAGAAAAAAAAAAAAAAAAAATTATGTGTGTATATATGTTTATATTAAATGAATAAGGTATTATGTTTACTTATAAATCAGAAAACATTATGTAAGTGTAGTGATCTGACGAACTAACTAATGAATCATCATTTGAACATAGATGGAGATTAAAAAAAAAAAAAAAAAAAAAATATTAGAAAATGAGCGGATGGCCAGAGTAGCCGCAGCCAAGACATGACCGCACACACACACACATATTCCTTCAAGAAGGATAAATGTATACTTTTAACTGGATAGACTTTACATAAAATTCGTAAAAAATATAATGGATATTAGGTGTGTCTCTGATTTCATAGTTTCTAAAATATGAGTCGATTATCAGGAAATCGATTAAATAAATTATTCAAAGTCCAACTAATTAGCTTATACGGGGTCTTTCTTAGCTCCTACAAACGAACAGCTGTATAATTCATTCTAAATTTGTTGTTTCATCATATATCTCTAAATATTTTAAGTTTTTGTATAGGTATGCATACATAAGATGAAAAAGGTAATGAAATTTCAAGTTCAACGATATAACAATATACCGGGTGTTCCATTTGAAAAAAAAAAGTTTTTGATTATTGAAGTTGTCAGAAGTGGATGCCCTTTTGTGAACGCATTGTATATCTAGTCACTCTTTAGTGTACATTAGGATAATCACAATAGTATTGCGCACCTGCTTTGCTAAAATGATGGTCTTTTGTGTATCACTTACTAAGATAGAGACTTCTAAAATAAAGACTGCAAAGGCCATTATTTTTGAAAAAGAAGAAATAACTCAAAAATCGATGGGTTTCCGCTCATACTACCTTACACATTTTCGACGTAGAATTACTCGAGGAATCCGAAAATCTGAAAATATACAGCGTGTTCTATTTAAAATAACGAAGTTAGTGAGTGGCCAGCTCAAACAAAACACCCTGTGTATTCGGAAATAATTTTAGGTTATGACGTATATGCTGCCTAGTGATTTTCTGAAGCGAATTCTTTGATAATGCCATTGGTGTAAGCACAGTCTAACTTTACCAGCGAAATCTCGCACCCTGTATATATATATATATATATATATATATATATATATATATATATATATATATATATATATATATATATATAAATATATAAATATATATCATACCGATCGATAACTCAAAAAATAATTGGCTGATTTTGTTGAAATTTGGTAAGTATTTCCTTTTGTAATTGGCTGGACTAGGGTTGTTAGACAGGAAAATTGGACCAGTTTTTCCGCCCAAATTTTAGATTTTCTTTCGGAAAATTTCAGTATCTTTGAAAATTACAATGCTATGGCAGCCAAATTTGGTAGGCCAGTTTCTACTATAAAAATTAATTTACATACCAAAATTTATATCTCCTAAGTTGAAAAAAATTATTACTTAAAAAATAGTTAATTTTTCTTCTTGAAACGTCAAAGTCGCGATTTTCAAATAAAAAATTGGCTATTTTTAAACAAACATTCTGAAACGAATGCGGGTTATGTAGAAGAAATGTAGGAGAAAGTAACAAAACTGCAACAGGGCGACATGTGTTTTATAAGGTTCTTCCATAATTATATACACCTTTTTCCAAACTTACCTTTTTATGTGATCAAAAAAGTAAAAATAATACAATGTCAGACTTTTGTGACTTTGGTAAGAAAAGCTATCTAGTAATTTCTACACATATATTTTATCCATTTGAAAATTGTCATGAGCACCTGGTTGGTGATAGGTAACAATTTTATACAAGTAATAGAAATTCAGTATTGGGACCTAATTAGTCATTCATATATTTTTTGACTCAAGGCGATATCTCAATGTTTTGGAACGTGAATTACGAATTTATTGTTTGTTAAAATTTTATTTATTTTTTAATAAGTTTTTACTAGGTTTATATATATATATATATATATATATATATATATATATATATATATATATATATATTGGGATCGTAGTAAGGACATTGAACTTCAATGTTATCAGTATAACTATTTTTATTACGATTCATGTACACAGGTAAATTAACAATTATTCTTATAAAATTAAGGCCACGTATTCTACATCAACAAATCCATCTCATAACTCGCTATTGACATTTTTATGACATGACACTTGACAATTATGCCTACGACCAGATGATCTACTAATGTAGAAAACAGTCAATGTTCTAACACTTCCTCCTAATGACTGCATTTCTACAAATAAGAAAAAATATATTCCATAATACCACAAAGAATATTTGACTCTTTCAATTGAAAAAGAAACCTAAATAATTACACTCTGCTCTACATACAAACTACACTATATAAGACAAACTAAATAAAAGAAACTTATAATAATCTCAAATTTTCAACTAAATATTTAAAACTCTTTTTATTTCATGGCTTAGTGAATACATCTGCTGACTGCTTTTCCGTTGAAATGTATTGTATGCTAATTTCTTTACTTTCTACTTTGTGTTTAATAAAGTTATATTTAACTTCCATGTACTTTAGTCGTTTTTGATCAAGATTGTTAAGTGCTTTAATTGTACTTTGTGTATCCTCATAGATAATAGTAGTTTCATATATAACATTTAATTCTGTCAATAGTTTTCTAATCCAAGATGCTTCCACTGCAGCTTCACAAAGTGCAACAACTTCAGCTTCAGTGGTGCTTAAGGCTACTGTATTTTGTTTCTTGGATTTCCATACTACTGTATTTGAAAACACCTTGAATAGTAAACCAGAGGTTGATTTTCTATCATTATCTCTAGCAAAATCGGCATCAGCATGACCTAACATAGAAGAAGCTTCAATATCTTTAACATATTTCAATTTATAATATATAGTTCCTTTAACGTATTTTAAAATTATTTTCAGAGATTGCCATAATTTTTCTGGTGGATTAGACTGAAACCTAGACAAATAAGAAACTGTAGCACATAAGTCAGGTCTGGTGCCAACAACAGCATACATAAGAGAACCTATACACAAAGAACTAAGTGACATTATTAACGGTATAAAATGTAAAAGTAGCCCAGACGACATCAACATTGAATTTTTAAAACAGACATTTGAATTAGTATATGAATCGTTAATACATATTATAAATTCATCATTACTGATTGGTTTTGTACCTGTTCAACTGAAAATATCAACAGTAACAACAATACAAAAAGTTAAAAACAGCAATAAATGCAAAGAGTCTGTTAATGTGTATCCTGTCAGAAAAAAATTAGGAATAGTTGTACATACAAGATTAACTAAATACCTATGTGACAATAATGTTATTATAAAAGAACAATCAGGCTTTAAGGAAGGACATAACTCTGAAACTGTAATGCAGTGCATCATTTCAAACTCGAAACACACACACACACACACAAACACACACATATATATATATATATATATATATATATATATATATATATATATATATATATATATATATATATATATATATATATATATATATATATATATATATATATATATGTGTGTGTGTGTGTGTGTGTGTGTGTGTGTTTGTGTGTGTGTGTGTGTGTGTGTGTGTGTATCCAACCGATAACTCAAAAAATAAGCAACTGATTTCGATGAAACTCGGCAAGTGCCTTTCTTTTATTAATGGCTTGGATGAGTTCGTTAGTCAAGAAAATCGGATAAGGTTTTCCGGGAAAATTTTGAGTTTTGTTTCAAAAAAAATTTTTTCCACCGAAAATTACAAAGCTATTTTAATGAAATTTGGTGGATATGTTGCCTTGTGAAAGACCTTACCACACACTAAAATTCAACTTTCTACATTTTTAGAAAATTTAATTATTCTAATTTTGAATTTCCTTTTGAAAACAAATTTTTTCTCCGAAAATTACAAAGCTATTTTGATGAAATTTGGTGGATTGCCCTAGGTAAGACCCTACTATACACCAAAATTCAACTTCGTAGAAACTTGAGTTATTCAAATTTGAAGCATTTAATAAAAATTCACTACCATAACGCATTTGCTACATCCCGTACTTTTTTTCTTGTGCGCCCCCAATGCATTATGGCACGAGCCGCTACTGACCTATAGATACTCTTCCATACCTAGACACAAACGTACTGACTGCAGTTCTCGCCCTAATGTATTCGATAATAGGTCCCTTGAATAATAATTTCAACTTTGCTTTTGAATATATTAATGTTAGTTGTATTTCGGATATCTTGCGCTAGGTCATTGTACAATTTTACACCTTTAAAAAATATCGAGTTCATCGTTTTCTTTTTGATTAACCGTTGTAAATAATAATTACTGCTCTGTCTGGTATCATGCGTGTGCACAGATGACACCCGAATAAGCTTTTCTGTTAAATAATGTGGCGCTGAACCAATCGTTATGTTATGAATAAAAAGTAGAACTCTTAACTTTATATAACTCTCAACACTCAGCCAGTTTCGTTTTTCTTGCATCTCAGTAATTCGGGTGTATTTGCTACACTTTAAAATGATCCTCATAGATTTATTTTGCAGTCTTTGTAACCTATTCAAGTCCTCCTTGCAAAACATATATAGTATATAGTTGCACAGTATGTAAAGTGGGACAATATTATTGTATTATGAATCAGTAATGCAGTAAATCTGGATATAGAATTATTAAGTCTCCGTAACATTCCTACCTTTTGAGCAAATTTTTTGGTTACGTAATCTGCATGTTCTCTAAAGTTGAGCCGATTATCTATGATGATGCCGAGATATTTCATTGAAGTAACACATTGAATATCCTCATTTAGTATGTTTATTTTATGCCCTTCAATAATAATTTATGGTCCATTAGATTATTTGAAATCACCATGCATCTTGTTTTTTCAACATTTAATTTTAATTTGTTATAATTTAACCAATCACATAATGAACCTAGTGCATCGTTCAATAACTCAACCATAGTGGCAAAATCCTTACCCGAAACGTATACCAAAGTATCATCTGCAAACAGTTCTACTTTAGAAGTGTTAACTGTGTTCACTATATCATTTATATACAGATTAAAAAGCAGTGGGCCTAAAACCCTACCCTGTGGCACCCCTAATTCATTTTTCTGACTTTGTGACACAGCCGCATCACATTTAGTTTTCTGTTTCCTATCAATCAAGTAATTTTGCATCCATTTGTATGCATCCCCTACGATACCATATTTTTCTAATTTGTTTAATAAAATATTTCTGTTTATAGTCTCAAATGCCCTACGTAAGTCCAGAAATACTGCAATCACCACCTCATCTTTGTCTATAGTCTCCTTCCAGTTTGAAATGATGCACTGCATTACAGTTTCAGAGTTATGTCCTTCCTTAAAGCCTGATTGTTCTTTTATAATAACATTATTGTCACATAGGTATTTAGTTAATCTTGTATGTACAACTATTCCTAATTTTTTTCTGACAGGATACACATTAACAGACTCTTTGCATTTATTGCTGTTTTTAACTTTTTGTATTGTTGTTACTGTTGATATTTTCAGTTGAACAGGTACAAAACCAATCAGTAATGATGAATTTATAATATGTATTAACGATTCATATACTAATTCAAATGTCTGTTTTAAAAATTCAATGCTGATGTCGTCTGGGCTACTTTTACATTTTATACCGTTAATAATGTCACTTAGTTCTTTGTGTATAGGTTCTCTTATGTATGCTGTTGTTGGCACCAGACCTGACTTATGTGCTACAGTTTCTTATTTGTCTAGGTTTCAGTCTAATCCACCAGAAAAATTATGGCAATCTCTGAAAATAATTTTAAAATACGTTAAAGGAACCATATATTATAAATTGAAATATGTTAAAGATATTGAAGCTCCTTCTATGTTAGGTCATGCTGATGCCGATTTTGCTAGAGATAATGATAGAAAATCAACCTCTGGT